>VZRS01001524.1:659334-748307 GCA_013398055.1 Ifrita kowaldi
CCCCCCCAAACCCCAAAAAGGAGTAATTCCTCCAAAATAAGGAAGGAGCGTTTGCCTGGACCGATATGACACATGAGCAAATTCTTTACTGTGAGGTTGGTGAGAACAACCTGAACAGGTTGCCCAGAGAAGCTTTGGATGCCCTAGTTCAAGGCCAGGTTGGACAAGGCTTCGAGCAACCTGGTCTAGTGGGAGTTGTCCCTACCCATGGCAGGAGGGTTGGAACAAGATGATCTTTAAGGCCCCTTCTAACCCTAGCCATTCTATGATTCTGCATTAGTGCCATAAAGTGGGGAAAAGTTACCAACTTCTTCTTCACCAGAGGATCTCTCAGCCCTTCACGCACTGTGGGAAGCCTCAGTCCAACTGAAATTTGTGAGAACACGGTTAAGTTCAAGTAAAATCACCCTTTCTCATGCAAGCTTTTATTTTCGTCCAGCCTTCTTGTGTTTATGACTTGATTGTGACTTCTTTTAATGCACTGTTTTAGCAGAGTCAAAGCCAGAAGCTGGGAGCCTCCAGTCCTGATGCTTTTTGACTATGAAACTTTAGGCACAAAGATTATGCCACGGTATTGGGATAAAAATGAGATGAACATAGCATGTTACAGCTTTGGGTGTTCAGCACACTTACCAAAGAAGGCTGCTTTGATGAGAAGATGGGTCACAAAATACTGCTGTAAGGATAAGCTGCCACTTTTGGCAGGGCTTACTCTTAGGATGTGTACGTAGAAACCAAATGTTAGGAGCTCACAAAGGATTGAAACTGCAGAATTTAGAGATCTGTGCTTTAAGATTCAAGAACAGTCTGTGACTGTTTTTTGAATAATAAAATCACTGCCAGAGTCACCCTGAAGTATAAATCTGAAAATTAATTAGTATGATCTGGCACTCCTGTAAAAGCAATCCTGGCTTCAATAACAGCCAGTGACTCTCGCAGGGTTTTCTTCTCTTCCTATTCAGCAGGCCCAGATGGCTGCACTTTCTGCATCACCTCCTTCTACAGCTCAGTGGTTTGCACAAGTTTAGCTGGGTTATGGGCATGCAACAGAACAGCAACACAAGAGGAGGCCACAGAGCAAACATTTTGCTGAATAATCTCAAGCCCTTACTTCATCCAGTGCTCTATGCCAACCCTTGGAATGACAGGCTGGGAGTAATTGTGAAATGTTGGTGTCCCATATGGCTGGCAAGGATCTAAATGTTTCATTCCTGTTACATCTAGATCCAAACAGTTCCTGGCATGTGTTCTTTAGGGGATATATTTTTCACTTAGTACATGAGATCTTCATCATCTGTGAGAGCAGGTGCTTTATTCCAGCACTGAAATGTTTAGTTCTTCTTCCAGTACTCTTTGTGCCCAGGCTTCGCTAAATGCTAAAAAATAAGGCTGTTTCAGCCTTTTTCAGTTACCTGTTAAATTTCTGGTTAAGCCTCAATCGAGGCAACTCCTGTGAAAAGTTAGGCCACATAAGCCAGAACAGTAACAGAAATCATGTAACATGCACTGACTTGGTATTCACAGGTTGTGAATACCACTGCAGACCCAAAGGAATATTCTAAAGACTGGGGGGCAGATGCAGAAAAACTCCAGAGGTAGAACATGAGTCATATTGATGTATTATTGACTGTACAGCCTTTCCATTCACACATTTCCATTCTGCAGTCCACACATTATCTGTTTTTGTAGGCCCATGCCAAAACTTTGGTATATCTTAATGTCCAAGCAGTAGAAGTTATGCTGATTTATTGCTACCTATTAATTCTTAAGTTTCCTATCCAGCTATAAAAATACTAAATGTTGTTACTCCAGTGATGCAGGGTTTTTGTATAAGATAGAAATCAACTGCTAGTTGTACAGTGCAGTGTTTGTCACTCACAGCGTCAAAAGGTAAATGTGGTTTTATAACACCTTCTTGCATTCACCTGCAGTTCCATCACAATTTGGAGCTTATTACACATTAAGCATAACTCAGAAAAACCAAAAAATGGTTGCAAAGGCTGAAGCATCCAGGAATTCTGAACATATAAGGAATGAAAATAGGAGACAAATGAAAATACTGAAAAACTACAGAGAAGAATCTGAATTCTTCAAGACAGTGTAGCGTGCACCTTTAAAACATAATAAATAATTTTATCTAATTTCTTTTGAGGGCAAGTCTCTGTTACTTGAGCAAGTAATACAGGTTTTAACATTAACTGAAAGCTAAACATTAACTTACTGCAGCGGTGTTGGACTTGCTTCTTTCAGTTATTTGAAGCAGCTGCACCCACATACTGATTTAACTCAAATGCCATTGTAAGAGACTCCATGGGAAATCCTCAGGGTTCACCCACTCTCCCCACCATCATATTATACACCGGGAGCCTCCGGCTAATGTTGTAATCACAAGACTTCGAATGTTATTAATCACAAGACTTCTCTTTCTCACAGCAGCTTTACCAACTTCCAGTCTGCCTAGCATGGTTTCCTAGATTAATGCTCTTTTTCTTGGGATATGCCTAAGTAATATTCTATGACCCTGAGCAGCTACCACAGTCTTAAAGTATTGTAGTACCAGTAGAATGTCATGCCCTAGCGTTTGCCGTTGTCCCGGTTTGTAGCTATGTTTAATAAGTGTATTTACACAATATATAACATGGCAATGATTTAAAATAAAATTACCTGCATTTCCTAAAATAAAGTCTAGAGAAGTTTAGAGGTTTTTTCTCTTTTTGTGTTCCTCAACTATCTACTTGCTCAGATATCTGTCTAGGAGTCTGTTTTTATACAGACTCTACTTTCTTAGGCCTGTCTTTGTGGATGAGAATGAAGATCGGGGGACCCATCCAACCTTTAGATCTGAACTTTCCCTCATGTTCCCTTCAGAGAGATACTGTTTCCTTCCTCTCGGCAAATTTCTGTGAACTCTCACTTAATCAGTGTGTTAATTTAACTTTATCGTAATAGATTATTTCCTATCATTTCCTATTCAGATTCTTATGAATGCTAATGCTTCTATTGCATGGGTAGGTGGAGCCATCTCTTACTCAGAAAGCAGACACAGCCTGTTAAGAGTTCCCTTGTGGCTTAACTTGGTATAAACAAACCATTAATCTGTTTGAGGAAACACTCTTCCAGCCAACAGGTTTCATTTCTAAGGCTCTACTTACATGGTCACTCTAATCTCACATAAATCCACCCTGCTGCAGAAGCAGATGGTGTCACCTTCTCTTGCTCTTGGAGCCTACCTTCTCCCTTGGGTTGGCATGAATATTTCTGCTGTTGTATAAAGAACTAGATCAATGATCTCAACTAAAAACCAATCTTGATTCTTTTTTCCTCTGAGATAGGTTAGAGGCAGTCCAATTCCTTTCATCAATGGCTTGGACTTACACTAGAGCAAAACAGCTGTTTGTAACCACTGAAACCTTTATCTTATTTAAACACATATCCTTGTAAAAGATCATGTTTTAATACAGTCAGATAAATTGTATAAATGTATGTGACTCACTTTTAGCTCTTGACTGAGATTAGATATATTATTAAACATTCAGAGATACTGATTAATTTGACATACAAGTCTGCTCTGAGAAACACAATGTTTACTCTTTTATTCTGGTATATTTTTAAAAATTCAACATGTACTAAAAAACATTACAGTAAATAGGTGTTAATAACATAACTTATCTAGAGTAAACAGGTCTTCAAAAATCCAGAATAGAAAGCTTTACATGTTACAATCCTGTATACATTAGAGGACTAAGACAACTCCAGAAATATTGTGCTCAGAAGAAAAGATTCAAAGGTGGTCACTTGTAAGCAAATGCAAAACAACAGTTCACATTTATGTTCTCATTGTTTCAAAGTCTACAAAGACAACACAATTCAGATTCAATCAACCAATAAAATTAGGTTTCCTTTCTACATATTTGTGCTTTCAAGTCTACTGCCTCTATTAATTGCTGGAGTTATGAGGTTCAAGAATTTTACTCAAGATTAATTGAGGTTATATGTTAAAATGCACGATCAGAGTACACTTGCTGGCATTAATTTATTTCTGGTTTGGAAAGCCTTTTATCATTTTCAGATAACTTATTTTTGTGTAGTGATTTTTAAAATGCACCCAGCTTTCAACATGGTTATTTTACTTAATTATCCAGGCTGTTTGCTTCTTTGAATTAGAGGCAAAATAAAGTTATAATCCACTCTGAACCTCTGTTCACACTACTTGAAGTAAAAGACTTCTTTGTTCTGTTATTTTACGCTTGTGGTAGTCATCTGTTAAAAAACATAAACCTTTATATAATAGAAATGTTAGTCTTAATTCCTATTTATGGACTTTCCCATAAACAATCTTGTTGGCATTTCTTCATGCCCTACTCCCATTTCCCAAAATTTCTTCCCTGGAATTAATACTTCCACCTTCCTGCTTCCTGTATAAGGTAGCTCAGAGAGCTAGGAAATATCCATGTTCTAGCCCACACTCTTTAAAAAATCCTCTTGCTTTCTAAGTAGTGGATTCCAGTACTGAAGCTAGTACATACTGATAGAAGAAGGTCAAGATGAGAAGGAGATGGCAGCAGAATTCAATTCAGAAAGAAGATGCTAATTTTTAACTCCTGAGGAAGTATAGTATTGGAACAGGTCACCTAGCAGGGTAGGACATTTTTCAACACGTGGTGCCCTTCATTGAGAGCTCTGACGGAAGCCCAGAGAAGAAAACAGCTGCAATGGTTCCGTGCATTGCTACCCCCGGCTGTCCTGCCACCCCCTCTGCCCGAGGACACTTCCACAACAGAACTCTCTCCGTTCACAGCCGAGCACATTTGCTTTAATTGCCTGAGAAGTCAGCTCACACTAAAATGCCAGACTGTGAACCTCAGCTAGTGAGGTACAGCTCTGCCCTGCCTTCTGCCAGCCATGGCGTAGAGCAGAGAAATGGGCAGAGGAGCAACTACAGAGAGCAGAGCTGCTGTGTGAAGCCCTTTCCTCGCTCATCCTCTACTACTTACACCTACTCCCATGCTGTTCTCTCACTTCTGCCATGCAGCTCTTTGTGTAGCTGAATGGTGAACTGCCTGCTGAACTCAAAAATAACACAGAAAAAAAGAAAAAAGCCACATCAGTTCTCCATTTTGATTCTGCATGCCACTGCAGACTGCATATTCAGAAATGCAGGAATAGCTTAACATTTGGAAGAAGTGACAGAAACAGGAACTATTTAAAATGGGATACGGTGAAAAGCACTTCAAGTCTGCCCTAACACTGATGTCTCCTTATAATATATACTCCAACCCACTGATTTGTCGGGCAGAATGAATGAAACGTTGTGTTATGTAGGAATTTGAACTGAACTAATCATGTGTCAGGCCTTAAATCATACACCAGTAAATCTGCTTCAGTTCACAAGCTTTAATGAAGCTGGAAATCTGGTCCCATAAGCAAGAATTACTACAGTGTAGTGGCATGCTTTATAAAACAGTCTTCATGACATTGATAAAAATCAATCAAAACATAACACTTTGTCTTACTTTTTTTGCCTACATTCAAAACCTCAATACATGAAATCCAGAAATCTTGTACTGAATTGTTAGAGGATTCTGGCAGCACCCTCAAAAAAGCAGTAATGATTAGAAGAAATCTCTAGGAAAGAAATTTCCTTTTAGGAAACCTCTAATTGTAAGGTTTATCAATTTGTTAGGTTCACATTTTTTTAAATGTATTTTTAGTATTAGCTTATTAAAGTTGGTAATTTTGAGGTAATTTGTAATACATGAACTTTCCTAAAAAGCTTATCCTTATGAAGAAATTATCTATATTACTAGAATTCCAAGCTCTTAATAAACATAGGTACAGTTAATCTACTTAAGCATTTATCACTGGGTTTTTTTCTAGATAAAATGGTTTTCACTTCCCTTTAAATAAACAAAACAACAAATAGACAGTCAAGCACATTCCTGGCACAGAGCAGATGCCTCTCTTGATCCCTAGAGTAGGCAATGTATTGATTGTATATTAATTAATTCCCGTAGCCTACTTTATGGAGAGTTCTGTGGGATTGTTGATCGAAAATGCCAGTAGGCATTAGGTATTAACTGAATTATTTTAAATTTGTCAACATCTGAATTTCTACAGTATGTAGCAGGAATTCCCACTGTAAATATAATTGCTAGAACAAAGTAAAACTATTTTATTCTTAGACTGATTTTTTTAGAAGGAAAAATGCTGTTTTAAGCAAAGTAGGGAACTGCATTCACACACATGTAAATTTTCTTACATTATTAAAAATACCCAAGCTGTATAAATTCAGCAGCCTAAAATATATTCTTTGGGTTCTTTTCTGTGTAATAGTACATATTTATGAACAATAGATTTTTTTATCCATCTATACAACATAATAAAAGAATGACAACACAACATATTGGGTTACAGCATTTCTAAAGATGTTTTTTTTTCCTCTAAATGAATGACAAAAGGCAATTTGGAGCAGTAACAGTTTAAAATGGTATAAAATAAAATAAAAAAACAACCAAGCTTATGCTACTATAATATGCAGTATTATTTTTAGCTATATGCTTCATTTAACTTCGAGGTAAGTATCACTACAGTCATAGATTGACTATACCATACCAATATGCTAAAAAAATATCTTGTCAAATTAGGCTTATGCCCAGTTCCTACAAGGCTCCACAAGTCTGGTGTTGCAGTTCTCATTAGCCAGTTCTGCTACATGCTTTCACAGCAACACTGAAGTCACAACAGAAGGAGTTATTTGTGTCCTGCCCCTCCCCAGCTCATTTTATTTCTGTATCACGGACACACCATTCCACCCCCCACCCATCAATATTATTCAATTGTTTTTAATTAGAGGTTATTTTTAACCCAGATTATTTCTATTATGAAATTTGCAGCACAGCTGAACAAAGTTCTTGCCTGCACTAAGGGTGTGTGGAGAGCACCCAAGAAGCAGGTTGTGGTCAGAACTGATTAAATCAGCCCAACTGCTAAGGAAAATGCCTCATGGAACTGCAACTGAGGTAACTTTGTTATTTGACAGTATGGTATCTGTAAGAACACAGGTCTTAAAGATGTATTTTAAAGTTGCTCTGTAGGAATCTACATCAGAAATCATGCCATCTGATTCCTTGTCTTTTGTTTAAAAGAAACCAAAGCTGCATTTTATATACAATCAAGTGTATTAAAAATTGCTATAATGTCTAAACATATAAAGAATAAACTATTGCAGTTAATTAAATCTTTTATTATCTCAGAGGAAACACACTGAACACACATCTTTTGTGCCAGACTGAATATATTCAGTCTCATTATGGGGAACAGTGCAACTGTTGTGCATGCCCTGAGTTCTCATTGTATGTAGGTTCAGAGCCCTCTTTCCAAACACAGCATTCCAGTGACACCACCATCACTCGCAGGCAGAAGCTGTAGCAGATAAAGCATCTTCTTTTGATCAAGAGGGCAATCAGACCTTTTCTAGATCTTTTATATTACAATGTAGCTGACCAAAACAAAACAATTCACAAATCCACATTTCCAACCCACAACACCAATTTTGGGATTTGGGAGTATATTTAAAAAAAAAAAAGTAGTGGGTGAGGTAAACTGAACAGTTCTCTGAAGACACAGAGAGTCTTTGTTAGACTTTTACACCTCTAAGAGGTTAAGTGGTAGCTGGTCAATGCAGTCATTGTAGTTTACACAAATAGTGTGATTTCTATGAAAATATTTCAAATTACTACAGATACTTATTTTCTGTTTTGTCTAGATATGTATTAAATAATTTGTTATAGTTTAGGCCGACCTTGATGAGATTTGCAGTTTTCAGTCAACTTACTTCATGACTTCCTCTTTATACACAAACAAACAGACTTCTTGTGTATTGATATCCCAACCTTTACCTGTTTTATCCTAGCTTCTTGTTCTCATCATACTACTGTCCACATAAAAAAACCCTTCTGCACAGTATTGTTTGAACCTGGACTCATTTACATAACGAGGATATAGGTTTATGTCTAGTTTTACTTCCAGTCGAACTCTAACCACAAACATCGTTTCCCATCAGGAATCAATGGTTACAATTTGTTTTAATTTAAAACCAGAACAGAGTGGTAACTGTACCACTTTTCCACCTCTTTTTTTCCCCCATCCCTCTTTCCAGCCATCATGTGAAATTCAAAGCATGTTCTAAACAGAAGAAAAGGACATATTCAACATATTTGCTGTTTCTGTTAAAGAAAATGTTTTTAAATAAGACCTGGATTTACAGGTCTAGCAAGTAAGGGTGCCCTTTTCACCACAGGCCATCCATTGGTAATTAAATCACACCAGTAATGTGATACAGCATTAGATCTTTAGTAGCATGATAGCACTGTCACAGGCATTTTACCTCCTAGAACCTGCAGTAAATTAAAAAGTCCTCGGAGGCCATCACTACTTGACCTCTTGGTCTGCTGAATTCCAGGCAAGGCAAAAAAACCCAGTTCTACTTTTAGAAATCTCCTTCACGTTAGTGCAGTGTCTTATCAATGCTTGCCTGCATTTACTCCTATCCTTGGCAAGTACAGCTCTAGAATTGATCCTACCTGAGAAACTTGAGACAGCTGGTAAAGTTCCTGGGAGAGGCAAGCTGACAACAGTCTGTTGTAATTTGAAAGAGAATTAGTCTATAGCAAACTGACTTCTGATTTAGATAATCCTCACACATGTTTTTGTGCACTGTCTTCTTTCATTTATCTCAGGTTTTTAGGGTGTTTTCATATTGACAAGCCCTTTGAATACGGTCTTTCTTACCCTGAAATTGTCTTCCCATTTGCTCATGGCAGGTCTGGGTATTCTATTTGCATTCCACGTGGGCAGGTGGATGGACTTTGATGAGGTGTACGGGGGCACAGCAGAGCCATCAGTACCCCTGTATGGCCAGTGGTGCTGCCCAGTGAGGAAAGCACATGGTCCTTGACCCCAGTCAGGCTGAGCCCACTGCATGACACCTCTCAGGAGTAGTGAACTCACAGGGCCAGTGTGCCTATTGGCAGTCCTGCTTGTCAAACTTCTGCTTTCCTGACTCAAGAAGCAGCTCCTTTGTCCCATAATCAGAAATACTTCGATTGTTCACTTCATAAGCAGCCCACGACCACGGAACATGCATTTGGACATCTGCAAGAGATGGCAGCCCATGGGATCAAACTGAAGGTCAGGTTATGTTTCCCTTTTGGCTTCTTGTAGGTGTTTCATTCTGTAACTTAAACACAGGAGGAAAAAAGCCTTTTCTCTCTGCATTTCCATTTCGATATGAATATTTGTATCACCTCTTCTGCTACCTGAGTTCTGTACTCCCTCTTCAGTATGTCCATGCTCTCAGCTCCTCTACCCATGAAGTTACTGCAAGCTGACCTGTATGCAAACAAACCTATTTTTACACATACATGTATGTGTTTTATATACATCTATGCATTAATGCTTTTCAGCAGGAGCAGTTCACTGAGCTTCCACCTCTGCTTGGCTCCTGGCACAGGGGACAGCCAGCATGTCCCTGAGCAGAAGTGAGTGCAACCTTAGATGTGAGCAGCTGTCAGGCAAGTGAGGCTGGGTCAGGTAACTGTACTCTCAGCTACAACTGCACAGAAGAGACGGATTTAAAGCCCCTTGCTGGTGTTCTGTTCCCCACCCCCTTCTTCAGCCCAGGCCTCCCCTGCCTTTGTGAGGAGTAAGCTCAGGGGACTGAACCAGCAGAAAATATTTTAACCACTGTCGTGGGCTTAGTTTATACTACTGAGGGTATGGAGCAGGTCAGAGGAGCACCCACGTGGGCTCAGTGGGAGCCATGGCAGCATACTGGGAGGGAAGCAACAGGACTGCCAACCCTCGGTGTGCTGCTTTGTAAAATTCCCATTTCCACCTCGCTGCAAAAGCTGGCAGAGGGGACAACTGGATACTTAACTAATGTTTATAGACTTATCACAAAAGACCATAGCACAAGGGGAAAAAAAAGGAAAAACCTGTTGGTTGCAGCAGACCCAAATTTTAGGGATAGAGTCAGGACTGTATAGATATGGATGTGCCTCAGTGCTGGTGTGAAACAAGCCAAAATAGAAAATGAGTGACTGATAAAATAAGAACTGATTTTGATCCTGTTTCTGTATACTTTGTTTTTAGCTGAATGCAGATAAGCAATGCTGTGTTACAACAAAACCTGGGCTTTCAGGCTGAGAGAACATGACATCAGTGTGGAGTGATCAAAATATGCATGTGACAATAGCTATTACATTTGGATTAGCTAAAACAACGACACTTAGGTTGCACCTTTTAAGTAAGCATACCAAAGTTAACAAGCGTAACAGTATCATTATTTCCTAAGTGGTGTAAGAATGAAGCATGCAACTGATGTGCAACTGATGACTTGGCTGGTGTGTCAGCCTGGGACCACTTAGGGTTCCTTCTGTGCAGCCCCCTTGGGCTGACAGCTGAAGGGACTACTGCCTTATCTTCAGCCCCCACAGCTGAATTTTCTGGGCTGCAAACAGCTCTTCAACCCCTGCTAAGTGTCAGCAGGGTCCTGTCATGCTGCACTGTCCAAAAGTATTTTGTCTCCATCTTCATAAATAAAGACATGCTATCAGGTAGAAAAAAAAATTAGAAAATAAAATAAGAGAAGTGAGGGATTTTCCATCTGAGTGGGACTTAGCAGACCTGCTGAAAGCTTGTTTGAAGGCTCATACTGCATTCCAGGTGGTGGGAGAGCAGAAGGAATGCTGCACTAATTCTCCCTCCAGCCAGACTGATGTCCAGAACATATTTTTCATCGCAGATGAAATGGCAATATTCTGCCATGTAACTGTGTCCTGAGGGGCTGTTAAACATTTTTTAACTTCAGTTTAGAGTTAAGAGGTAACTCTGGTCCGTACTGCTATAACATTTAACCACAAAAGAGCTGGAAATTCTGCTCTAGCAGACATTTTTACAGTCCACAAAGGAGCACAGATGCTGACAGACAAAACCTTACTGTAAAACAGTACGATGCTCCAGTCCTCAAGAAGTTATGACACAGCCCATCACAACGTAAAGTATTTGAGACTGCAATTACTTTTGCAAATCTGCAGAGCAGAGCTGAAGTGAATGAATAAAATGCTTGCTTAGGCTTTAACTCTGAAGTGCTGACTCTGCATTTTAACTACAGTCACTACTTAGAGCTTCAGTAACGACTTCCAAAGCTGTGCTTAGAGAGGAGGGGAAGGAATGCATTGCACTGGTGCATGACCGAATTCTCAGGGAGTTTGAGAACCGGAATCTCTTTCTGATCCAAGCAATTAACCAAAATTTCAAGCCTTGGCAGCTGTTTGTTTTCTGAAAGGAGGCAATTATATGACCACAGCAGCAGAATGACACTGCAGGCAGAGAGCAGAGAGAAACCTCTCTTAAATTCCACCTCTGAATAATGAGCTCAGATTTTTATGAACTGGTCTCACAAGAAAAAGGAAAAAAAGATTACTTAGGACCACGCTTGCATACCCTCACAAAATTCCCACTAGCTGGAATAGTAATAAGTTGCAGTTCTCTCCCAGCTATTTTGTGGAGTAAAATACTGCTACATTTGCTCATAAGTCTTCAATACAGATAGAACAATATTAGCAGTAAAAACACAGTAACTCATACATAAGCACCCTCAGCAAGGCCAAACCTAGTCAAACACTTATTTTTTTCTCCTTCAGACTCGCTCACTGTCTTTAGGCACAAAAAAGTGTTAGTATAACTAAGATAGATGTGAGACATAATCTCTTAAAATAAAAGCTTTTCCTGCTCTTAACTAGCACCCTGTAGAAACAGTGTGTCTCAAGCTCTTACTATTTCTGTCCTCGAGTATCTCAGCCTACAACAAGTTGTTTTTTTTCTGCACTGTTACACATATGAGAACTGAGGGATTGCTTCTTGTTCAGCCACTTCCAGCAAACAGAGAGAATTCTGCCGTGGCAAGGTATGAACTGCAAAATAGGAATAACTAAGGGCTTATAGCAGAATGATGTGAACATTCAATAGCTTTTAACTGCCTTGAGTTATGAACTGTAGAGCACTTGAAGAACTATCTATCCACCTACCAAAGATCACTCAGTCATACAAAATCTTGGCTTACGTTTTATGACAAATTTCAGTAAGGTTACACATCTGGAATAAAATTTTAAGTGAATGAAGCATTACGGGCTTTTTAAGCATCAGCCTGTTTAACATTTTTTCAAATATCTGAAGCATCTGCTATTAGATGCAGAGCTATCAGGCAGAATTGGTTATTTTGATTTTTTTTGAAGTGTCTTTGGTGCTTTGAGTAATAGTGACAGGGAAAGATTTAAAGAACAATTAGAACATTGCTAAATATTAATTTTTAGAAGGTAAAAAACCCTCTAGTGATTTTCAAACCTAAATCTAGATTAGTTAAAGGCTAATACAGATTGTGATATAAACAGATCATATACTAACCCACACAGTAATTGCTGTTTAATATATGCATTGCAGAAGGGCTTTTGAGATCTAATAATAAAAAATAGGACTGCAATACTCATAATACTCTATCTTCAAAAGTTAGCAGAGTTTTAAATATTAAGGAGTTAAAAATAAAAAAAATAATTGCTTAGGATTAGTGGGGCAAACATGTTGTTTTTCTATACATTGAATTTAACAGAAAAAAACAGTATTTGACTGGCTAAATTGGGTCAACAGTGACAGTGAACACATTTAAGAGAGTATTTATAGTTTAAGATTTATCTGGCAAGATCATGACATTCACAAGAAGATGATGGAGTACAGGACAGTTTTTTCCAGGATTTCCTGATCCTTGAGAAGGTAAAAAAGGTAGAAATGGCAAAGTGGTTGTACTAGAAAAAACATGGTTTTGTGTGAAGACCAGCATCAAGGTACTTTACCACCAGTAATATTAGTTTACTTTCCTCTCCATTGTTGTTATGTGAGGATGAAAAATTATTAATATTCTTGTCTATCTAGAAAAACATTTAAAGATGTCTATTCTAAAATGTTTTCTGTGCTATTTTTATATCTTTAGCATAAAGAGAAAATAATTACTACAATTATTAGCTAGTTGTAACACAATTAATACAAAGTTTTTTATATCTTATCACTTCCCTATTTTTTAAATTCTGAAATTGAAGATTCTTTTCTGTTGAGCCCTAATAAATGCAGCATATGTGCGTTGTCTTACTAATTATTATGTTTATGTAAAAATGGATGTACCTTATTTATCTTGATTTAAGATAGGAAGATCCCAGATGAGCTTCCTTGCTGTTTCTGTGCTTAAACAATGCAGAGAAAATGTCCTGGGATCTAATTTTCCCTCCTTGCTGAATTGTGGTCATGACAACCATCTGAACAAGGATAAGCTTTACAGTATTGTCTTGTTCAAGGGTATCATTTTGATGTTATATTGTGTGATACAATAAGGTAATGGGAAATAATACTGTGCAGCAGTTGGTGCTCTCATCTACATACACTGCTGACTTAGACTTCTGGTTTTTGTGTGTTTTGGTTTGCTTGTTTAATATTTAAGTGGACATTGGGGTACTGAAAGTACAAAAAACAACACTAACTTGCAAAAAATACATTAACATTTGAGAGAAGGGCTACGGGAAATGCCTTTGTTCTGACTCTTCAAATTTATCCATCTCTACTGGGCACCAGGGAATTTACATGTTGAATATGAAATATAGTTTTTGTCTGCTGTACCAGCAAGGCAAGATACAATTTTTAAAATCCAACACTTTGCTTTTGTATGTCTTTATGGCAAGAGATTGCCTAACAGTATATGGACAAATATAAACAGGCAAAGACAGTGCTAGGTTGTTATTATTTAGCTTCTTTCTGAAACACAGCTATTTATAAGATGATGTGGAATAAAGCTGAACATATCTATTATTAAGCAGAATATGATAGATAATAAAAGACTATTTTTTTCTCCAAAACTTCTACACAAGAAAGCCCTTACTGACAATGCAGGTAAAGTAATTTGGCTTTGGTCACTCTGTGCCTCAAAGTACAGACATAATATATCTGGAAGTGAAAACACAGCAGGAGAGATTGCTTAAGCTGTACTTTCAAATACTTTTGAGGTATTAGCAGAAGACAAAAAAGAAAGTCAAGAAAATTCCTTCTAAAGGCATGACATACAGTCTTGCCTAATACTAACAGAAGAAATGTTTGTTTTTGCTACTAGCACTGAATAGAAAACAAAGATTCTAACTTGCTCCAAATCAGATTAAACGTGTACATCTCATAGTATAGTAATGAGAATGCTAGAAAGAGTTGCTTAAACATTCTAAATTGCTAAAACCAGCAATTTTTCCTATTGCTGTTGATTTTTTTGCCCCACATACGTCAGTCATTAACAAAGATCCTCCTTCTGCAAATACAGGTTTGCCAATTTGACCATTTTAAATTAAAAACCATTTGTAAAGGAGTGTTTGCACAATACCAGTAAGATTTCCAAACCTGTAATAATCTGGTCAGGCTGTGCACGGGAATAATGAATGTTACTCTTTCTGTGCAAATTTCTTGTCCTGGAATACAAGTTACTGAACTTAAGTCACCTGTGTCTATGTACCCCTCAGGCACTTGATTTACCTAATCTAGCAGATGGATCAGACAGGTAGGAGTAACACAGCTTCTGCTCTGGAAAGGGGCTTCCTCTCAGATGGAAATTCAGTGACTTGCTAAAGTGATCAAAAAGGATGTTATAGTATGAGTTACTAAATGAAGCTGGTGGGGGATGAGGTGTCTATGTGGGAGGTAGAGAGCTTGGAATCTTTCTAGCTACCAGTAATAGACAAGTTTAAAGGAAACAGAGTTTGGTTTTTTTTTTTTGGTGTTTGGCTATGAGCTCATATTGTTCTTCTTGGATATTACAGGAGAATTACATGGAATCTAGGTTGTGGTAAAATACTCAGAGTTCGCTGTTCTTAGTAATAAGGCTAATGGTACCAAGCTTTGGGGGTACATTCTGGTGTAACTAATGCAATCCATGTAATAGCAAACGAATCAATTCATCAAATCCTAATTATTCTTACATAATGTAGGGATTCCTAGTTTGTTTTTGTGCTGCCCTCACATAATGCTATTCCAGCAGCACCTCCTAGCTTTGTGACAAGTGGTGCTTTATGGGTAGGATGGGGCCATGCAGCTCTGCAATTCTGCAATGAAGTTCTGCAAACTCCTGCTCGGAACAATATTTTAAGGCCAAGGAGCATAGAGATGGCACGGGTCTTGCTTGTCAGAAGATTTTGTGTTGAGTTTGTGGGAGTTTTGGAGGTGATGGTAAAACAATTTACATTACAGGCGAATGATTCTACTTTGACAATTTTTGATTAAATTAATTTTAAAGATAGAGCAGGACAACAGGCTGGTAAGACCTTCCAAGTATGACAGTAAAAAAGGAAGTTGTGATGTAGCCAATTATTGATGTTTATTCTGTTGCTGACTAGAAAGTTTGCTTTTTAACTTAGCCAAACACTGGTTCTCACATGACCATTGTGATTTAAAAACAAGAATTTGTATGTGGATATACTTCAGACTGAGTCTGATTTCTTTTCTCCTGCTGGTGACCCTTTGCCTTTAGCACCAGCAGTACCTGACTGGTACATGAAAATCTGTGAAGAGCAGCCTGGGCTCTTCATGTTGTCCAAGCCTGTTTTTAGCAGACCATCATGACTCCTGAACAGTGTCTAGTTAGTGCATCCAAGGGAGAACCATCCCCTCAAACTCGTATTTAAAACAACTCAGAACAAGGGATTTTGATTATAAATACTGCTTTATTCTGATGTAACTAGGAATTGGCCAGACTAAGCTGTACTCCAGTGCTCTGCCCAGGCTTCCCTTCCTGCGCCCTTTCCAGGGATGGCAAACTGATCCAGTAGCTCAGTTTCAGTGGCTTATCCCAAGAGGGAAGATGGCTTTGAGAACTTGGGCACTTCGAGCAGGAGAGAGATTGGAATCCTAAATTCACCATCCAGTTTTCCGAGTTCAGCTGTTCCTGCGAGTGACACCAGTGGGTGATGTCTCATCCAGGGAGCACTTGCATTCCAGTGCTGCACAGGGCTGAGCTGCACACAGCAAGAGCCCTTACACGGTTAGGACAAGCTCTGTAGTGTTTATTACCACGGCATTGGGCAATTGGCGTGCTTAACCATGCGGACCATAGAGACTGGCCCAGTACTGGAGTCTGAACAACTGCAAAACACAACCATGGCAAACAAAAAACTATTTCTGGAATCAGAGAGTTGTTAGCGTTGGAAGGGGCCTCTGGAGATCATCTAGTCCAACCTCCTGCAAAGGCAGGGTCACCTAGAGCAGGTAACCCAGAAATGCCTCCAGGTGGGTTTTGAATGAATCCAGAGGGAGACTCCATGACCTCCCTGTTCAGCGTGTTCCATTAGTTTAGCTAATACAGCTGCTGCTAAAAACTGGAACTGAGGTTCAGCTCATCTCCTAAAATGGCAGCGTCCCAAGGTCAGTGCAGAGGAGCACACCGTCCAGTCCGCTGCCCACGGGCCGCCCGCGGCACCCTCCGATACCTGGGCCGGGCTTCGCCTGGCCTCGCCAACCACCCGGGCAAGAAGGCGGACCCTGGACCATTCTACATGGCAGGGCCAACCCCACCAAAGCGGAGAGCTTGNCCCGGGCCGCCGGTGCCGCATCCCGGGGAGCGCTGCGAGGGGCCCCGCTCCGGCGCGGGGGGCCCCGAGGCCTTGCGGGGAGGGGGAGGGAGCTCCCTCCGAGCGGCCGCTGGCAAGCGAATGTGAAGGGTCAGTGGTGCTCCTCGGTGACCAAAACAAAGGGAGGGAGGCAGCGGGCCGGTCGGCGGGGCCGGGGGCTGCAGCGGTGAGGTGCCATCAGCCTCGCGCCAGCTGTATTTTCATCTTCTCCTTTAAGGATATTGTCCGAGTAGGCTGCGTTTGCTCGAGTGTGAGGAGAGCAGCACAAAGAGGTAGTGGTGCTCGTTGGTAACTTTGTTTTGGGTTGTTTTTTTTCTGTTTCTTTTTTGTTTGTTTGTGGTTTTTTGTTGTTGGTTTGGTTTGGTTTTTTTATTTTGCAACGCCTCACCTCTTAATTTCTGTCAGGCTTGACGATTTGAATGTGCACGGTAGGTTTTTAGTCTACTAAAGTGTGGTAACTGTTGCTGGCTGAAAGGATGTGCAGTAATGCATTTTCTTTTTTTTTTGTATTCTGTGGAAGGAATGGGCTGATACCTCTTTTAGTGAAAGAGAACAATATGGTTCTGTGCTGGATGCTCTGGACACTGATATTAGTGTTGAAATACGAGGGGTTGTCATTCNCTCGGGGCACCGGGAGCCGGACCCCGCCGCATCCCCTCAGGTGCGGCGGGAACAATGAGCGGCAGAGCCAAAACGAGCCCCGGCTGCGCGCACAGATCCGCGCCGGGCGCGCACGCCTAAAATAGTCCCTCTTTGTTCACCGGCGGCGAAGTCTCAGCTGCGCCCCGTGTCCTTCCGCCGCGGCGTCCCCGCGCCCGCCCCCGGCGCTGCCGGCGCAGGCGGGGCCGCCGGGGNAGGAGAGCAGCACAAAGAGGTAGTGGTGCTCGTTGGTAACTTTGTTTTGGGTTGTTTTTTTTCTGTTTCTTTTTTGTTTGTTTGTGGTTTTTTGTTGTTGGTTTGGTTTGGTTTTTTTATTTTGCAACGCCTCACCTCTTAATTTCTGTCAGGCTTGACGATTTGAATGTGCACGGTAGGTTTTTAGTCTACTAAAGTGTGGTAACTGTTGCTGGCTGAAAGGATGTGCAGTAATGCATTTTCTTTTTTTTTTGTATTCTGTGGAAGGAATGGGCTGATACCTCTTTTAGTGAAAGAGAACAATATGGTTCTGTGCTGGATGCTCTGGACACTGATATTAGTGTTGAAATACGAGGGGTTGTCATTCATCCATGAAGTATCAGGGTGCTATTAGAAGTAGAGGGTCTGCATAATTAAATGAAAGGCTCTGCCAGGAAAGCAGTGTAGCATTATGGTTGTTTCTGGAATTTGTGATAGGCCCAGCTTATCATAACTTTAAAAGGTCAAACGTAGTAATGGATGATGACATGGTTTTGTCCTGACCTAGAGTAAGGGATTGTGATCAATGATATACATTCAAACTGCCGAAAGTGTGGGATGGTAACAAAACAGTTTCCCTGTTGTTTTTTTTCTTTTGATCTCTAGTCAGGTTGGTAAAAGTTAACGTGGTAGCGTTTGTCCCTTTTTTGAGAGCTCAAATTACATTCAATTTGAAAAAAATAAGAAGATTAAAAGAGAGGGGGGAAAGTTTAGTTTCTCTATTATTAGAATACAGGTTAGTGAGTTCATAGCTTTTCATTTAAAGGAGAATAAGGGAAAACAAAGATTGAAGGTATGAAAGGAGATGCATATTATAGTGAAAATGAGAAGGGTCTTTGCAAGGAGCTACAAGCTGTGAAATGTGAATCTGTACTGAGAGTGTAATGTAGTAATGTTTTCTGCAGTTAACCCTTATTTTGTCAAATACAGGTGTGTGGCTTCTCAACAAATTTCCTTTTCTGTTCTGGAAAGAATTTTAAATCAGATGTAGATGCTTCTCATATGACTTAATATGGCTAGTCAGCAGTGAATATATGTATTTTTTAATAGGTGAAAGAGACATGTATTGGTATGAAGTTATGTTTGTCCCTCTCTGCACCAGAAGATCAGGTAAAATTAATGAGAAGAGTAGCTGTAACACATAAGTTCCAGTTAATTTCCTAGTAGACAGTGGACTTCTGTATTCCCTGGAGATGGATGTGAATTAATGTAGAGGCACTAAAGCATATTTTGTACTCCTCATGTGAGTTGTGGAGGAGGGAGCTTGGAGATGTGACTAGAAGCCAATATGAATCTTCTCTTAGTTTGTGAATTGACCACATATTTTGTGCAACTGGCCGCTGGCCTTGCTGCAGAGCTGGTTTCACCTTCTTTACAGGCCTTCCTTGCCGGAAATGGAGGGGAAGTGTGTCTTTGAGCAAAACACAGCAGGAGAAGAATTATAAAACCACAGGTATTGCTGGAGATGTAATCTCCATGGAGGAGTGAAACCAAGACGCTTGACTTTCTTTGAGAGGAGAGCTAATTTTGAGGGCATTCCTGATGAGTCTGGATGTACTTCATTCACTAAATATCTTCAAGGATAATACTACCTTACTTATGTTTCAGATGTATTTAATTTTTTAATTCTGTGGAATGCTTTTCTTGTACACTAACCTTAAAGAAGAAAACTTATCATTATGAGGTTTTGGTCAGCTCTGAAATCCTTTTTCTTCCCCACTTCTTCCAGAGCAAGTCAGCACGTTGTCAGTTACCTCTTTCATTGCTGGGATGTGTGCTCATACTCCCATAGGTGTGTTGCTGCATGTACTGGATTTGGGTACTGCAGAAACCCAACAGGCAGTTGCTGTATATCACAGAGGTGCTGAGGATACAATTAAGGGAAATTCTGATGGGAAAAGGTGACCCAGTACCATTGTTTTCTCCCTGTACCTTCTGCCTCTTCGTGTACAAACGTGATCGATCCCGAACAAATGGCTCTTGCGGTACGCGTCTGCCCTGTCCTATTTCCCTACATACTAAATATGTAGAGAAATATGTTGTTCCATAATGATCTTTTAATGCTTTCACTATTTTTATCAAATGGAATTAAAACACTTAAAGGTATTTAACATTTCTTGAGGGAGAATGATAGCAAGTAAAAACAAAATTACAAATGATTATAGTATTATGAACATGGGAGTACGCTTATCCTGATGACTACCTCTTTTCAACAGTATGCATCAATCGTGTTAAGGACAGTCATATTTCACAGAGTCAGAGAACAAAACCACAGTATTCTATCTAGATGCTATCTAACAAGTTTTGTGGAGAACGAAATAGTCACTTCCCCTCAGTCTTCTGGCTAAACTTCTTTCTGATGTACAACAGACCTGTAGATGTAACTGCTAATCAGATGAATGGGCTGTGGGGCCTCACGTAGTTTTTATTACCAATTTTTTATTTCTTAGAAGCACAACTTACTACTTTTGTCAGGTAGTGTGATGTATATACTTCTGAAAGCATGGATCTAATTAAAAAACTCACTAATGAGGAGATATTCTGGGATAACTGGAGTGTTCCTTAAAAAGTCTGACCAGACAGAATTCAGAGAAAAAAAAATCATAGCCAAAATGTAATGCCCTTTGAAAGAATTAAAACCCTCCCCAGAGCCAACCACCCTATTGCGGTAGTAATGTATTATATGAAATCACATTTGATCATCATGGGTAGTATTAGGGTTGACTGGGTAAAGCTGAGAATAAGCAAGTTAGAATTTCTTATCATATTGACAAGGAGCAGCTTGTACAGAATAGTTACCTTGAAATCATTGGTAGGACAAAGTTGTTCGGCTTTAAATGATATTTTAACTTCTATCCATGGTGGATTTGTTAAACTTTGCTCGAGTGAATGGGCCTGTTAATTGGCTTGCTGCACATTTGAACAAACACGTGAACGTGACTCATGTAGGTCCATTGGACCAGGCTGCTTTCCAGAGCACCAAGGAAACTGTGTGATGTTCTTGTAGGGCTCTTCCTTACTATTACAGATTGTGGAGAACAGAGTTAATCTGTAATGAGTAGAGAATAGTAAATGTTACACCCATTTTTGGAAAGGGCTAAGAGTTCAACTAACCACGGGCTGGTTAGCTTCACTTTGGTCATTAGGGAAGTCATGAAGTCTTCCTGGAGGATGTCTCCGGATGCATGGAAAGGTGATGACTAGTAACAGTCACCAAAGATATAAACCATGGCCTGAACAACCTGACCACATTCTGTGTTAAAAATGGCAGGGATTTTGAACACAGGGTGAACCTCGTCCAACCTCAGCTTCAGTAAGGCTGAAGGAAGAGATTGAACATGAACTTCATGAAATTCAACTGATAAGAAAGCTAAGTCCTGCATCTGAAGAAGGACCCCCGGCTAAGATTGGCTGGGGATCTGACAGACAGAAAGCAGAATATGAACCAGCACTGTGTCCTGTGAGCTAAGGCAAGTGGTATCCTGGGCTATATTAGCAGGAGTAGAAGACTGAGGGGAAGTGATAATTTCCTTCTACGCAAAACTTGTTAGACAGCATCTAGATAGAATGCTGTATTTTCGTGCTGCCACTGCAAGAGATGTCCAGCTAGGTGAGTTTGGTGTAGGGCCACCAAGACAGTCAGGGGCTGGAGCAGTTGCCCTGTGAGAGGGGGCCGGGTTCATTCAGCTTCAGGGAGACATAACTGCAGCCTTCCAGCTCCTATGAGAAAGTTAATGTGATGCAATTAGTCTCTTCACAGCAGTGCATGGCAGGAGGACAAGAGGTAATGTGCCTACATTGGAATAAGGGAGATTCTGGTGGGGGAGGGAACATCCCCCCTCCCCAGGGTGGCAGCTCTGCGGTGGAGCAGGGGCCCAGGGTGCTTGTGTGGCCACCTGGTTTGACCTCATGGCTGATGCTATGCTGAGCAGGACTAGAGAATTTCTGAGAACATTTCTACCCTCAATTATTGTATTATCCTAAATGCTTAAAACTGTAAGTAATTTTAATAATGTATTTCTTATCCCCCAATAATTGCTCTCTACCTTTCTAGACTGAGGGATGCCTAGGTTAGAGTCCCTTTGCCCTTCTTTGGTACAGTTGTCTTTTGATTGTACCAGCATGCAAAATAGTGTAAAGATAAGGAGCTCCAAGTGTGTTTTGTAGATGTTGTATAGCACGGCACATTGGAAAAGCAATATTCATTTCAGTCTATGAAGTAGTGTAGAGGATAGACTATGATCTGGATTTGTACTTGATCCTTTGCTTAATAGAAGTTAATGGCAATGTACTAATATAATGGCCTGTTTACATGTAATTGAAAAATGACTGTTGCGATAATGTTGGTATTATGAAAAGCAAAGTGATTCTTTTGTTTTCCGTTATTGGTTCAATCGATCTGATCTGAAGTTTGGCTCTGGGTTGGGGTGGAGGAAGTTAACTTAAGTTTGACTTGTCATCCTGCTAATTTTGACTGTCTTCTTGGCCCAGCAGAATCTTTTTATTTGGGGGAGGAAAGTATGTTTGCCACAGTGAACAGATAATGGTTGATACGAGATCTCATAAATAGTGGAGAAGCTGAAAAAAAAGAAATGTGGCTAGGATCCAGCATGTCTCCAGCTGTTAATGTAGGTACTAGATCCAAGTCACAGGCAATGTTGGAAACATGGCTTTAGCTTGGTTATGTGAAGCTGGGTAAACAAACTAAGATTATTACTCTCAGACAAGATTAATATCCCTTTTCTGCTGTGTTCTAGCTCTAGTGAGCACTTGGTTACCTGTCTTGTTTAGTCACCAGATCTCTCTGTGAGGTACTTTGATTTGTTTTAAATATCATTCAGCGAATCCGTAGGAAGGGAAAGAAAACTGAATAGAAAGCTAATGGAGAAGCCAGCTGGTCATTCCAGAGCTGCTGGGAAGGAAGCAAGCTGCTGTATTGGGTAAGCCATGTGTGAAACTGCCATCAGTTTTGTGTGTTCGGAGCCCTTGCTAGACCTCCACTCCCCTCATTCCATGTGAATGTTAACTGTCCTATTTTAAGGAGAGAAGAACAGGCTGCTGGTAGTTCAGTTTTCTCTAATAAAGCATAATAAAAGGCTAGTTTGCAACTTCAGACCAAAAAAAATTGTTATTGATCAGCAATACCATCATACTTCTGGAATTTGAAGTGATTATCTCTAGTTATCGGAAGTCCTTTCACTGTATTTTCCTTTCCTGTGTGATACCGCATTTCCAGTTTTGAGATGGATCCTAAACCTCTGTGAGTTGTCTTAGTAGAATGCTCTGTGTGTGATTTCTAGTCTGAATTCCCTTTTGATAAATCTTTAAAGTCATCATCCCTCCACTGTGATTTGTATTTACTAGGAATAAATGAGCTATTTGTCCCACTTTGAGTTTTCTCAGTGCATTAAAATTTTCTCTTAGTATTCTTTGGGCACTTTGTTGTTAAAACTTAGTATCTTTAATGCTTCCAAAAACTATCTGTGCTCATAGGGTAGCTATCACCTGTTACTGTTGCAGCGTTTGTGAATCAGGCAGCCCTTCTCAAAAAGTTTCCTGGAAGAAAATGGATTGTCAGTGAACCTGACTACAGTTCAGTCATGCAGTCCTTCAGTGCCAGCTGAGGGAGTTTGTGTCCCAAGTTGCTTGTTTGCATTTATTCAGTTGTGCTTACAAACCATTCTGTGAAGCAGATCAGTGAGCTGAGATGGCTGGGAAAAAAAAACCAAACCCGTCCAAGGGAGTTTTTCTTAACAGAAGTTTTTTCATAGCAGTTGTTGAGACTGAAGGAGTACAGTAGTATGAATGATCTTAAGAAAAAGACACTTGGAAAGAAGAATGCTCAGTCTTTTTGATCCTCCAGCCTCTTCACATCTTTTCCCCCAGCTTTTCCCGTTTCTTCCTTCAGTAGGATTGCTGTAGAGGAGTAGAGGCACCAAATGAACACCAAAATTTACTAACTGCTATTAAAGAGGTTAGAGTTACAAGCGAGTCAAAACTTACAAATTTAATTTTGATAAATACAATGCTAGGCATAGTAACTGCTTATGGTTCATAAATCTGACTCATTTAGGTAGTTTACTATGGGAGGGGGTTTGCCATTTCTGTTGACAATTACAGTCTTCTGCTTCTGCAACATACTATAAACTAATTCATTAAGTAGATGAATATAAGGTGTTCTTCTGCCTGTCTTGCTTGAGAATATCTGTGGCTATGATCTAGACTTCAAGGTGAAAAATCAGTGGGCATTTTCGGTACTTCATGGCATCAACCTCTCAAGAAAAGGTGGAAGTTCATTTCCATTTTCAAAGTATATCGGTGTGCAGGCACATTTTACTGACTGCTACCACTAACTTCTGAATGGGTATATAAGTACTTTTCTTTGTTTTTGCATTTTAAGTGCCAGAGTAAGAATACAGCAGAACATGCTTAGTGTTGAATAATAGATGTAAAGCCATACATGCTGTATGACATAGAGTGTAGCTTGGTTGTGCAAATTAAATGCGATAAATTAGATCTTTATATTGGAAGAGATTTTTTGAAAAACAGTGCATCTGGTGAATATTGTGCAATTATAAGTTCTTGAAGAGAAATGTTTAATATGGGGAAATTGTCATTTCAAGGTTACTAATTCTGTTGGTAACTATAAATAATATGGTAGGAAGGTGCTATGAAGCTAACTTTAGGGAAGACTGGAAAGCAAGTTTCTAGGCAATATGGAACCTTAAACTTCTTGCTTGCCAATTTTGAAATTTAGTTTGCCTTTTAACTTCCAGCAATAGTTTTATTTTGATGGTAGGTGTGACTTTTTGGCATTCCACTACAACAGATAGAGCTGTGACAAGACAGATGGGCAAGTCAGTACCATTTTATGCATGTAGCTTTTACACTGGTCTGGACTGCATTTCTTGTGCAGTAATTCCAGAAGATACTTCAGGGACACCTACTGTAAGTAACTTATGTCCTGCTCATTGAAGTCAGCTTGTTAAAACAGTAGCTCTTCCTACTTAATCTCAGTCAAAAACATTGAGGGAATGTTTCCCTGGAGAGAGACTTCCTATCCATGTGGAAAGGAACTGTTAAGCTACTGTCAGCCTATTGTGGTAACTAGCCCTATTTTCAGTCTCTGAGATAAACCGTAAACTGCCACAGCAGGAGCTGTTTCATGAGCTGTTTAGTCGTCTCTTCGGCACTGCCATCACTCACAAAGAGAGCAATGTGGACAATGGAGAAGTGTGTGGTTTATTGGCTCACATCTTTACTGTGTATCAAAGTTCTTCAGGGTTTGAAGCTGCTGTTGTGAATTTATGCTGCTGTGTAAGTAATGTATAGATGCATTTAAGTGTTTTGTGCCAGAAAATGATGCACGCTTTTTTTTTTTTGGTTATGATTTCAATGGAGTTGTTAGACAAACTTTTGTACTTAAAAGAATGCTTTTGAAGACTATTTTTAGTGTAAAGCTCATAGTTGTTTTTAAAATGGCAGTCTGTACTGTTTATGATAAATGAGTTTGTGTCTTTTTGTGTATTCAGTACGAGATCTTTTTATCAGATGTTTTTTCAAGTACTGGGAAAGAAGAGCAAACGTTCCTCCCTTGTAGCAGGAATAGCTACCTATTTCTAGGCTAGCCTAGCCAGGCTAACCTAGCTTTTCCTAGGGTCTTAAACCCTAGAAAAGCTTTGGAAAGAAAATTTTTGAACCTCTCTGAGAGTAGTTCTGTCAAAACAGTTGTAAACCAGATGTTAGTACTAAGAAAGCAAAAAAGTAAGTGTCCTGGGCTGCCGTACTTTTACTCTATTATGGTAAACCTATTTTGAATGCTACGTGTATCCAGTCCCGTTTATCAGAGGTAAGAGCAGAGCTGAGGAAAAGCAGCAGTAGCTTGAATCAGCTTTTGTGTAAGAAGCAGCAGAATTGGTAAGATTCTTTATCTGGGAAATCTGGCTGGGTGGTGGGTCTGAACATTGTTACTGCACCATGAAGAGAGAAGGTGGGAAATGACGGGTTAATTTTCTGATGTAGTGGTGAAGGAAGTCAGATGAAGTGACAAGGTGCCAGCTGTGAAACAAGCCAAAGGATTTTTTTGTTCCTCTGGTCTCCCCTAGTCACCCATCTGAATATTTTTGTACTTGGGATCAAGCAGGACTTGAATTGGTGACCCAGTTGTGCATGAGGATGCCAGAGGCCCATTATAGCTGCTCTTACTGCAGTATCGTTTAGTGTCACTGATTATAAATGTGCTTAAAGCAGCTGGTATTTTGTGTCTAACCTTCCTGGTTTAAACAGTTTAATATGATACTTTAAGCCATTACCTTTCCAGTTTTACTGTCATATTAAATGTGAATAGTAAATTCTTTAGAGAGAAGATTGCTTTCTCTTTGAAGCTGTAGAGCAACTTCTCCAATATATGTATAGCAATTCTGAAACTCTATGGGACACTGATTACTGCTTTTGTTGGTGCTTTGAGGTTAATTCAAATGTTTCTGGTGCTGATAATGTGCCTAAGATATCTTGAGTGAGGTGAAACTGCTCTTCAATTGACTGTATCCTATTTAATTCCCTGATCCCTAGCTGTTTGCATCCCAGTTACACATACATGTAGTTTCTAGAGAAAATACATTTGGATATACAAATGGTAACTTTATTACATAGTTTCACATTCTGGGTATTACTTATGAAGATTGTTCCTTGTGCACTGTCTGGTCTTATTTTATAATTTTCAGTATTTTACTCTTCTAATTGAAGCATAGTGTTTCACAGGTAGTCTGACATAAAAGCATATTCACACTTACATATAAATAGACTATATATTGTGGAATATGTGAGGAAAAATGCTTATTGATACAAATAACATACACTTTTGGGTTTCATATATGAAGAAAGGTCTCAAGATCTGTTGTTTTTCCTTCCTTATTATTTTCCACTCTTATTCTAACAGAGAGGAAAATTTATTTTACGTAAGAAATTTGACATGTAGAAATTCATCCTGTGCTGTAAAGCTCTATAGCTATGCTTAGTGGCAAAGCATGATTCTGTGTTGGAGATACCTCAGTTAGTATTTACCTTCAGCCAGCATAATGCTCAACATGTATTATCCCTACCAAGGTAATGCAGTTAGAATTGGCTTACGACCTTTTTAACTTCTTGGAATTTTGGAAAACTGGCAGTGATTTGAGTTTTGCATAAGTAATCCTGTATTGAATGTTTTTGATGTGTTTTTCAATGCTTCTGGTGATTCTGTGGAGAGTCTCTGAGCTGGGAAGTTTGTATGTCCCCATCCTCATTTACATTAGTTGATTTCATAGAACACTTCTCTTTCTATAAACTTGTCCCTTTCAGATTTTGTACACTTGTATAGTAGCAGAGGCACTGCTACTAAAGGTGTGTAAAGTCAGAAAAGATGAGCAGGTCTTCCATTACCTGAAGTTCTAGAGTCAGTCATATTGGTATTTCCAACACGTGGCTCCTTTAACCTAATTCTGGTTACCTCTTCTCTTGCTTCCCTTCCTTTAGAGACTCTACAGCGGTGGGTAATTCACTGGTCCATAAGCGGTCTCCTTTACGTCGCAGCCATAAGAGCTCAGCATCTCTGGCCAAGCTGTCGTTACGTGATGGACAGAAAGCCAAAAAGCCACTTTGTAAATTTGAGGAAGGTCAGGATGTCCTAGCTAGATGGTCAGATGGCTTGTTTTATCTTGGAACTATCAAAAAGGTAACCACATTTTTTAACTTCACTGGAGTTGTAAAGTATCACATATTGTTCAAAATCGCAGTATTATTGTCTCGCTTATGTAGTATTAAATACATTCTTCTGTTTAGTGCTTTTACTCATGGCTTCCACTATATTTCTGTCTTTCAGATAAACAAACTGAAACAGAACTGCTTCATTATATTTGAAGACAGTTCCAAATCCTGGGTTCTCTGGAAGGACATACAAACAGGCAAGAGCTTCCATGAAGTAGTCATTGTTTGGTATCTTATTTGTTTAGATTACTGTATTTGTTAAAAAACATGATTATGTTATATTCTTTTATTCTAATGAGTGGTATAACTTAATGTTATCCAGGATCAAAAATTGGGCAAATAAGAAAAAATATTTTCAAACAACTCTGTCATTGAAGTTACTATTTTGTTTTGGGTTGGGCTTTTTTGTTTGTTTGTTTTCACATATGTGGGGTGGAGAAGACTTCTAAAAATAATCACATTTGAGTTTGTTTGGATGGGAGTGGATTATGTTCTCTGCCTTAACAGAAAACTCCAGGTTTATGTTCTTTGTACTGTTTTCAGTTGAAACAACATGATGTGGAAAGAAACTAAAACTTGGTAAATCTTACGTTTGAACAGAGTTTTGACATTTAAAAATGTAAAAGTAACACCATAACTGTTGCAGATAAGAAACCATTACAGGTTTTGGAGTATTCGTGTAGTATAAAGAAATGTGTAGTTATCAAGTGAGGCACCTATTGTATAATACCTTTTTGGTTTTCAGACATTTTGATAGTAGTTAATATTTTTATAACCTAATGCTAATGAAGCATGGAGGATAATTCCTTCTCAAAATCCATTACAGTTTCCTCATTGTACAAAAGCAATGGAAATCTGCTCTGGCTCTTGTTGATTCTTGATGTTTAAGCTGAACACTGTCTACTTGAAGGAGAAGCTCTGTATTTGTAATAGCAAAAAATCAACTACTTTATTTCTTGAAGCTTGTAAAAAATGCTGTTCTCCTTCTGTATAGTGCTAGTTTATGACCTCTGATTCATTTATCCTAGCTATCAAAACTTAATGAATGAGTAAGAGAAAATTTCAAGTTGATGATCCTTATGGGTCCCTTCCAACTCAGAATATTCTGTAATTAAGAAGCTTGTATTTTAATCAGCTGTTGCATTGGTATGTGGTATAAGTGGAGCAAGACATAGTTTTGTTTCCAGTTTGCAAACTTACTTTTTTCTCTAACCTCTACCTTAGCTGTGTGTTTCTGTATGCTTGCAGATATGTGTAACTAGTAGTAACAGTAGTAATGTTGGAGTTTAAGGCAGCTTTGGCAGATCTGTCAAAATGATATGCAAAGTGTGTACATATTTACATGGAAAGAAACACAAAATAATATAAATACAAAAGATATATTAGTTGTCCGGATAGTATTTATTTATAGGTATTTTTAGCCTAAATTTACATTCTTTATTTAGTTACTGAATTTTTATTGTTGATGTTGAGGAACCATGGACTGCATAGTCAGTAGGCAATATAGAGCTTATAAATATCTGATAGCTTATCATAAGTGATATAATTATTTGTAACATAGTCTGTACAAAATGTCTGAATATGTTCTTATTAAGAAGTTTGGCTCTGTAACAATGTGTTTCTACAGTGCATGCATCTGTAAGTGAAATTATGAAGAAGTCTATACATGTGGTAACTGTTCCAACTGCAGATGTAATCTGAAAAAAATCACAATCTCGTCTTTGTCTAGGAGCCACTGAGAGTGGGGAAATGGTCTGTACAATATGTCAGGAAGAGTATTCAGAAGCACCAAATGAAATGGTTATATGTGATAAATGTGGGCAAGGTAACTAGATTTTTTTTCTATTTACTGCATTTTAAAAGATGTTTTGATTTGTTTCACAAAGGAGGATATTTGCCCGGCTATGACTGACTGCTCAACTGATCTTAAATTTTGTAGCCCTTAGTGGCTATTAACAGCTCAGTGAAAGATGATAATCCATGTTAAAGTGACTAACACCTGTTCTGTAAGTCAAGATTATTTTTTTCTACTAAGAAAATTTAAAAGACCATTTTGAGTGTGTTACCAATCTTTTTGTTCAGGTTTTTGGCACTTAATGATGGATAATGCCTTATAGTTGCATTAAAGTTATATATAGTTAATTCTGTGTAAGCTTCTTTTGTCATTTTAATAACAGTTTGGCTGATCATTTTTCATACAGGTTACCATCAGCTGTGTCACACACCAAATATTGATTCCAGTGTGATTGATTCAGATGATAAATGGCTCTGTCGACAGTGTGTCTTTGCAACAACAACAAAGGTGTGTTTCTAGAAAAGAAATGTTAATATGTCTCATATGGCATCTTTGTTTTTGAAATTGAAACAATAAAAAGATACGGCATTTTTTTCAGAGTTTTCTTTTTAATCTTTGATCTGAACACAAATTTTGTAGGTTGAGAAGTAATGCTGTTTTTAGAAATCAACAGTGTTTCACTTTTAAACAAGCGTGCTAGTATTAAAACATAAATGCACGTGAAAGTATTTGACTTGAAAGTTATGAAAACTTGTCTACAATCAAATTAAAAGCTTTGGAAGTTTCAGAAGTGTATTACCTTTTTTTGTAAACTGATGTTATTGTTTTGGCCCAGAGAGGTGGTGCGCTTAAGAAAGGACCAAATGCCAAAGCACTGCAAGTCATGAAACAAACGTTACCATATAATGCAACAGACCTTGAGTGGGATGCAGGTCATAAAACCAATGTCCAGCAGTGTTACTGCTATTGTGGAGGACCTGGAGAGTAAGTAAATGGATAATATGTAGGAACTTTTCTCTAATGCAGCTGCAAACTTTGACTCTGTTCTTGTAGACTTTCTTGTGAACTTTCTTGTAGACTTTATTGTTACTTTCTGTTTCTGTTGTGTGTACATGTTAGAAACCGGATGCAAAGTGGGATTTTGAATTCTATATACATTTTTTAAGTGTCTCACAGTGGGAAATTAATATTAATATCTTAATTAATTTCTTTTCTTCTCCCATGAAATATTTTGGTTTATTTTAATTTTGTCATGTGACCACAGGTCATCACAGTACATTCTATAATGGGCAAGAAATGTTTTTTGTGTTGCTATTGTTGATGTGTTGAGTTTGGATGGAATTGTTTGTTAATGGTCTTGCAGTTCTAGGCAGTATTTTTCTGATGTTAACTCAGCTCTGTCATTAGTCACAAAGATATACGTACCTAGAGATTAGTTTATTAAATTTTGTTGGACTAGACAGCTGTCTGATTCTACCATAGCATCATATCCTGGTTTTCAGTCACTGGCAGGGGAAAGATGTTTTTTTTTTCCCTCTTATGGCATTAGAGTCCTTTGCTGGTTCTTTTTTACAAGAAAGGCAAGAAGAGGATTTCTTAAGCAGGTAGAGATGAGTACTCTGGTGTCTATATGAATGAGTGAATGAATAAAGTAGCATTGAAGATTTGAAGTCAAGGCAAGTAAAGAGTCCCAAAAAGAAGCAAAGTTTTTGAGTGTATAGACACAGGACAGAGCTCTGGTTTGAGAATTTTGAGACTTCAACAAACATGGCTGTCAGTTTTGCGTGGTTCCTTTTCTCAAGGGAGAAGCTGAAAAAGGAAAAGGTGTAAGCTGTGAGATTTCTTTTGAGGATTCAAGTAGTTGGGTCCCCAGAACAAATGTTTGTGACTTAATGCAGTTGTGTTGTGCTTTAGAAAATAACAAGGAAGCTAATCTGGTATGTCAGAAGGAGCTTGTATGGAGTTCCTGAATTCTTATTATTGAGAATTAAAAGGTGGTTATCAGAGTAAATTAAATGGGTTTTTTTCTTAATTTAATAACTTAATTAATTCTTTTACTAGGCTATCTTTTATTATTCCTAGTCTGTCTTTTCTAGTAATTCATTATGGAACTAAATGTTACTGAAATATCCCTAGAGATGACAGTTTTTTTCATAAACTGTGAGAATCAGTTTGGGTCAAAAGATCTCTTCCTATGTAATTTAAACATAAGAAACAATTTTCAGTAACTTTTTAAACACATCTTGTTTTTCTCTCTGTTGTTGAAGCTGGTATCTAAAGATGTTGCAGTGCTGCAAATGTAAACAGTGGTTTCATGAGGCTTGTGTGCAGTGCCTCCAAAAGCCAATGCTTTTTGGTGACAGGTAAGAAAATTAAGCTGTATTTTATGGTTGTCTTTATTTAAAATGCGAGGGAAGTCTCGCATATGAGCTTTTATTGGGACATTGTAACACAGAAGTATTTTTCAAAAATGGGTTGAGTTTTGAGTAGTTTATACACAAGACCAGTGTTCAGGTGCCAGAAAAATGCAGTTCATCATCTCAGTTGAATGAGGGATGCAGTGGTGGGTAGTGGAGAGGTAACCAATGGAGAGTTGGATTCCAGCTGTTACTGACTTCATTTTGTGTGGAAATCCCTTATACTATAGGTGTGGGAGATGGGGTGCTTTAAAACCAAGCCCTTTAGTGGGCCTGTTAGGATAAAGGCTCTCGAGTTCCCAGTGTGTAGGTGACTCATCTCTTAAACAAGCAATGGCCACCATGCTTGGAGTGGGCTGTTGGTGTGGGTGTGCAAGAGTTCCCTGCACTAACAGTGTAATGCATTGGAGAGAGCTGGAGGCATGCCTAGACTGAGGGGAACTCTGCATCCTCTGTTCATGTGTGAGGAGTTAGGACAAAAAGAAATGAAAAAGAGTGCTGGTCTGTGCTTTTATTTTAAGAGGAACTTTGAGCACTTGCAGCAGATGAAAGAGGAAAACTGGAGAAGAGAATCAAAGAGCATTTAATTAATTATTTATTATAATTTTGTCTGGGAATTTTGCTGGAATGTTTGTATGAAGGAACTGAGTTAGGATGCAGGAATGAATGGGTCCTTAAAATGCATGTTTACGCTGGTGCACAGGTTTTTGCAGTTGAGAGATTGTGCTGGGGACATTACAGAGCATCTTCATTGATACCGTCACAGGTTGAGGGACTTTCTCAGGCAAAATGAAACAGTGGTAGCAGGATGAAATTGAAGAAGTACCTTGTATCTGGCCTAGTAGGTATCAGCACAGATTATAGAAGTTGCTAAAGTAAGAGAGGAAAGGGACTCACAAATATCATATGGCTGAGTTTCTAGCTTGCTTAATTTTCATTTTTTTTGTAATCAGGGTGTTAAAACACTGTGTGTGTGTATGGACACCCACCACCCAGACACACGTACATATACATATGTATATATTTTTAGGTTTTATACGTTCATTTGCTCAGTTTGCAGTTCTGGACCAGAATACCTCAAACGTTTACCCTTGAGATGGTAAGTATGAATTTTAAAAAAAAGCCTGAGTTGAATACATGCTCTGCTTTCCTTTTGGTGTTTTGGTTCTCCTTGCTAAAAAGGCAATCTACTTGTTAGCTTGAGCTGTTTCCCGAGTCATTCTTGCTGCATGTATGACCAGAAATAAATTTCTTTCAAAGTTTATCCTTAAGTGTAGAGATAATATTGTGATTGCATGCTCTTGGGATTCATTCCTGGGATCATTCAGTGAAGTAACAAGCAACTACTCACTTGTATATGTAAAGATTGAGATATCTAAGTTAAATATTTTTTGCAGATTTAGGATCCTGCCGTATTATGTAAGCCAAACATAGTGAGTACCAGAGTACACATCTTGATACATTTTGTAATAGTTTCCTTGAGGAGTCATAATGGAACTAATCTGTAATAGAAATTATATCCAATTTAGTGGGCATATACCTAGTGCTAACAAATACATGGTGGAAATTACTTCGTTAAATGTTAATTCACCAAAATACTTGCATGAATTCAGGACTGATAGATTCAAGTATGAATTCAGACTTGCTTACATATCCCATGGTCCAGACCAGTTTTGGAGTTTGAAAAAATACCATGATGATGAGATGAGGCAGAGATGAAACTGAGTTGCGAAACAGAAGGAATCATTTGAAGAGTAATTGCAGGAGGCTTCATGGTGTTGTCTGGATTGAGTGTTTTAAATTGGGCTTCACGTTCCTGCAACTGTATCATGCTAATATCTTTTCTACTAAATTGTTTCAAAGGAAAGCAATTGGAAGAAAAATACTTGTTTTCTCTGGTTTTTTTATTCAAATATTCTAGGGTAGATATAGCACATCTATGCCTTTACAACCTAAGTGTTATTCATAAAAAGAAATATTTTGATTCGGAGCTTGAACTTATGGCCTACATTAATGAAAACTGGGATAGATTGCATCCTGGTGAGGTAAGTAAGTGGAATACCCTTTCTTGTTTTTAAATCACAGTGCATGCATATGTCCTGAAAGTTAACAACCTGTGAACTGTTTGAATGTTAAATCCTTCAGTGCCTTAAAATCTAGTAATCCCAAATAATGAAAAAAACTTTAATTTCCTTGCAGAAATAAAATGGTTTTTAAGTGGTGCATATTTTTCTACACTGTAAAATTTCCTCAAGTTATCTATGCAGCTAATTACTTGCATAGTGACTTTTCATTACTTAACTGTTTATTCTGTTGCATATCTACATTCTCCTTTGATTTCATAATTTTTTACTACTTTGGTATTTTCATGTGCCTGGACCAGAAAATCTAAATGTAGCATTGAATGCTGAGTATATTGTATGCATGTGTACGAAGACCACATTCAAAGTCTCTAAGGTGTAACACATTGTTATGTGTTAAATATTGTACTCAAAAATTTCTTCTTTCCTTCCTAATTCATACAGTGGGGGTGGTCAGTTTGTGTCCAGGTCTAAAAATTGTTTTGACCCTTTTTCAGTCGGATTCAAAACATTTTGGTTTTAGTTCATTACTATACTGGTTATTTTCCCAGCTATTTGATTACTGGACATTTATGTTAGCAGTAAAAGAAATCCATTTACTCAAGCAGATTGACTTTATATTTAACTAAGAGGACCAGTGTTGGTCTTTGTTTCTGCATATGAGGTTAAATGCAAAAATTTATGATTTAAGTTCAAATTGGCATACTGCTAGCAGAGTAAGTACTTTTTTTGTGCATGAAAATTGTTTAGGGTTTTGAAGGCTTTTTAATACATGGCATATAATGGGTTGAAATTTTCTGATTATGAGTAAATCCTACATTTATACGTCTCTTCAGTAAATTCATATATCTGTACTCCATTTTTACTAGCACACACAATTTGAGAACCAAGTGTATATTCGTGGTTTAAATGAGTAACTACTTTTCATAAATAATGGAAAATAGTCTAAACATATTTTAAACTATCAGTTTCAATAGTTTGTTAGAAAGACAAGGAAACACTAAAGCGTTACTAAAAATTAGTGTCATGAGTACATATGTGGTTTACTTTGGTATGTATGGCATCTTTTACCTAAGTCATGTAAAATCAATAAGTCTGTCATATCAAGTCTTGAGCTTTGATTAAAAAAGGGCTGCAGACAATGTAATTCTCACATCATCTTTTCAATAGAGTGAATGTTTTAGCTATCTTACTGTCCAACTTAGTAAGTATGTAAGCTGTTTTTAATTTTGAATTTTGTTTTTCTTAGTATTAAGGGAAATGTGGAAGTAATTTGTTTGTTCATTTAATGTAATATTCTTTAGCATAATTTCATGTCAGACTGGCTGGTCAGAGCAGTGGATGAGGAGAGTGAAGCTGTCATTGATTGGGAGCACACGTGTCATTTTGAAGAAGTTGAAAGGCTGCAGTCCTCTCTGTGCTCTTCCCCCTTCTGCTTTCAATCTGTCCACGCTCAATCCGTGAAAAACACACGACTAAGGGGGAGGAAGGAAAGGGCAGATCCAAAATGAATAAACTCACCTCTTTAAGTGGTATTTTCAATTCTTTAATATTTCTACAGCTTCAAGGAAGCTGCTAGTTTGAAGTCTGAATGCTACATTTTTGTAGGGCTAGATTTTGTATTGAGGAAATGTCAAGATAGCTGTATTGAGGAAATGTCAAGATTTTATTCTGAAAAGATTTTAAATGTCTCTCATGAAGTTGGCAAAAATTATCTTGAAAAATCTGATTAACTTTGGTTAATTAGGGAAGTGAGGGCAACAGAAATTAGACACAGAAATAATTGGCATGTACAATATAAAGATTTTAGGGATTTTGTAATATCCTTAAATTGCCACTGTTAGAAATGACACTTTAGTTTACTTCTCTACCTATTCATACTTGAGTAAGAGGAAAAGGGTTTTAGCTGTAGGTAAGATAGTAGTAAATGGTGGAGTTACCAGAACTCCTAAGCCAGTAATTTTTAACATGTTGTTCTTTAGAATGCAATAAATACGTGGCAGTTTTCTGTAGTTTAGTTCTGCAGAGTTGCCAGACCTCTGAATAGCATATGGTGAACCTGGAAAACAGGTTGTTACTTTCTTTAGCTAAAACCACTTGAATACCTTCCTTAGCTTTGGTAGTCAGGTAGACTGCCAATCTTGCCCAAAATTGTGTTAAAAGGTTGGGGTTCTTGAGTCTGTTTACTCACTTATTTAGCTGTTAGCACATTGAATTCTTTGACCTTTTCTCTCTGTCTTGTTTGGTGAAAATTGTATTCTTTAGGAATTATCTGTTCATTGTGGGGTTTTTGTTGGGTTTCTTTGAGCTGCCAGTGTTGTACAGTCTGATCTTCAGTATTTGTATTAATAGTGAAACTTAAACTGTTGTCAGCTCTATAATTAAAGGTAAATTTACAAGTTTTGGCATGGCAACTGGAGATAATGGTCATTTTTCTGGAATTGCAATGTAGATGTATAAATATAAATGTAAACAATCATATTTTACATTCTGTTACATGAATATTGTATCCATTTTATAGTCACCACCATACTTGTTCTGCTTTTCTGTGTAATTCTTTATGCAATTTTGTCAGAGAGAAGATTTCCATATTTTGAAAGCTTGATAGGGACTAGTTACTTCAGGCTTTGGTGAAAGGAGGGAGGTTAGACTAGGTCTTAGCAAAAGGGGCATGAAAATAGATCCACTGGTTTGGTGGGTTTTTTTATTTCTAATGATTTTTCTGGATGTTTTCCTTTTTTTTCTGTATCAAATTCAGTAATATAAAAAAATGGGAATTGGGTCCTGCGGCAGGATTTTGGTTAAAATTGTCATAAATAACTAGGTTCTTTTGTCTATATAGGTGTCCTCTGTTTGCAATCTCAATTAATTTGGGAGTACATACAGAAGGTTTTTTGTTAGGAGTCTTGGGAGGGCAATCTAGTGTTACATTCCCTCATTACACTAAATGTTCTTGAGGTATTTTTCTGGTACTTCTTAAAAGTGAAACTCATTCAGTGGCCTGGGCTTGATCCTGGCATTAATTCTGTGGATGTGAATCACAGAATACATAGGATTATGATTAATATGCAACCATAGCATTTTGTTTAAGTACTTCACATTCAAATCTGTAGTTACAATGACTCAGAGTAACTGGAATCTTTCTATTACTAAAGAATTTGACAGGTTAAATGACTTCTTAATACTTTACAGCTGGCAGACACACCAAAATCTGAAAGATATGAGCATGTCCTGGAGGCATTAAACGATTACAAGACTATGTAAGTTATTGGTACTTTTGGTTTTAAATGTTGTTTGCCTATTTAATCTGATTTAGGTTATAGTCTTCAATCTATGTGATGATCACTCTGGTTGTAGATAACGTTTTAATTTTTAAATACTGTTTCTATTTCAAACTATATAGCATTACTTAACTATTTTGATTGGAACCCAGACCATGAGAAAAAATTGTTTTGACTTCCATCCTCTTTCCACTTCACATTCTGTTTTTGAGAGGGAGGATTGTGATGGGGTTAAAGAGGGGAGTAAAATAGTGTTTGAATGAATATTCTCTTTGCTTAGTTTGGTTTTGCATGTACACTGGTATTTTAAAAGTTGCTTTCCCTGGTATCAGAATTTTAACAATTAATTTAACATCATCTAGGTTTATGTCTGGAAAAGAAATAAAGAAAAAGAAGCATTTGTTTGGCTTGAGAATTCGAGTTCCTCCTGTGCCACCGAATGCTGCTTTAAAGGCTGACAAAGAACCAGAGGGAACTTCTCATGAGTTCAAAATTAAAGGCAGAAAGTCATCTAAACCAATCCCTGATGTGAGGTAAAATAACCTAGTCATTCTAGCAGTGTTGTGGTTAATTGGGGCTACTTTGGGTATTTTTTAGTGCCTACAAAAAAGGCCTTTTCTTTGTAGAATGGAGTTTTTTAAAAATAATTATAAAGGTGGATTATTTGTAAGAACAAGGTTTTAGGACAAATGTAGTTAACTTTCTGTAAGGATTCTTATAAAAATCGACATGAAGTTTAGCAGTAAGAAAATAGAAAATATCCCAACTTTGCTGTCATTTGGGAAACAAAACCTTTTGCCTTACTGGATCTCTTAAGCAAAAATCTAACTAGAATTCTAAATAGAAAGTATTCTGTGAAGTAGTAGCTTGTATTGATAAATGTGTCATCTTTTTCACTAACAGTGATCATATGAATAAATTATATTTAACACTTGTTCATTCCTCTTCAACATTTGGCAATCAGTAATGTCCCTAGAAATACCTTGAATCTGTTGATGTTATTATAAAAACAAAACCACATAGCTTTTTACCTGCAAATTTTGATTTGCCAGAATCACCTCATTTAATACAATGTTTTAGAAATAAACATCTAATTGTATATTCATTGCCAAAGGAAAACATGTATTCAATGAAAATTATCATCAATAATACGGAATAAAAACAAACAAATTTTCTTCTAGGGAATTAAGTAATGGTATAGAAAGAAAGGGGAAAAAAAAATCAGTAGGTCGTCCACCTGGTCCCTATACGAGAAAAATGATTCACAAAACTCCAGAGTCATCTCCTCTGGTAAGGATATTTCTTCCCCCTTCCTCCCTTCCTTCTAACTGCATCATAAATGTTGAAGAAAAACATAACAAGTTAACATGAATTTATATTCCCCCACTTGCTCTCAAATAAAATCAATAAAAAAAATCAAAATTTAAGTTGAAGTACCTTTTTTTTCCCTGTAGGATAATGAACCAGTTCCGGTGATAGAGAACCCAGCCTTGGAATTACCCTGCACTGTTGGGTAAATTAAAAAAAATACCCCTCCCATAAAGCATTGTAACACTATGTAATTTATATGTTTACTTCTGAAAGGTCAGCCCAGTTTTTGATATGAGATTATCTTTTTACATGGCAAACCTGTTATCTTGCAAAACAGGAAATCTGATGGAACTGCACATTCATCCAATACCTCAGATGTGGAATCCACAGGTGCTGCCAGTATGAAAGAAACTACCTCATCTAGCATTTCCAGACATTATAGGTAACTATCCAGTTATGCTATCTGCTATAAAGATAAGATTTGCATTGTATCAATTTTGATAAAATTTTCTCAGAGTAGAGCTATAAATTGCATGGGGAAATACAAAGAAATAGGATGAATGAAAATTAGTCTTGAATAGTTCTGCTTACAACTCACAGGGTGAAGATTTTTTGGTGCTCACTAACCATTGTTTTTGATGTAAAATGTGTGGCTAAGTTACATTTACTGAAAAGAATTAAACTGCGTAAACACTTGCCGAGCCGAGTTTTCTGCTTGTGGTCGCAGAAGAACTGATCTGTACTCTGAATTAATCTTAGCAGCTTTAGTTTTTGTAGGTTTGTGTATTCATGTTATAAAATACTAAGTATGCTGTGATTTTTTTACAGTCAATAGAGCATGGAAAAGTTTTGGCACAGTCTTTATAAATAAATTATTAACTACAGTCAGCCTTCCTGCAAGTAACTTGTTACTTGAACTTTTCCCTCTCTCAAGTTCAGCAGATATAAATTTCTCTTTTATTGAGGTACATGGATTCTACTATTTTGTCTCCCATTTCTGGTTCATGCTATTGAGTGCTTTCATGAGTAATTTTTGTGTGCATTAGTGATATAAATAGTCAGTTTTTAAAAAGCTCACCTTTAATTTAGAGTTTGGAAATTGTAACCTAAGTGCCATACTTACAGTTACCTATCTGTGGGCAATAAGTACTTTATGAGTGAAAAACAACAAAAATTATGACATGAGTGGCATGGAAATAACTGATGATACAGCATACATTTTGAATTTCCTTGGAGTTAATGCTGTGGGGTTTTATTTTCAATAGTTTATCTGACTCGAGAAAAAGGACTCGTACAGGAAGAACTTGGCCTGCTGCAATACCACATTTGAGGAGGAGAGGCCGCTTTCCACGAAAAGCACTCCAGACTCAAAATTCAGAAATTGTAAAAGATGATGAGAGCAAGGAAGACTACCAGTATGATGAACTCAATACAGAGATACTTAACAACTTAGCAGATCAGGAGTTACAGCTCAATCATCTAAAGAACTCGATCACTAGTTACTTTGGTGCAGCAGGTAGAATAGCTTGTGGGGAAAAATACCGTGTGTTGGCTCGTCGGGTGACACTTGATGGAAAGGTGCAGTATCTTGTGGAGTGGGAAGGAGCAACTGCATCCTGACTGTAGGACTGAACATTATGTTCACTGCACTGTCGTCTGTAAGTACAGTTCATAATGCAGAGCCACGAGAGAAATGGTCTTTAAATGTGTTTCTCAAAAAAAAAAAACAAAAAACAAAACCAGTTTAGCCTTAACATGTAATTGTTATCATTACAGCTCTTGTGATAAAGACTTATCTTTTTAAAATCTGATCTGAGACTTAAATTTTTTTATCTGAACATTGTTAGATTGTTTTAGGTTGGGATGTTTTGGGTTACAATTGCTTAAAAATGTGCATGGTGTTTAAAAAAAGATGACATTTTCTAGAGAACATTCCATGGATACAGTTATTGTGATTTAGAGAAAATATTATGTAGATAGCACAAATATTTGAAAAATCTTGGTTTGTTTTCTTACCCAAATGTTTGCAGAAATGTATTTCTATTTCAATACTTTCTAGATTTCATAAGTGCAGTGTATATAATGCCTACTGAAGACTGTAAAATACTGAAGTTTTCTTTCAAAGTGTAAAAAAAAAAAAAAAAAAAAAAGAAAAAATATATTGAGCCTGTAAATTGCTCTGTGACCAGACTTCATTGTCTTCTTAATATATTCTCTGTGTGTGTGCGTGTGCGCGTGTGTGCGTATACACAGAGCTGTATATGCACACACAGACCTGGCGTGTATATAGATGTGTGATTGTGACCTATGCAATACAATTATGGGATCGGTCAGCTTCTGAGAATACGTCCCATAATTCTTTTTTCAGGAATAGTTGCCAGTATTTACACAGCAGCATTTCTTCTCAGGCTTATTGGGTGCTGTTGCTTTTTATGTACTAAGGAAAAGTGTCCAACCAGTGCAGCGTGTTCTGGCAGTGGGTGCAGTCATTGATGTTCATGTGCTCTACATTCCTTTATTTTCCATTTGAATTAACCGTTAAAAAATAATGCAGGATCTGAAGATTTTGAAATTAGTTCTACTGGAAATAACAATTTGAAAGTTCTTGTGGCACTCTGATTGTAAATTTCGTGTCCCAGTTATAAAGTAAGTTGACAGGAGTTGTGCAGGATTTCTACATATCTGTAGAAACAGTCATATTTTGATAAGTGTAGTATGGACGAAGTGTATTATTGCACAGGGTCAACAAATGTTGCCATTTGAAGTAACATTACTGATTTTATTACAACATTACCTCTTTTGTGTTTATAAAATGTACCAAGTTTTAAATTGATAAGATTATTTTACTTGTTAAAAAAAAGTCAAAAAGTCTCTTGCCAGTATTAGATGTTTTTTTTCTTTGTCTGCTACTTTTGAGGGGGTTTTAGCCAAAGAGTAAACAGAAGAATATTTTTACTTTGGTGGTTATTCACTGTACTGTATAAGGTTAGTTTTCTTACATGCTTTACAGTTTGCCACCAAAATAAAATTATGTAACATTAACAAGTGACAGAGTGGTTTGAAGTGTACTGCCTGAGTTAGTACTTATTTATTCCATTACTTGGTTATTTGACTTTTTCTGCTCATCTTGAACATCTTGAAAAGGTGATCTTTTTCCGAGTTTTTTTTTGTCACCTTATAGCCAAAGGAAGCAGAGAAAGCTTTTTATCCTGTGCTTGGCTTATGGCTGGCTGGGTTATATTAGCTTTATAAAAATGCTAATTACAAGCTCCCACTTCTGTTTACCTTCACTAAAATGTGTGGGTTTTTTTCTCACACCCTCAGCTATTAATTTAATGTTGCCTTGCCTATAGCTGCAATATTTTGATAACACAGCAACTTCATGTTAATTTTTGAATGTTTATATCTTGAGATAATGCAAAATGTAAAGCCTTTGTAACCTTACTCACACCATCTGTATTTGTCTTTATTGTTTCACTTTATCCAAGTCCTTTAATTCTAACTGAACACCAGCAGTATTTTTCATAAAGATTCATTTAACGATAAATATTGGAATGTACTTGGGGACTTTAGTGGGGGAGGTGTGGGGAGAAAATAATTGTCAAACTTAAGCTGTCCATAGACTTAACTATTGTGAATGTCATTTCATTTTATTATCGTGGTTGACTTAACTCTGATGTTCAGTTTGTATTTTTGGAATTGCTTTTTTCTTAGAATTAAAAGACCAACATTAAATGTGTGTATTTTTTGAGAGAGAAGAATGAGTTTTGATTCTGTACTCTTGTGAAGCACATACTTGGTGGCATCCTCCCATCCATCATTTCCCAATCTCTAGCTTTCCTTTTCCTGTCCTGGAGACACTTGCCCTGCACATAGACACTAACTGGTGTTCCAGCTATGGTTGAGGGATGCTTTGTTACAAAGTGTCATGTACTGGAAAATGCTGCAATAGTGCTGCTGAAGATAGAGCTAGAGTAGTAATTAAAGCACACCTACAAATGCCTTTCTCATTTATGTGAATTTCATTGTTTGTAGTAGTGGTGTGTCTCAAGGAAAATGACAAATGTTGCTGTATGTAATGATTTCATTTTGGTATAACTTGATCATTGTATGTATGCATGTGTGTAAATATATGTAATTCAACTTTGTTGTGGTCACTGATTTAGAACCATTTCTATGTGTATGATATTTAATATTTTTCCATTATGTTTTATTTGTATTACAGTAGTATTTAGGTAGGAGAAGTCTCTTGTGAGAGTTCTAAAAATATAGGTATCGCATGAACAAGACAGCAAAGAAATAATGGCACAATACTGGTCAGAATTGTAAAATGAGCATCATAGCAAACTATTTGTCAAATCATTGTTCTCAACAAAAACTTCAACAGGAATTTTGAATAAAACTATGGTTTTTCTATGCATAACAGGCATTTTGAAAAATCTCTAAGCATGATACATGAAATGAAGGTCATTATTTTGATTTAACATGAAGACAAATTAAAAAAGGCCTTGAAGGTGAAGAGGAGCACTTTATTGTCTAGGGAGATGGGGGAAAGATAATTTAATAAACAGAAAAATGGTTCATCTTTGGAACATCCTAAACATCCTACTAAAGTGATCTTTAGTGTTATATTTTAAAAGGAAATTGGTGAATTGAGATGGAACATGCCAAGGCTGACCATGGAGCAATAGTCAGTGATAAGGATAAACTGGACAGGAGCATCAGTTCTGTGCACAGAGTGAAGAGGATGAGTCTTGCAAATGCTACACAGGTAATAATGTTCAGGCACGTCTCCAGTTGCCTCACATCTGTCTGAATGAAAAATAACCCTCCAGTTAAGGGCATGATTGGAGAAAATTACATTTTGTAGAAATAGAGAAAAGGGTTTAGGATGTTGAACTTAAACTGATGGCTAAACGCTCATATGGAGGTGTCATATCTATTGGTACCCAAATTTAGTTAGAAAAACATATTAATGCATGGGTTAAACATTGGAGTTGTCAATGTTTGTAGAAAAGTTGCTGTTTTGTTTTTTTGGGGTTTTCTTTTGTAAATTGGATCATCTATAGGTGAGGTGTAATGAAGAGAAAGACATGGGAAGAGTCTCCTTCGGAGTCCCTGAAGGAAGTTGGAGGAGGGAAACAACTGTCTTTTAGCAAAGATAGTGCAGGACAATGGAAAGGAAAGCAAAAGACAAGTACCACTATAAGCTGTGCACAGTCTGAGAATGAGCTTGAAATTTGATGCTTTTGCTGTCTTTCAATTTTATCATTCAGCAACAGTGAAACAAGAATTTTGTATTGTCTTGGTGTTTTAGTATTTCGCATTTTTGAATCCCTTAATGTTCTCAGTTAGCTCATCTCTGCTGTTTTTAAAATCAGATTTGTACATATTTTGTCATGGACATCCATATACTGCAATAACAACAGTTATTCTGGTTTTCATTAGTACCAAAATATTTTGCCTGCAGATACTAATTTTTCAAATACAGCTGTAGTTCATACCATTCTTTTCATATAATCTTTCTTCTAATCTATTGACTGATACTATTTCACCAGTATGTGTTTTTCTTTCACTTGATCTAATTTATGTTTCCAACTTCTCAATTTGACAATATTCCATTTGCTTCCCATTGTTAGCTACTTGGTGTTTGGCACTGATTGACTTCCACGTGGTTTTGGTTTCCTAGTCTTCTGTTTATTTAATGTTCAACACAGTATCTTCCAATCCTGATATCTGCAGTTTAACTCTCAACAAGCTCATTTACTTCAAAACCTGCTTTAAAGCAGGAAGCTAATTCATAGTTCTGTCTTGCTCTAAGTAAAGTTTTTCTGTAAGCACCATTTCCAAGTCCTTCATTTGTGCTTTGCCATTCTCTAATGAATATTCACAAAACTTGGGTAGTGTTGCATTCTCTTGTGTCAACATCTAGTGGGATAGTTACTGCTTTGCTATGTACATGTTTTTCTCATTCATGAACATTACTAAGGTTGCCTACTTTGTGTTATTTGGTTGCTCTAATTTGGTATTCATAACTTCACAAATTGGTTGCATGATAGCAGAGACCCAAAAGCACTAAGGGTAAAATTCTAGAGATTGTCAAGAATAGTTGGAAATTGTGGGAAAGGGAATTAATGAACTACTGGAAAGGTTTTAACTCCATTACATCCTTCAGCATAAAAGAAAAGGACTTTAATTAGATGTTTAATTTCAGGTCCCTTAACATAAGGTTGAAATGTATAGATACATGCTTCTAGAACTTTTCTTTTGGCAATTCAATGCCTTCCTTATGCACCTGTATTCCAATCTAGCAGGTACCAGATGGAGAGCGAGGAAGGATATTTTATTTCCAGAAACTTGGTATGCACCAAGGGAAAAAAGGAGTTTGTCAACAGTATGAGTTCCAAGTCTCATTAACTGTTGTCAACTATAGCACTAGACAGCATGAGAGATGTAATTCAGATGCTTCTGGTGAAACTTCAGCAGTGTAGGTCTGCTTACTACTACATCTAAGTCTTTTATCGTCTTATTTTCTTCATTATTCTGTTACTATTTTATTATTTTTACCTTTCATAAAAATCAGGTTGTGTTAGATGAATTGTTGGGTTCGAAAACAAAATTACACAATAAGGTACGTAGCTTTTGATTGCATATTTAATTTCTGTAGTAATTTGTATAAATTGTGCTTACTCACCTCTGTACCTCACTATTAATACAGCATTCCTCTTGTAAGAATAGTGAATTTCTGTGAGAGAATACTGCTGGAAATACAGGGGGAAAGCATGGAAAAGAAGGAGGGGCTTAACATAAGCCATTTCTCAGCAGTAACTAAGAGTTGCATGTTTCCTGTCTACAGCACAAGTTGCTAAGTTCTCAAATGAAAGAGTCTCAAGAAGAATTGTTCTTTGAAACACAGGAACTGTTAATTTTTAAAGATATCAGATACAGCTCAGGCTTTGTAGTTTCAGGCTGTCTTAATTAAGTTTTGGGGATAATGAGTCTTTAGAACAGATGGCCATATAAATATTAAAAAAAAAAACAACCTCCAGAAAGGGAAAAAAACGTGTAATTGCTGTGACTAATTGAGTAAAATTTTTTAAAAAGTGGTCTTAACACTGTACCACATGGTCATGGACTGAGGATGGTGCTGCAACCTGGCAAACAAGTGGAGTTAAACAAGGCCGTGCTGCACTGCTGAGCACGAGAAACAGCGTGCCAATCTGAGGTACAAGGCTGTGTTGTGTTGTACATGAGAAGTGAAGGCAGAAGGTGTCATTTCTCATGGTGCACACTTGCAGAGATCAGGAAAGGGAACTTTAGCAGGTATTTCTCGTGTCTGTGTCCAAAAATAGCTCTTTAGAGTTTTTACTGCTCATGTACTTTTCCAAGTCAAATCACTGTTCCTTCTACCACTAATTGCCCAATCTGACAATGTAACATTGTACCTTAGTATTTTATGATCTATTTCATTGATTCAAAACACAGCACAAAGGAAGTTCCTGTTTCAGTGCTTGAACAATGTGGTTTGCAGGCTTCCGGACAGGCCCGAGTGTCTCAGGAGTCTTATGAAATGGTAAACAAGCTTGGATTTGTTGTGTGTGTTACTCAATTAACCCGAAAAAATGCTCCAATATTTTGACCTTTATTCACGGGATCTTGAGTATTATTTTATGAATAATGCAAAACCATTACAAGTGAATAACTAGTAGTAATTTATGAGATTCTTAATTGTGAGCTTGATACTGTGATACTATTTCCTGTTGATATTTGCTGCTGAAATAGTTAAATATCTTAAATATTTTCTCTTATAAAGACCAGAGGTTGATGTCTTTCTGATCTGATGCCTGTGTAAATCTTAGAACTATTTGCACTGATAAAGTTGATTTTGGGTTACAGTGAATAAGAACAGAATTTGAACACTGCATGAAGAAGAAATGAAAAAGCTGCACTACTAAAACCAAAATTCCTGTTAGCTTAGCACCCTTGATCTTTTGCACCATTCATTGGTAGAGCATTCTTTCTTCATTATAAAACAAAGAACACAAACACAGGTTTAAACTTGATTTATTGAAAATCTCAGTTTTGCGTAATTATTCAACATCTGCAAGTTTTAAAACATTTAATTCTGAATAAAAAGTCCATTAAGAAAAAAAATGTAATTTATATTTTCCTTTGTAAATTTTATACAGTCAAAAGCAATCTACTCTTCAAAATCCAAATACAATGTTACTTAACTGCAAGTTTGAATGCCAGATCCTTCACCTATCATAAACATATTCCAGCTGCCAAAGTCAATGAACCTTTCTAGTAATTCCCTCTTTCATTTTCTAGTGGACCTTGAATTAGGAGAAAATACAGTCAGAGCTCTTAGTTGCAAAACAGTAATTTCTTCCAGATGAACTCTGCTGCCAGTTGTTGCATTTTCCTTCTACCAGCAATTGCTATTTGTAATGGGAGACACTGAACTGCAGCAGTCCTGTGTCTTTGATCAGAGCAGGCTGCAGTCAGTAGCAGGTTAAACTGAGACACCTAATGGTTTTGCCACTGATGTGTAACTACTGTCAGAGAGGCACAGCAGAGCAGCTGGGGAACCCAATCCCTTAAGGTGCCCTTGGAAAACTTGGCAGAGCTTATCTGTTGGAGTTCTAAGCTGAAATCTCAAATCTAGTAGCTTGGAGAGCAGAGGTAGATATCTTAGTCACAGCTTCCCAGAGCTGGTTCAGCATTTTGCAGAGGGTGATGCAAGCAAAGATAACAATGTGGTATAGTGCTACTGGGAGATGGACAGGGAAATGGCAGGAAAACATTATTTGCTACTCTAGCTGAAACAATTATTTTTTCCTAGACATATTTCTGTGATAAGAACAAAGCTTTCTACTTCCAGGCAGTTTAGAATAGAAAGCATCATATGGAAGTAAGATACACAAAACCTTAAAGGGTTACAGTCTTATTCTGGACGCAGCTTTGCAGAAAGATGAAGTAGGCTCAACAGCCTTTGGAGCCCTCTATAACAAGTTCTGTAATAATAATAATAATAATACTTTTGCTTATAAAAACTATTTAGAAATATTATTGCTAGGTCCTCTTGTCTGAAGTTGAAACTGAAGTGCTGTTTCTATGTTCTGTAGCCCTTGCTAGCATCTGCTTCATTTGAACAAAGTATTTCTTCAATGCACCTATTGACCCTGTTTTTATTCATAAAACAATATTTAATCACAACATCTCAAAGTTGCAACTCTGCCATTCATACAGATGACCCCACAACAGGCACAATACTACTACATATACTTTTTTTAAAACACTTTTAAAAAAGTGTTTTTAATAAAGTTTTTAAAAAAACTCTTATGATGAAATGTAGTTAACACATTTATACAAGAAATTCCAGTGACTTGGCACATTGTAAAAATTACTTGGAACTACTAAAAAAAATGCTAACTGTCATGTACCAGGGGTTTTGGCAAAAACTCTATACCCTCACTACACTGTTAAAAACCACCTCATCCAGATATTATAAATTTCTGATGTGATATTAGCCTTGCCTGCCTTAGTTAAGTGATACTACATATTCACTTGATCATAAAACTCGAAGCCTGTACTTACTGCTCCTGTGATTTGTGCCTTAGTCATATGAACAACTAGGTTCAGAAACACTGGTTATATGAAGAGAGTGTTCTTACACAGCTGAAAGACTTGTGAATGTGAGCAAAAATGGAAAGTTTAGGTGAACAGCTTTGGTTTTAAATGGCTATGTAAGTCACCTGACTGTTACATTAGTCATAAAATTGCAATAAAAACAACGTGGAAAATAAGGGATTTTGAGACTACAACAATCCATGTTTGTTTTGGTATACCATGTCAACCCCTGCCTTTATTAAAAGGAAAAAACATGAGAAATTACTTTTTAAAAAAATTAGCTATTACGTGAGGTAAGAGTAACTAAGAATTTGCACATCATACTTCCAAGTGTGCCTGTATTTGTTTGTATATTGTGTAGTCACTTGTCTCATGTAACAGCCAAAAGGAAAATAGGATCATGCACCTACAGGACAGAAAGATTTATGAACCGGAATTGTACCTATTTTCTCCAATTGTTTGTCAAGACTGACTCAATTTCACATTGATGGTGCTTTTTTTAAAGTGCTGATATTAATCATCTGTTATAAAAAGAGATCTCATGTTCTTACATACACAGTTAGCCCAGTGTTTCTCCATGATGCCAAAGAAAAGTAACAAAGGATTTTTAAAAACATGTAACTTTGAAAAAAAATGACAGTAACTACCAATCCTGTAAACTTAGGCACATATGTAAATTCATTCAGTATTTAACAGCAACTAAACCAATGTCTAAGTTACTACTTAAACTTTTATGTGAAAATGAAAAAATGACAGTTATATTAACACTACTTTGCATATGCACCAAGTGTGCTATGCATAAGGTAGGCATTAACAATCATTAACAAATCCTACAAGTACAAAAAAGTAGTTAATAGCATTTGGAAAAATGGGAGAGCTTGGGAGGATGCATTATGTTCATGTTTTAAAAAAAACAACAAACCACCACAAAAACCAAAAGAAAAACCCCAAACACAAACAAGACCAGCACCATCACATCCAAAAAAGCCCAACGTGAATTGAAAACTGATTTTTACTGTCTGTTCAATAGAATCTGAAAGGTCTTTATTTTCTTTACTGTAGTTTATTGCTCCCCTCCTCCCCCATACCTGTTATATTGTTATGATCATAATATGTACATTAATGAATATTAAGTTCTACTTTTCCTCTTATCTTCAAAGAGACTTTTCAACATGTAAACCTGAACAGCTGATACCACCACCATTACTCCCAAGTTGACCATGGACCAGAAATTCACTCTGTCAAAGTTGCTTTCTTGTATGTTTCGGTCACGAGCCTCAAATGCTCTGAGCAGGGTCTGAATCTGGACACTTTTGCTTAATCTGGCTTTGACACTGTTGATGGATTCCTGGTAAGTAACAAAAGAGTATTTTTAGAAAAAAAAAAGAACACCTGAATTAAGTGGATAGCCTGCAGCACATAAAAAATTATTAACACTGTATTACCACCTGTAATTTAATTTCTTAACAAGTGAAGAGTTAATTTCATTTTAAAATGTAGACCTCATCAGTTTTCATTAATTTGTCTAGCCTGTTTATTGTGTGTCACCTAAAAAGACTTAATTTATGTAGCATTAGTGTTCTGTAGTAATTCTGGTTCTTCTCTTTTATAGGTAGGGAGGTAAGAGAGAAATCCAACCTATCTGAACAAATAAAAAGCAGTGAATACTGCAGAACTAGTCTCAAACCAAATTATGTAGTAGCGAGCAAATGTAGAGTTTTTTCTGCTGCATAATAAAATTAAGGAGCGTTTTAATGCAAATTACCATCAGGACTTGATCTGTAGCAAAAGAAAAGTACAATAATGTTGCATTCTGCTTCTGGTTTTTCCACTGTAGTGGCCATAAAATACTGCTTCAGCCTTGATACAAAAGCAGAATTTTGACAATAAATTTTGAATAGGACAAGTGGAGGTTCTACAAAGGACATAAAGTGTTGCCCTGGGAACTGGAGGAAGTACATGAACACTCCAGCCATGACAACGGCAGCTCAAGATCTGCACCTTATTCTGCACTAAGTAAACATCTGATCCTATGATCTCTTGAAGTTCCATCCACCACATAATAGACACTAACAACATAAAAGCTGATCTCATGAAGTGCTGAATTACGTTCTTGATATAATTATGGATCCTGAAGTAACTTTTAGTGAGAAGAGTAGCATTTGCAGTAAGAGGAGGCTAATAATTAAAACAAAAAACCCAAAACCATATGGTTAAACCCAGCAGTAACATTTTCTCTGTTTCATATTTAACAAAAATATTTCAAAATAGCTATTTTGGGGAGCCAAATAATTTTATGACAAAGTTCATTGTTACACAATAAGGAACGTGAACACGACACAAAAGCTTTAAAAATAAGACACAATTCCCTATTTTCAACAGAAAAGGTGTTCTCATTAAGGAATTAAACTACTAAGTGTTTATGTTAGTCCTCATCAAGCTTGGCTAAGTAAACAAATGGGATCAAATACTAATGTTAACTTTACAAAAACGACCTACTTTATAAGATTTTCAAGGCTCTCAAAGACAAGTTCTGCTTTTTTTTTTTCTTTTGGAAGAGACACCGGTATGTAAACAAGTTTCTATCAAATCCATACAAGTATTTTTTATGATTAGTGTGAGAGGGATTTTCTTCACAACTCCACATATAAACTTTGTTTTTTTTAAGTGACTTGATTGCCAGTTTTAAAGATCTGGTCAGCTTTTCAGATTCTGTATTTGGTTTTATTATTATTTAAATATGTATCATACACCTATAAAAGATTTTAAACATTGTTTGTTTTGTTATTTAAAAATCTGCATTGTGTTTATGGCAATAAATAATACACTGTAATTTTCTACATGATGTATTCAGTGTGTGCAGATGTTGGGGTTTTGGGTTGGTTTTTTTTAAGATACATATTGTCTGTAGCTATGATCAAACAAACAATAGTTCACTGCATCCCATCAAGCAGTAAGAACAATGGTACTGGAGAACCAAGCAATCCTTGGCTTCTAGAGTAATCTCAGTATTTAATGATCATAAATGGAGTAAGAGCTTTGACTCAGCAGTAGTCTGAATCCTACATCAAATAGGGTCAGAATACAGTTTAAGCAAACATAACCACTCAAACAATGTCTGCAAAGATGAACCTGCAGTTTATGCAAATTAACTCTCATTCTGTTTATTAGTTTGAAAAGATGCAATAAAATTTGGGGGCAAAAAACCTAACACAGTAATGTCTAATTTACTGAAGATAGAAACACTAATCTACACTTCTGCAAAGATGTGATGAAGAAGCTAACACAGTACTTTCTTTTTAAACATTGAAAAAACCTATGCAGTAATTCCCACTACATCATTAGGACTAAGTAATACTTTAATGGTCAAAGTATTCATTTCACTGCTGCTAGGGAAGAATGTCACATTGTAGGAAGAAAGGAAGCTGAATTGGAAACCAAGTGACTGAGAGCTAGGCAGTTTCTTCTTGCTGATGCAGGGCCTATTCTGAAAAGATCTTCCCGTTTCTTTGCATAAACAAGAGATCCATGGTGCTAGACTTCCTGTATTAGTAAAAGCAATATATGAAACTGGAATACATTCCAGGATGACGCAACAGACCGAGGCAGAATGGCTACATGACGTTGAGATTTTTTCCAAATGCTCTTACAATGAATAGAATTAAAGATAAAATACTAACCAGAATATCTTCCAATTTCATGTCTAGGAGATCTGTGCCTGTAACGTACTTCTTCCAGTCTTCCTCATCTTGTCCGTCCTCTCCCATATTGTCCAGGATCAATTCAAAGAAAATTACCTTTTCAGAAATGGTACTGAATGTGTTGTCAAAGCAGAACATGTAATCGCCATCTTCTGTTTCCACCCTGTGTAATTAAGCAAAACGTGATTACACTTTCTGTGCTGGTTCTCAAAAAGTCAGGTTTTGTACACCTTTCTCTTTAAGACTGACAATCAGGCACTTAGAAATAACCAAATCTTCTTTTTGTATAAAAATAAGAACTCTAAAGACACCTTACAGATTACACAGTCACAACGAGACAATCCCACTGACTCTAAAGGCTCAAAATGATGAAGACAGCAGCTTGCTTTCATTTCTTCTCAGGCATTTTGAATAATTGTTAATTATTACCAAAAAATACACAGTAAGTGGAATTCTTATACCGTATAGTAAAATTGCAACAAATAGTACATATTTTGACAAAAGGACTGGAAAAGAAATAGGGGACTTTTTAGCTTGTTATTTGTATGACTGAAATGATCTTTTGACATTAGAGATGGAGACCTTTTTCAACTCCATAATAATTATTTTTATCCATTGAACATTAACATCTATTGTTAAAACAAAAATACCCTTCACTTCATAGTACAATCCATGTAAAAAGCATTCAGTGTTTATAAAAAAAAAATTGGTGTTCTTAAACTGTAGTATTAGAAAGTCTTCTGTAATACTAAGGAATAGAAAGTACTCAACCTTCATTTTAGTTGTACTTGCCAAAGAAACCAGAAAGTTCTTTATGTAACACTTCTGAGTTTGAAGATTTTAAACTTACGTATGAACTCCATCTGATTTTCTTTCATCAAAAACTAGAGTTTCACCTTTCGGGGACAGCAGATGAAAATCAACATCTAATCCTGCTCCATCCAGAACCTGTGAAACAAAGAAAAATAACCAACCTCCGACCAGTGGAATTCCTCTTTGCATTGCTGACAGCAACATTTTTAGGGAAAGCAAACATTTTTAGGTAAGGTAACAGACAAATAAAGAATGTGAAAGAATAATCTGTCTGGATGAGCCAACACCAAATTAACTGGAAACAGATTAAAACACGGCTCAACCTAAAAGCATTTTAGCAATTTCAGAATCTTAAACTAAATGTGATCTAAAGCTGCAAGGCTGCGCTTATATTGAACCTTTCCCTAATTATTTTTAAGAATGCATAGAGTTTTATCAACAGGCAGGGTTAAACAACCTGTAAAAATACCAACAACAGATGTCTAAACCTAGCACTTTTATGGCAGATGTCATTGACTGGTAAGTACCTGCACTACTCCCATTTCAGTGGTAGAAATGTTTTAACAAGTCACTTTTCTGTACATACATGTTTCACATACTTGAACACCATGTGCTGTCACCCCTAAGATATCTTTGTTGAGTGAATTAACAGTGTTGAAAACAGGACCAAACCTCTTAGGCCAATCAAAGCTGTACCACAAGTCCTTCTCACCTTCTGATGCACATTTAAAGTCTGAATTCTGTCAGGGTATTCTCTTTTCCCAAAAGTAGGAGGAATTGAAGGCATTTAGCTTCTTCAGTTCTCAGGGAGTGTCTACAGTATTACAAAGGTGTGCTGCTTTAACTGTATAACACAGCTACAGTTATATCACCACACTTATTGTGTTGTAGAAATTCTTTATAGGGAAGGTAGTAACTGCATAAGGGGGTGGAGAGGGATCATTTTTATGACATTACTTAAGTCCGTGCTAGGGGAATGTTTTGTTTGCTTGTTTTCCAGTGAGCTTTTTGAGTATAGCAGTCTGCTCCTGCTGAAATGGAGGGCAAAGTTTACACTGACTCAAACTGACACTGAAGACTTACAAAAATGAAAAAAAGGATAAAGGACAAAGAAAATTACTAGCTAACAGCTGATCAAATTAAAAACCATATATAGTGACATATCTTTAGGGGTATGCTCCAGTCTAAACACCCAGAAAAGAACCTTTATATTTGCATAGTGTTTCCCTTATTTCTTTGGATAATGACCCACATCCTATGTTAAATATTCCTATGCCTTAGCCATTAACATAATGAAGTACAAAATAAATCTATTTGCAATAATATACAAAGCTCCTTTTCTAGACATTGAAATAGAAAGATGAATCATTACTGTTAACAGTAGTGCTAAGAAATTAATGCCTGAGTAGAAATAAGTTAGTGTATAATGTTATACACATTAGCCCTTTCTAAAATAATGTCCTTACGATCAAACTAAAATCCTACTCTGTGCAAAATAAACTTCTGTTGGGCTTAGACAGGGCTCTGAACAAAGCTTCAACACCTCTGTCTTTCATTCTTGTTCAGTTCTGCATGTAACAGTATTAGAAATTAGAAATAATAAGGAATTTCAGCTTTATCTTTCAGCTGGGAAACAGAAGGGAAAAATAGATGGAGGGAAAGAGAGACAGATCCTGGCCAGCTTCGAGGCAGAGTAATAGTAGTAGGGTGGGAGAATATTCAGTGCAGCTTCCCTCACTGTACCTATTTTACTGGAGAAAAAGTCTTTGTTTTAAGGAGGGGAAAAAAAAGTCTTAGATCGAAACCTAACCCAGACATCTCTGGGAAACTCGACTCCTCCCAAGAAGGATATTAAAATCCTAATCATAGTCTGTTAAATTGGGCTGTTTCTGTAAAACTTTCATCATTGAGGTGAAAGGAGTTTAATATCAGCACAAAGATAGGAAAGTACGGGCTCTGTGCATCAGCATAACGTTCCTTACGCTTTAGAGCTACAACACAAGGTCACAACCGTGAACTTTTTACATTCTGCCCTTCTAAAGGATGGCGACTTGAGCTCTTCTGAAGTAGAAATTAAAGAGTCCCCCCAAACCACCAAAGAACGTATTAGAATAATTAAATCAGGCAGGTAAGTTAATTTTTAACTCCCGAAGGCAGAACTTCTAGCAGTGCACAATTCCAACGTGGCTTTGCGGGCGCTGCCGAGGCCAGCAGAGTCCCGGGCAGGGCTGGGCTGCCCGCGCCCAGGTCAGGCCGGTGCAGCCCCGCGGCCGCTGCTCGGGGCAGGGCACCGCATCCCTCGGCAGGCACTGCCCCTCAGGGCCGAGGCTGCGGCCCCAGCAAGGCAGGACCGAGCTGCCGGCATCAGGGCCCGGTGGAGCCGCTGTACAGGGGGACGGGCAGACAGCCCGGAGACGGCAGCGCCGCCGTCACGACGGGATGCGGGACCCCAGCTCCCCTCGGGACACCCCGCGGGGAGACGCGCCCTCCCGCGCCGCCCGACCTGGTACTCGAGCTCCAGCGAGGCCTCCTTGCGCATGGGCTGGTAGAAGCACTCCTTGCGGCCGGCGGGCAGCGTGAACGTGAAGTCGCTGTCCAGGGAAGGGCTGAACTCGGCGGCGCCGGGCGGCGGCAGCAGCAGCGCCAGGCACCCGAGCGGCACCAGCAGCAGCAGCCGCGGCCCCATCGCGGCAGCGCCTCCANCGCTTGGAGCCGAGGGACGGCCGCCAGAGCCCCGCGCTCCAGCTCTCCGCCAGCTCGGGCCCCTGGCGCTGGTGCTGCCCGTCCGCCCGGGGCCGGTTCGCTTCCGTCTCTCGTTGCGCTGGTCACGGGCAGCGAGGCAAGCTTTGCGCGTTCGCGTGTGCGCCGTTCGCTTCTCGGGCTCCCCGCCAGGTGCACGGGACAGCCAGATCTCTGAGATGCGCTGCGTGACAGATTTTGGACAAATAATGTATAGCAAGTTTTTCCAGTTTTCATGTGTGGCAAGTCATGAAGCTTTTTGTACTTCGTGAATGCATATAGAACTCCTCACAAAAGAGACAATTTGTTATTTTTATCTAGTGAACATGGAAAGGAGTAGAGTGTGAAATGTACGTCTACATTTGGAAATTCAGTATTCTCTTTATTGTATTTTTTCTCCTTTTTAAAAAATCTTTGCAAATAGTCATTATGCACATTTAACAGTGTTTTAATATTAAATATTACTTTAGCCTTACGCATGTTACCAATGGAATGTAGTATGTGGACTTGCTCTAAAAGTGATGCTGACGAAGACCTGCTTGCAAATGTACAGTCATTACAGAATCAGCTGAGGAGAACTGAAAAAAACCTACAAACTGTAGAGAAAGAGCTTTCCAGGTATGAGTGTGTCTGGGAATGAGAGCCTCCTGTCTCTTGTAGTGTGAATCTGTCTTATTCTGTGTGACAGATTACTGCAATTAGCTCCTTTTGTGCTTTTCGTTTGACTAGTCTTTATGAGCAACCTAATAAAGAAAAAAGGAGTAGTGACTTTTTGCTCTCCCTCCAAACACTAGTACAAGTGAACATTACAGCCCCTGCTTTGATGAGGTGATAGACTTCCGTCTGGAGGACTTTGTACAGCTGAATTACAACTGTCAAGGCTTTTCCAGCTGTAAGAAGAATTCTGGTAGAACATCTCGCCAGGATTTTCAAAGAAAATCCAAAGTAAATATTTCTCTTCATTACTTCTTTTTATTACTTTGGCTTTCTATTCCTTGCGATGTTTTTGAACTTTTTTTGGCTGCTGGGCTTGGAGTAGATACACTGTAGCATCGGGCAATGATTTCAAGTGAGCCCTCTTAAACATAGTATCGTTTGAGTACAATTCTTCTGCGAAGTTTCTGCTCCCGCCTGTCAGAAGTTGAGGCTTGTGAGAAAGACGGGGACAAAGTTTTTAGCGGGTCCTGTTGCAACTGGACAAGGGGTAATGATTTTAAACTGATTTAGATTAGATGTAAAAAGATGTAACAAGTGTTTTACTTATGAGGGGGTGCAACACAGGAACAGGTTGCCTAGAGCCATAGTAGATCCTCCATCCCTGGGAACATTCAGGGTCGGGTTGGACAGGGCTCTGAGCAAGTTGATTTAGTTCAGGTTGTCCTTGCTCATTGCCAGGTGGTTGGAATAAATGACCTTTAAATTTCCCTTTCAACCCAAACTATTTATGATTCTATGACATATTTTTATGTCTAGTCTTACTCAGTATCCACAACTTTGGATAAAACTGTGGAAGAAAATGAACATCTTCAGGAGAAGTTGGATGCCCTTCATGAGCAAAATGCATCTTTGACTTCTCAGAACCACTGCCTAAAGAACAGAGTGGAAACAATGAACTTTGAATTGATGCAGTCAAAAACAAAAGTACGTATCTTTAGTGTCTTCATCAAAGAGAAACACAAACCCCAAGATACCCAGTGACCATGATTTTTGAGTTTATCACTCCAAGCAGAATATGTTGGGTTTTGTCTTATCTTAATCTGTGTAATATTTAATATTTAGTATATATTTAACATTCAATATTAACCTTGGACAGAATACTTTGGAATCTCTTTCTCCATGGGCAAAACAACTATATTAATTATGAATTCCATCTATTTATGTTCCAAAGTTTAATCTAAAGACAGTAAGCCACAAAATGAAAAATGCACTATGAAAGAAAATAGTTCAGTAATATATTTAGTACTGTACATTCATGTGTCTGAGCTACATAGACATTAATGGGAATAATAATGGCACAGTAGTGATTTGTCTAGGAAATGAAAATAGTTGATCTCTCAGGTTGGATTAATATTGCTATTTTGAAAAAAGTGAAGGTGAGTTGGAAGGAAATATTGTATCTAATAAATCATTACTGATTTAGTGTACCCCTGTCTGTACAGGTTTGTTTCAGGACAACTATATTCTATTTGGTTTATATATAGTATTTTATAGCTATGCTTAGTGCGTTTGGTTTGAGAAATGTTATCTCCAAAACAGTACAGATAAATAGATAAACAAAATGTTTGCCTGGCACTGAAAGAAGAAATATTTGAATATAAACTTTTAGGGAAAAGCAAGAGACAAGATCAACCTATAAAGAAATAATTTTGCTAGACAGCATATCACACTGAAACTGGAAGGAATGTTAAACGAGCAGAAAATTGGACTTAAGGTGGTGTAGACGAACGAACATAATTTACAGTAAGGTTAAGAGCACTGTCATTCAGTAAGCAGATTGTTCTTATGTTTCTCACCTGTATATATGCAAATGTTAATGTAACCCCAAATATGTTTGTATTTCAGATTTCATATCTTGAGGCCGCTTTAGGTACACATTTAGTCAGCATTCCGAAGTTGAAAGAACAGATTGTGAATTTGGAAGCAGAAGTTTCAGCTCAAGATAAAATTCTGAAGTAATAAGTGTACTTTAAAATCAATTTTTTATTGTTGTCTCCCTGCTAGTCCAACCTCTTTTTAGGAATGACATAATTACTGGTACTGTGTGGGTCATGTGATCTGGGGTCTTAAACTTTCATTTCAGAGCCATTTATAGGAGGAGGGAGGTGGTTTAGTTTGTGCTGAATGTACTTTAAGAAACTGAGAAAAAAATAATAAAGACTGGTAAAAGAAACCAGTTTATAATGTATGCTGAATATGGATGTGCCCTTGCACCTGGACGGAGTGATTGTTTGCTACATGACCACGTATATTCTCATGTAACAAGCATATGTATTTCTAAACATGACCGTGTTCTTTGTAATATAAAGGATTCTTTCTTCAGGTATACATTAATCAAGGCAAATGCCCAAATAAAGCTGATATAAACACTGTTCAGAGGTGTCAGGAAGACATACCTGGTTGTCAACTTGCCTTACAGCCTCATGTTATGTAATATTCAATTAGTAGCTCAGTATTCTGTCTTCGCAAAAAAAAAGTAAAAATACTTATGTTAAATTTATATTTAAGGGTTCTTTCCCAGTCACACTTCTTGGCAGAGAAAATATGATTTCTGTGATCAGAGCTCATGACACAAAGACAGCTCTCTGGATCCTTGGCAGCTGTGACACCTGGTGCCTGTTGACAAGTCTTAGACACCACTCCAGACTGCAGACATACTCCTGGGGAGTCTGGAGGCTATGAGTGTTCCTAACCTAGTTTTGAGAGTTACAGCATATTTGTCTAGCACTTCTTGAACATCGTGTGCAGAAAAGAACAACAGAAATCTATTTTCTGTACAGAAGGTTCTTATTTTTTTATTATGCTTTGTTTATTTGCTAGAGATGCAGAAGATAGACTAGATCGAAATCAGAAAACAGCAATGGAAAGAGAGCACATGTTGCAAAGATATCAAAAGGGCTATAAGAATCTGAAAATGGAGTTAATTGAACAAAGCAAGCAAGGAAAGAGGTAACTAACAAATTTTATTAACCACAGCTGAGAATAATAGAGCATAGGTGTTTTTTTCCATTGTTTCCTTTGTGGAATCAAATTGCTTTTCTGTTTTAAGGATGTTATTTTTTTAAAAAAGGGGAAATTCTGTGGGAAGGTAATGATTATTAAAATAGGCACATTTAAAATCTTGAAATTAGCTGGTAGTTGCAGGCTGATAGCACACACTAGTAACCGGTTTATCAGCTGTTATTTTTTTCCTTCAGAATGGATGTACTGCAGTGGAAAGCTTCAGTGTCCAGAATATATTTTACCTGAATTATTTTTGTCTTTGTCTTGCAAGAACCTGCAGTGTATGCTCAGGACTTGGTATTCAGCAGTATTCCTTGGTGTGAGGAAAGTGATAAAAGCACTACTCAACCAAGAGAACATTTTTATGTTATGCTTAATCTTACCTGTCTATATGGTACTGCTGAAAAGGGTGCTGTAATTCCATCTCAATCCCCACTTCCCTTTCCTATTGCCTCCTTTAGTCTAGTGATTCTGTCACTACTGGGAGGGTTAGGGAATTTGACTGTTGGAAGTTGCTATGAACACTCCTATCACCTCCAAAATGTGATTTTTAAAGAAGTGAGTGGAATAAATAAAAGGATCCCTACCTGCCCTATTAATTTAACTGCATTACGTGGGGCAAAAATTAACTGAATTAATGGCTGGGGAAAGAATTTCTTGAACCATTTAAGTACAAACTCTGTTTGACTTGTGCCTCTACCCATGAAATTACCTCTAACTTTCTTATGGCAAGAAAACCTGAAATACTGGGGGGTTGCACTGCTGGTTGAATAAATGTTTTGCTTTGTGATTGCTGTTCATTCAGAGCATGTGGGGAACTAGCTGTACTTAGTTACTAGCTGCAAATGTAAATATTTTGGTACTTCAGAAAAGCTGAGCTTCTGCCAGGTGTTAAAGGCAACATACAACATTATGGTTAGTATTAACAATTATTATGGTTTACTTTTAATCATTAATTCCAACAACTTACTATTCTTTACCCAGGCAAACTGAAGTGCTTTAGACTAATGCTATTTTTTTGTTCTGAAATGCTTTTATCCCCTTCTCTGAATACTTTTGCCATCTCCAAACGGGCAGTGGTCCTCAGACTGAGAGACACCAATCCGAGGGTTTGCTGTACTTAGATGAGGCACTGCCCTATCCCCACAACTCCCTTAGTGGAAGAGGGAAATGTTATGGAGCAGCAGCAATCCTTGTGTGCCTGTGTTGGCTGTCCTGAACAGACTGCATGCCTGAGCTGTCCTGAGGTTACTCTGCCAACTTCTTCCCTAATGAGTAATGGTGGGGGAAGAGGCAGTGGTGTGGAGTGATAGAGGGAAACAGGGGGGAGTCTGGGTTGTTTCTTGGAACGCATTCTCACGTGATATCTGGGGCTTGGAAAGTTGGAAGAAGAAAGGAAGTACTTGGATCAATTACTGTAGTAGTTGTTTTTAGTAACTGGAGAAGATGGTTACATTAATGGCTGGAGTTTGTGGGTTTTAAAATTGGTGTGCATCTTTTGCTTGGTAGAGCACAACAGCAAAGAAATGAAGCTTTGTTGAATGTGGAGGAGCTGACAAGAGCTTTCACTAAGTATAAAGCAGAAATAACTGAAAAATTAGAAAAGGTGAGAATTTTTTCTTCACTTGTATTTGCCATGGTGTTAAGATTTTTCTTCCAATAGGCCAGGCAGCTAATAGCAACAAGTTCATCAGTGAGTCAAGAGGTGGGACAGGGTAAGCAACTGTTTGTGGTGATAAATTGTTATATAATTTTACACTGTCTTTGCACAGTCTGGATCTTTGGAGTCTGCATCTTTGGAGTATCCTAATACTGCTGCTGTTTCTTCTGTCTCCTGCTTGCCAGCTGGGAAGTTTATATTTTAAAAATACAAGATCCTTTTAAAAGAATTCTTTTTCTCCATATGTATAAGCTGTTCAATAAATCATGTGCTGAAGAAGAGCTTAGATGAAAAGGAAGTCATCTCCCAAAGTTCCAATGATCAAAATTGTTAATCCTTCCTGCCTTGTGGGAGGAGAAAATGCAGTTAGCTCTTCAAGAGAATTTTTTTATGAGACTTCTTTCCTTGTGGAACAGGGTTGCCAACCACAAATATGCCCTAAAATATTAAGTTAATTTTTTCCTAAATGACAGAAGAAGAAAATTTCTTTGCATCTCTCCTCTTCACAATAGTGAGCAATAGTATTATCTACTAACTTACCAGCAAGAGCATAGTGTTTATAATATTCTTTTAAAAATAGCCTCTTGACCATGGATGCTTAGTTCATTGCTGTACAGTAATGAAAAAAATTGCTTTTTAAGGCTAAAGCTGAAGAAGCATTATTGGGAAAACGTTTAATTAATAGTGAAAAAGAAAAAGAGAAGTTGAATGAAAAGTGTATCAGCTACAGAAAGGATCTAGACATACTAGAAGAGCAACTAAGGTAACACAAAGGCTTTTAAAAATTCTTTGCACCGTTATTATAGAAGAAATTGCATGTTGCAAATGTCACTGTGAATGTGCTGCTCAATTCATGTTGTTCAAACCAATACGCTTCCACTTATTTTCTATAACTATTTTTAAACACTTTAATCCCCCTGCTGCCACCCATTCCCAGTAAGAAGCTCAGCCCAAGCCTTGTGGGGCACTGACTCCCTGGGTGGCTGGCTGCTGCTGAGGGCCACGTGGCTGCTCTGGTTTGCTGTGTACCTGTGCTCTGCCTGTCAGGTGCTCATGCCCCTGCCAGGGAGCAGCACCCTGGCAGTCCCCTTGCACTGCCAGCTGGGGGTCCCTGCCTGGTGCAGACCATGTTGGCAGTCCCAGCTAGAATGGAGGATGCTCTTGGCATCTGATAGGGAGGCTACACTGAGGCCTCAGTGGAGGTTGTGATGCTGACTGCAGCTTACGGAACAGTCAAACCTGGTTTTGACTGCTCTCTGTCCCAACTCCAACTGTTACAAGTTTTTATGTTTCTTGTATGTATCATTTTAAGCTGAAACCCCCTTTTTACAGGAATTCTTTGGTAATTCCCTCATTGCTTTAATGAGGGAAGACAGCCATGAGCTGGTTGTCTTCAGATTTGTTAGGTTTGGATAAATGCCTGCACAGATATTTTGGGGGTATTCAATTTACATGTGTTGTCCACACTCACATTCCTGTCTTAACTGTTGTTCTTTAGGCCCTTTTGGCAGGAGTGGGCAGTGTATGAACACCCTTACATTAGCTTGAGTCTCCTTAATAAGTTTCTGCTTCTAATAATGAAAATCCTCTATGTTGAGCTATACCTTTTAAATGTCTTTTTAGGCAATTAAAGGAAGAGAATCACAACACAAAAGAAGAAATTAAAACTCTAGAGGCAAAGAACACTGAAATGACATCAATGCAGAGTCAGTCTGATCAGAAGATCATCAAGCTTGAGAGTGAACTTTCTGAAAAAGAAATAGCACTTAAAGAGAAAAGTGCTCTAATAAGTGAAAATGAAGAGCTGAGAGCACTTACTGCACGGCAACATAACCACTTGAAATTATGTCGTCAAGAAATTGAGGATTCAAGGGAAGAGCTCAACATATTAGAAACCATTATTTCTCAGCTGTCTTTAAGTACATCTGAAGAGGTAGAGTAACTAATACAGTCTTAACAGTGTATTATGTTTTGAATAATTTTAAGGATTGAGTTATCCAAACTTTTAACATCCTGGCATATGTATTTTAAAAGTTATATGCCAGTATAACACCTGAATTAAGGATGCTGTGAAGCAATAAAAAGTTGATTTTTCATTGATCTTTGTTTTCTATTAACTTTTAGTTTAAATGGCACCATTTCAAACACCAGCTATTGAGTTCCTCAATAAAAGAAGCTACCTCTGAATCTTGTGGTGAATCAAGTAAACCTTTGATTGCAGACCTAAGGTATAACTTTCTGGTTATTGAACTATGGCAAGAAGAGGCAGTTAATAAGGTAGTGTTAGAACTAACGTATAGAAAGAATGTTAAATAGTTGTCTCCTCCTTTAATAATAGCACTAAAGTGGCAATGAAAGAAGCAGAAATTCAAAAGCCTTGGGCAAACTTAACCATCTGTACTGAAGCTGAGCATCTTTGTAATTGTAATGAAAGACAAGAAAACAGCAGGTTGTGCCACCTGGAAATGGAGCCTGTCAAATTGATCAGAAATCCAGGAGGTAAGTTTGCTGAAATAGCTGTGCAGTTCTGTCTAATTAATCCACAGAACAGAAATGTTCTGGAGGGATTCAGGTTAGTTTTATAGCTTTTTTTAAACGTATCTCTGAGCTAACAGGTATGGTTTGGTTGAACAGGGAGCGTTTTGCCACCTTGGAAACTGTCATGTTCTCCAGACACAACATATTCCTTTCTTTTGCCACTTAAGTTGCTCATTCAGCAACAGCCAAGTTAGGAGTTGTGTTGAAATGAAACCGTGTCTTTTTTTCTTTATGCAGGTCTCTGTATTTTCTTCATAAGGTCACTGTATTTTTATTGACTCTTTTCTCTGTATCCTGCTGTCACAGTGTTTCTGTGATTGCTTCTGTAATTACTGTTAGGACTGCTCCATGAAATTATGGCAGGGCACCTACATGATGATGCTGTCTTTATTTTGTTTGTTTGTTTCTTTCTTTCTTTCTTGGGGTATTGTTGGGGTTTTTGTTGTTTGTTTTCATGAGTCACTGCTTTCAGTTACATTATGGGTTTGCATGTCCTTTCATAAATTAATTTTAAATTTATTTTTTCTACTTTGAGAGAGGAGAAAATGTCAACAGCTGGAACTTATAAGCAGACAATTTGAAAAGCTGAGGCAAAAATTCCAGAAAGAGATAGAAGAGCTACGCACTAAACTGACAAAAGCAGATGATGAGAATTCTGCTTTGAAGACCAGCATGGCTCAAAGAACCAGTCAGTTTCAAATCATACAGGAAGACCTATTGAAGAAGGCTTCAAAAACTAGTAGTTTAGAGAGAGAAGTAAGTTTTTAATAGTACTGAAAAGAATATGCCACTTTTTCTTTAGTTCAGTAATCAAAGATAGTGAAGACAAAAGTTATGGAAAAACTGCAATTGCTATAATAACTTTAAAATCTGATTAATTTGAGAAAATTTTAAACTAAACTTTTCAGCAAGCAGAAAGACTTAGATAGCAGCCTTAATTTTTTAGTTCTCAGAAATACTGTTTTAAAGCTGGTGTAGTAGGTAAGCTTTTCTGCTTCTAGTTTGATTTGTTGTGTGGAAAACAACAGTCTTGGTTTGGTGTGGTTGAATTAGTGGGTAATCTTAGGAAGTAGATGTTGAAGGAATTGTATTTTTCCTAATTAAATGCTAGTGTTGTTGCCAGAGATGAACACCATTAGCAGACAGTCACATAAGAAAAAATTTAAGCTTCTGCTTTTCTCAGGGTGAATAAGTTAAATTGTTAATGTTTCCATTCTGGTGCTAATGTGTTTATGGAGTTCAGCATAATGGGATTTGCAGTATTTCCTAATAATGAATGTAAATGTTATAAATATGTAATACTATTTCACTGATAATTAATTGGATAAATTGTAGACAAACTGTCCTGAATCTTTCTCTGTAAGTAATAAAATATAATAGATCAACAAAATCAACTAAACAACTTATTAATAATATTATAGTAGTAGCTAAAATAGAATAGGTGATAAAAAATTGTATACAAATATTTGAATAAACCTGAAACAGTTGTCTACATGCTGTTTTGTGCCATATTTAATTTCAGGTAAGAAAGAAATCTTCTCAACTTTCTGCACTTGAGAAACAGTTGGAAGAAAAGACTATTTCTTACTCCAATGCTGCAGAAAGAAATGCTGAGTTGGAACAGGAACTCATGGTAAAATGTTCTCAGTGAGAAACTACATTTCTGTAAAAAGACATAAAAGTTTATCTTAACAGTAGTATTCCCTGTATTCAAAATGTGTAGACTTTCAGATCTGCTAAATAATCCATGCAGATTTTAGGGAACACAGGTTTTAAAAACTGTATCTTGTTTGAAATAAAACATCTTTTATTCCCTGCCTTTGAATATGGTAAGTTATTAATGAACATGCTACTTTTTCCTTGTGGTCACACATGAAATAAAGATCTGGCCCTGTTGAATTGCCTTTGGTTTCAGTGAAATACATGTAGATTTGTAAATAAAAAAGCCTTCAAAATGGTATTTTAAAGATTCCATCTATCCATATGAACACAGAATTTCTTTTTGTCAGAGGTTGTTACCTGTGCCATAGTCCATCCTGACAGACACCTTGTCTCTGTAGTGGCCGCATTTACTGACATTCTATACCTCTGTTACAGGTGTGACATCCTCTGAGATGGCACATGCTCTGTGTAACTTGAGTATTTTCTTTGTTGTGCCTTTATGAAATCTAGAAACTAGATGATCAAATAAAACACTGCTTAATATCACAGCTAAATGTTTTTATGAAGTCCTTTTATTGTTGCCGCTTCCCAGGCAAAAAACAGACGCATTCATGAGCTGGAAACAACTATCAGTGAAGAACATGAGAAAATAACTTCTGCTTTTGAAAATGAAAAGTTGTTTCTCTTTGAGCAGCACAAAGAATTGGAGAAACAGATTGACCTAGTAAGACCTTTCTCGTGTGGTACTGTGTGTGAGTGTTATATTTGGGAACTTTTTCCTATGTTTATTTGTCTTGTAATTTCGAGACACATCCGTTTAAAGTTACTTTAAAAAGCTCTTTCTTCTCCCTACATTCCCTGATTTTAGTACATTTTCCATCTTACTAGCTATACAACTTTCCCTCTGAAATACTCATATCCTGCTCAGCTGAAGAGAAATGAGGAGTTAGGAAGAGTACTGTTGTTCTTTGCTCCAAACACCCAGAAAAAAAAAAAAGTATAGCTTTGGTGCCTAGTGGGTTTAAAGCATGACAGCTTCTGAAAATGTTCTCTTGTTGGCTGAACCTCTGCCAGACTGAGTCATATGAGCATCTGCATTCAGGGAGAACTGTTGGTAGGTTTTTCAGTCTCTAGAGAAAAAGTCTGTTTCTCCATGTGATTAGAAATATAACTGTGATTATTTCTAGCTGTTCAAGAAACTTCTCATCTTTTACTAAAGAATGTATGCATGTCTTATTGTCTTGGCTGGTGACAGACAATTACACTCTGCCCTCATTCTCCTTGATTTGAAATATTAAGTGCTTGGGATTTCTTGATTGTTTTAAGACTGTGCAATACTGCTGATGGCAGGAAAGTATTTAATTTTCATTATAAAAATGATGGGTGAATAGAACTGAATGACATATTTAGATGCACAAATTCTTGTTAAAATAATAAATTATGATTTACTTACGGACAGCTTCGGACACAGCTGGGGAAGAAAGATCAAGAATTCACTGAACAAGAGAAAATAATATCTATTTTACAACAAGAGGTTATCCATAAACAGCATCACATTGAATCATTGGATGGGCTGTTAAAAGGAAGCAGAGAGGTAAGGTTGGCTCTTGACTTTCTTTAAATGAAAATCAAACAAGTGACTAAAAATAATGAAAAGCATATCCTTAAATACATGGGAAAATTGGGGAAAATGAAAGATGTTTATGTTTTTTGCTTCTTAATTCTTGTTTGAGTAATTGACTGAATCTAGTGTAGTCACCAGTTACTGCTACTGCTACTATGTATTGTACAAATTTTAATGACCTTTCAATATTTTCTGTCTTTATGCCTCTGGATTGCCCCTTGGGCTTCTCTCTCTAATGAAAGGAAAGAGATCTGGATAAAGAATGATTGCATCAATCCTGCACTAGGTGGAAAACCAAGAATGTTCTAGTATGATAATGTTTTGTTCCTTTTAACAATGCCTGCTGCTGCAGACTATGAAGAGACATCTATCAGCAACCAAGTTCACTTCAGAGTATCATGTACACAAATACATTATACAAGCAATTGCATTTTAAATACACTGATCTGCATGCTTTTCCTGATTCTGAATATAAGTTTTTATTAAATTACTGTTGTTATATTAATGTTATGTAATATATTTTGTTCTCTTGAATAAAAATATCTGTAAAAACAGGAAATGGAAAATCAAAATGTCAAGAAAGATCAAGGATTGAAGATGCTGGGAAGTCAGTTAACAGAAGAAAAAATCAAAGTTAGTAAGCCCTTTGTAATTTTCAATAATAGTTTTAAAGTTTGCAGTAGCTGTGTATTTCCTTCTATCTTCTGTAGAAAAACTGTTTTATATAAATTTGTCTCAAGTAAATATTCCAGAAGTAATTTATCTGAAGTATTTCTTTTTTATCTGTTGTTTCATTTTGTTTTCTTTTTTTAATTAAAAGAAGCATGATGAAACTTACAGTAAGAGCTTATGCAATGCATAATTGCCTTATGCAATTATTATAGTTACAAATAGGGCAAAGTTGTGCTTGTTGTAGTCCTAAAGTCCAACACTGTCTCACAGAGCTAATGTTATATATGCTTTTGGTCTATATATGGCATATATTTTAGATATATATGATAATATAATATTGGTCATGTTTTTATAGCCATCTATACCTCTTCCTAGTGTTTGCCTGATAAATATTTTCCATGCAGCACTTGCAAAAGGATTTTAATAAACCAGTGCCATGTGGGAATTTACCCCAGTCAAATTTCAAGGTATTAAATCTTCAGGATATCAGTAGGAGAAGATACTGGGGACTTTGCTGTTTTCATGCACTTTCTGAGCTTGTGTTGGACCAATTTTCTATCCAAGTGGCTTTGCAGTATTTGAGATGTTTTCCAGAGATTTAAAATTAAGACACATTGTAATTTCTCTTCGAAAAGCTCTTGATTCAGCTGGGGACAGAGATATACAGTCCAGTATGGTTTAGGAAACTGGCAGTCTGATTGCAAAATTGAAAGCATGAGTCATTCTGCAGCTAAATTCAGCACAATTCTCATTGATGAGAAACCTAGCACTGAAACTAAACAGTTAAGAAAAGCTTAATTACTGTCCCTTAAGATCTCTAGGGGTTTGTTTGTTGTAATTTTTATCAGTTCAAGGTTATAAGGTATTTTTTAGTGATTACTCAAACCCAAATGAACATTAAAAGTGTAAAATAGATTAACAGTGGTGACACTGCTCAAAGGTCTTCCTTTCCCATTTGCTGAAACTCAGGCACTGTCTTCCAGTGCAGAAAGGGAAATTATGCTGCTTGGTAACTTTTTGAAAAGGATTCTATTAAGACCTGAGTGTTTTTTTAAAAAAATGTGTGTCAACTCACCTATGATGATAATTCCAAATTTATTTATGCAGTTCTATATGTAATAAAACATGATGGATTCATGTTTGGTATTGACCATATGTTTGCTTTTAAATTCTAGCTACTGACAAATGCTGGCATATCTTCTCATAACTGATTGTCTCGCCTGATCTAAACACAATCTAAAGTATTATAATTTTGAATTTCACAAATAATTTTAATTTTTGAAGATTATTTCAGTTTTAAAGTTTACTATAATCTTCCATGACTGTTTTAATAGTCCTACCATAAAAATGTAGCTTTTCTGATGTTTTACACAAAGATGCCTTTTAATACAATTTTTTGACTAGTTAGTACAAACCATGCCATGCAATTTTAAATAATCTATTGGACTCACCTAGGTACGACAACTTGAGTCAGCACTAAATGTATGCAAGGAAGAAGTTGCCCTGTATTTGAGTCAGTCACAAGAAAATAAGGAGATGTTTGAAAAGCAGCTGAAAGAAAGGTCTGAAGAGGTAACAGGTTGTTTTACAACTCTTCTGTACTCCAGAGAACACTTGTTATGATTGATTTAATCTAAAAGTTTGTGAAATAACAGCCAAAATTTGCAACAGGAATTGTGAATAGGAAGTAAGCTGGGAAAAGATGATACATTTTGTGAGGGTAAAGGGAAAAATCATAACTAAGAAACACTAGATAAGTTAAGGGAAAAGAAGCACTAAGATAAATGAATTGTTGAAAAAAGTAACAAAATCACAATTATGTGAAACAAAGCATTATCTTGGAAAAAATGGAGAGAGCACTATTGCAATTTAAATTTAAATGCACATAATTGATTTGGTTTTCAACTGTCTTAATGGGGAAGAAGTCCTGAGCATAAGAAAATGTTTACTTCAAGAACCTGAGTTTTATCATACTTTCCACTACTGCATGAAAGCAAGAAAGAGTTAACTTTAAATATTGGAATGAGTTTTTATTTGTGGGTGAACTAATTATATAGTAGGCTAATCATGTCAGTGCTGGCCTACCTGCTGAGAGAGGCTTTAGTCAGACGGAGATTGCTGGACCATGTACAGGATTAACTTGATGGAAATTTGTGGTCTGTGTCACACATAAGCCTGTGATATTTACTGCTGCTTCCTAAGCCCTGAACCCTATTGTTCTTATACTGCATATGAAGGGACTGGATGCTGTGTGAAACATCAAGTGCAGCAAGCAAGGCTTTGTAATTATGACCACTATTTTGGTTTTCCTAAATAAGTTCCAGTCACTACTTCTCTTCAGAGTGAGCAGTTAGTGATTTCTTTTTGATTTTTTTTTTCAAATAACACTTCCTTTTTNTTTTTTGTTCCCTGGAACAGTTACTCGTGGCATTCACCACTGAGAAACCAGCCTATTCAACATAAAACAAGTTAGGCACTCAAAATTCCCTTTTTTATTGGAATGACTATTGTCATATAGGCAGGAGGAAACAAAGGGGAGGACTGAGAACAAAATCTCAAGGGGAAAACAAGGACTTTCTGAGAAATAAAGAAGATTGGCAGAAAGAAAAGTAGTTCAGTAATTTAGAAACTAAAAATCTGTTATGTATGTTTTTAAAATACTGACAAGTTCTATTTAGAAAGCAAGAATCAAAACCTGAGGCTGAGAAGTTAGTACTTTCCTCACTTTATTGAGCCCAACTCAGTGATGAATTATGAGAGGTCTGTTATGTACTTTTGAAACTGTAATGCAACTGAATTCAGACCCAAAAGTTTTACTGAGTCACAAGTGTGATTCTGTGCTCATTAAGAGAGAATACCTTATGCAAGTGCAAATAAAAATGTTTTATTGTAATGGAAAATAAATGTCTTTTCAGCTTCATTATTTACAGAAAGAAATAAAAATAAAAGGTCAGAATATTCAAGACATGAGTGAACAAAATATTCTCCTGCAACAAACTTTGCATCATCAGCAGCAAATGTTACAGCAAGAAACTATTCGAAATGAGGAGTTGGAAGATAATCAAATTAAACTTGAAAAACAGGTACAGTATGGTGAGAAGTGTCTACATATAGAGAGAAGATTAAATGCCTTATATATGTTTTCATAATACCTATAAAATCCGAATATTTCATTGATAACTGAGTTGATAATTATTATTTTAGCTATATCTAAAATAAAGAGTTAAGGGGCTTGTTTTATCTTAAGCCAGGTTCTGAGCCATCAAAAATTCTAGCTAGCATTAGAGTTGCTAGGTACTTGGAAAATCACACCCTAGACTGCAGTTAAGGAGAGGTGCATTTAAATTCAGAAAGTTGCATCTTGTTATATTTACTAGAAACTATTAGTCTTTCAAATGTGCAGAGTTTTAGTCCTAAATTACATACAGACTAGAAATAAGTCTGTTGTGTAAAAACTCTCCCTATGTGAGTTGCAAGGCAAGGATGTGTATTTCTTTGGTATATAATTCTAAAGTACTCCTTAAATGCTATTTTAAATAGGTATTCAATTTGGAAAAAGAGCTTCAGAAGCAGAAAGCATGTGCAGGAGATGAGTTGAGAAAGGTGGAGGAGAAGCTTTGCCTAGCTGCTCAAGAAGCAGAGTTAAACAGACAGAAGGTGGATGAACTGAATTGTACAATCAGGTAGGTTTAGTGTAAGTGAGAGGTGTGTTCTGCACATGGACATATGGGTCAGAAAGATTGCTGGCTGCAATGGTGTTCAGCTGTGGGCTTACACACTTCAGTCTCTCTGTGAGCACTGACTGCAAATCAGAAGGGAAACTTCTGACTAGCAGAGGCATGAGTTTCTGGACCAGTTTTCCAATGGAATTAATGCATGTCCTGGCAACCTATTTAGCCTTAAGATAGCACTTCATAAAGCAGCTCAATTCTTAAGCATGTCAACTTGCTTGTAATTGTAGACAGTACATTCTCCAGGAGCTTGCTAGTCTTAAAGAGTATAGTTTTGATTACATGAAAAGCCTACTTACTTGACTTTTATTTCTGTTTCATTCACAAACACTTGTCTTAGAGTGTGTTGCTCTTGTTATTGCATGGTTCATTTTGTTCTGGTTGCTTCTATTAGACAGATTAAATTGGAGATGGATCAGTGCAAGAATGAACTTACTGCCTTGGAAAAAGAAGTAGTGCAATTAAAACAAGATGGTGAAAACAAAGCACTGCAGATAAATCAGTTGGATATCACTTTGGAAGAAGCAAGATCAGAGCTCAATAAAAAGGCAAATGAGGGTAATTTGGCTATTTTGTTTCTCAAACTTCCTTTCATTAAATTACTGCTCTGTATGTGTTAGACATTTTTCCTTCCCCCCCGTTTCATAATCAAGTACGAGAGTCAAAAAATTATAATCTTTTGAAACCCAAACAAAACCAAACCCAAATGAACAACACTCCCACAACCCAAAAAAATCACAAACATTTTTTAACATACTTTTGCAAATTCTCACTTTTGTGGTATATATCTTTACCCCAGGTGAAATGTATAAGTAGTTTCCCTGTAAATTGGTAATGCAGATTCTTAATGTGATAGTCAAATGAGACAGATTTAATAAAGGCATATGCTATTCACAAAAATGCAGCTCTTTGAAACAAACAGAAAACCCCACAAGTCTATGGAAATAACAAACTTTCCAATCCAACTTCTTCCATTTAGTTTAATTGTACCATTGTTTTAAGCCAGAGAAATACAGGCAATTCTGCTTGCACTTTTCTTAGCACTACATATTCAGTTACTATATTGTCTCTGTACTGTCTCCTTGGCCAGATGTTTTTAGATAAATCCTTGTGTTTCAAGTCAATTGTTGATTATGAACTGAATAAAACTAGCAAATACTTAGGTATCATAAAATATTTTTGTAGTCACTGTTTTCTAGATTGTCCTAAAAAATAGTGATACTGAAAATTTATTATAACCACAAGTGCTACTAGGTAGTGCTGTATCATAAAGACCCAGATGTACTGATGATTAAACATTCTCTTTTGTGCTGTGTGTGTAAAATAGTGAATGATTTAGAAGATAAGCTGCTTCAAACTGAGACTTGCCACAGGGAAGCTTTACAGAAAATGTCAGAACTGGAATCTGCATTACAGAAAGCCTGTGGAGAATTAAAGATCACTTTAGCACATCTTCAGGAATTGCAAGATGCATTACAGAATGCACAGTCCTCTCTGGAGCAGAAGAACATTGCTATCATGGATCTAACAACTGAGCTCAGGTAAGCTGGTATCTTTTCCATCATGAAAACTTAGTTGTGTTAGTTATTCCTTAAGAATAGCAAGTAGTTTGGATGGGGTTTTTTAATGTTCTTAGCAGCTCTCTATAGTTTTTAGGTGGTTTGTGGCTATAAGATAACTTGATACTTGAGATCCCTGGCTCATTTTTAACTTGTAAAAGTGGTGCTGCATTCTTTTTGGGGAATTCTGTTTTAAAATCTGCCGAAATTATTTTCTGAATCCTAAAGCTGTGAAGTAATCACAAGAATAGTCAAATTGTCCAGTCTCCTTCCTAACCACAAATTAATTACACTTTTTTTGTTAAAGAATCCTGATATAGCCAATTAAATAACTTGAATAATGATAGTAATAGAAAATCCCCACCTGAAATATAATCGACAGAAATATTCTATTTGGGTTTGTTTCCTTGCAATCAATTCACATTTAGGGTAATATGCTTTAAGTAAGTAATAGATCTCATGATTTTCAAGCTGGATACTTGAAGCTAAGCAACTGAATGTGCATTAAGCAATTAAACATATGAGAATTTCAGGTATTGCAAGGGTGAAATTGAAGACAAAAAGCAAGAACTCCTTGACATGGACCAAGCACTGAAAGAAAGGAATTGGGAGCTGAAACAAAGAGTAGCTCAGGTCAGATAATTTTTAAGCATGTTACTGACAATTATTCTTGTTATATAGTAGATAACTTATAAAAAACCTGCTAGGTTTGGTTGCTTTGATGTATTGTCTCAAACTGTACTGGTTACTATAGCCACAGTGTTAACTCAAACCAGCTGTGTGTTGCTGAAGCCTTATGTACCAGACAAATCAGAAGCCTAATGTTATAACCTGTCCCAAGATTCTTCGTTAGTGATAAAGTAATGAGACAACTGTTCTCATCTTGATGTTTGCTAAGAGGAATGAAGGATCTGTGCTGAAGGGTGCTTGGAGATGATAGATCCCTTTCCTTGTTTGCACTGGAGCATATTTGATTCACATTAAAGCAGCCTCTAAATATGAAACGGTAATTTTGTTGTGAATAAATTTCTGTAGCTCATTTGAAATCTTTTCAGTCTTTTGGTCTGGCTTCAGGACTTGATGCCCATCATGGGACAATTCTGCTTCTGTCACTTACAATAAACCTCTTACTGAAGGACTTAACAGGCTTCGTATTCAAGAATATTTGAGGTTCAGAGAGAAGGAGGAGTGGGAATTTGAATAAATCTGTTTGAGGAACTGACACTGTAAGGAGGCCAAATCTTGAAATGTATTTTTGCCACAGTACCCTGTGACCTGCCCCAGGAATTTATCAAAGCATTTGATGAATTGATTTTTTTTTTGTTTGGCAAAATTTGGCACTTCCTAACAAGGTGGATTAATATAATAAACTAATCATAGTTCTTTGAAAAGGAGGACTAGGCTTGCATTCTGTGTATACGAGGACCAAATATACTCAGCTACGGACTTTTTCCCAATTTTCCCCTTTTCTTTTTATGTTTGGCCACTATTTAAATGACATAGCTAGGGAGTAGCATTATATTGACTACTGAGAGAATACTCTTGAGGCTACAAAGGATTGATTTCATTCACTTTGCTCTCATAGTTTGTAATATTGCTTCTTAAAATCTGCATATTGGTTCAAAATAAAGTATTTCCTTTTCTTCCTTTTTTACCTCTAGATTACACAATTGGATATGACAGTTCATGAGCATAAGGGAGAAATGGAACAACAAATAATTCAATTACAGTGCAATTTAGAGAAGTCAGAGTTGAAAATTAAGGAATGCAATAAACAGGTAATTCTTGCTTAATTAAAAACACAGTTTCCCTAACAAAGGGCAGGTAATTCTATGAGAAAGTCTGGTCCTGGGACACAATAGCTGGCCAGATTTAATCTACAAGATGAAAAGTCTTTTTTATTGTAGGGAGAGGGAAGGAAGTACCTAAATAATGTACCAGTAATAATACTTTGTCAATTGAAACTATAAATTTTGCAAGGTGATAACAGTGCAGAAATGAAAACCTATTTTTTCACTTGTTATGATACAGCTCCCAAACTTCGCTTTTAGTAAAGGAAAATGTAGACAAAATAAAAAACCACAGAGGAATCAAAAGTCAGGGATAACACTGACAATATTTGTGAGTTTTCTTTGTTTTGCACATTTGATTTTTTTATAAAATTGCTCTGGCTTTGGTAAAATATTGGTTCTGATTTAATTGCATTTTCTGTTCAGATTGAGAGCTTAGAGAAGAAACTCCAGCGTTCTAAAGATGAATTTCGTGAAAAAGAGTTTGAATTGCTCCAGAGAGATCAAGAAATAAATCAGCTGAAGAAAAAAATAGTTAAAGGAAACAACGTAGCCTAGAAGCTCTTGGAAAGGTAAAACATACCTTGGATACACAATATATTATCAATTTTTAATGCCATTGCTGTACTGCCTAGAAGAAATGATACGGTGTCTCTTTAGCATCAGCATCCTTACTTCTCCCAGAATCATTGTATTTTATATCCTGATGTTTGCTGAATCTTAATCCCCTAAAGTTAAACAAGTTTTTATTATTTTAAAATAACAGATTTAATGGCACACTCTTAATTGTCTGCTTTACGCTGAGAAATTTGATTACTAATTATCTTTAGGGATCTGATTTTCTGGCTATGGATGACATGGTCTTCCTTGAAATGAAACAAAGAAATGTGCTGTATGATGAGAGCTTCTTATGACTTAGGTACCTATCTTGTGAAAATTACTGCATCAAAAGAGCACTGAGATCTAGCATGCTTGTAGGAACGAGAAGTGAGAATTTTTTGGCATAGTGAATGGGAGAGTGTGGAGAGACTTGAGAAGACAGCTAACTTAATGAATTATACAAATCTTTGGTTTGGTGCACAAATCAGTCACTACAAGTACAAATGTGATCTGAGATAAACAGGCTTTCTGCAGAAATAAGTTCAGCTAAGTAAACACCTGTAGCCTCTGCCACTTTGGTTATGCTGCATTTTATGTGTTTCTTTTCCCTAGGGTGAGATATCAGAGAAGCCTTTTTCCTGTGTGAACACCGAAGGTGTTTGATCTGTATTCTAGATAATGAGGGCTTGGCTGTGTCACAGCTGAATATGAAGGTTTTTTCACTGCAAATTCAAGCAATGTCAGCTCTTCCATCTTGAATTCTGTTAGGTTATTGATGATGCTCAAGAACAGGACAGTGTCTGCTGCTACCTTTCACACATATCATTAACAATTTCTGACTTTTCCTAAGGGTTGATTGTGAAGGAAAGAATTTCCTAGCTAGCCCTTGCACAATTGCTGACTAGACCCTTTCTTTCCAGACAAATTGTCTTGTTTTGGCTGAGGAATACCAGGTAGGGAGGGGCCTAAGAACGATACAAGAAAGGCTTTGAAAATGGACCTACTCCAGCCATGTTCCTTCAGATACCTGGGATAAGGAAATGAAATGTTATTTTCATTGTAGTGAAGTAGATAAAAAACCACTGGATTTTGGAAGCATTTTGTATTAAATATGAAATGTATTGCAGAGAGCTTCTGGCTCCATTTAGAATATTATATAGTTCCTTCTGTGTTAAAAAACTGAGTATATTAGCACCATGTATGAAAACGCTTCCTCCATTAGTAACATATTGCAGACTGATTGACCAGTCTTCCACAGAAATTTTCTGTCCTAGTTCTAAAAATGGAATTGCCTCATCTGTCTAGGGAAAAGGGGTGGAGAGGCAGTGTCTATGCCTTGCCGAGGGGTACAGTGTGTCTCATTCTTTTTCTTCTCAATACACTACCTTCCTTGCTTATTACAGAAAATATATTAGCTCAGGAAAGGAACTGCTAGGAGGGTTGATTTGTGTTCTGGTCCCCTCTGTCCCTTTGGGACTCATAAAATAACCAGGTCACAGAGTTTTCACTTAAATCATTCTTTGTTCTTACTCTGCTTCAATCTGCAGTGAAGATTTTGTAACAATACAGCACTCTGCTACCCTTAGAAGTTGTAAATATTCCAAATAAAGGAACTGAAAATATCTTGCTGAACATTAAGAATTGCTTTTTAATTTTTCTGGGAAATGGACGTAATTTTCTTTATTAAAAAAAAAAGGCAGATTGGACTCTTAAAAAATTAGCAAACTAATTTTTTGTGACCATATTTTCTTCTGAAATGAGAAGTAATTGTATTTAAATGGTAAGTGAAGTAAGAGAAAATGAGTGCTTACAATGATTGACTTTCTAAAAGAGTGATTTTTACAATGTTTTTGAAAAATTGTGCATAGCATTAAAAAAATTAGGAATTGCAATAATCTTTCATTCATTAGGTGTAAGCTGCTTATATGCTACTTACAAGTGTTTCTGTACAGTATATATAGCATTCCTCATAAAGAATAAACACTCAATAAAGAATAGCTAAACATGGATAGATAAACAGAGAACCAACATAACCTCTTTTTAAATTTATAATTAACACAAACCATAGTATAATATGATGTGAAATAGTAGTGCCTGATAAAGTCTCTTGTGCTATAGCACCAGCTAATGTAAACATAGCTGCTGTGTATCATATGCTAAAGAGACCTAAAACCCCTGTTTTCTTCTATAAATGAACTGGTGAATAACTAGATCCAGCATATACACTTGTTTGTAAAAGGAGGGGTAGGGGGAAGCTAAAGCTCTTACAAAAACCCCCCAACCTCAAGCATGCTGTGTTTGGCTGCATTTATTTCTATATACAGCTTACATTCAAGTTGCTGGTTTTCTTGCTCTGTGTTGGTGGACATCAGAGGCTTTTTTCCTCTTGATACCTTAATACTGTTGATGGGGTTTTTACAGACACTTCCTGGACTGATAGAAACTTAAGTTGTTAGCAACTTAAGAACAACAATGCAATCCAACATGAAACCTTAAGCCTTACACAGAGGAGTTATTTCAAAAGACAGTACTCATTTAAACTGTACAAAGTTTTTACAGGGATTTGCATATGAAGATTCTTTCTCCAAAAGATTCTGGATAACATTTTCCTACTTCTCTGCTGGAACTTAATATGTATTGGAAAATTTGTAAGTTGTGCTCATTGAGAAAGCAAATGCAGTTCAGTTAGAAGAACAGTGAACAAAAATGCATTAATATCAGAATTTGAGAAGGCAGCCATGGACTTGAGACATGCTGTTAAGTTTTCTTGAATTTGTAAGATTAGTGTAATACTGAAAAGTAACATCTTGGAACAAATTGATTTAGAGATGTAATAACATCACAGATACTTTGTTTCAGGGGCAAGAACTGTGAAGCAATGACTGCTGCTGCCCATCAGACAAGCAGCAACCCAGGGATGCTGTTGCTGGCATCGTAATTGTGACGTCAAAGAGGAAATTTTAACATTGTATTCCTAAATAAGGAATGTAGTTATTTGTACTGAAACAGCTGAAACCTTTTTATTTTACCAACTGAGATTATTGCTGTCATATAATAACATATTAATTTATTTTTTATACTTAAGAATAAAATTTATGTATCTTCACTTGTAGGGATTAATTTCAGCTGTCATCTTTTTCCAAGGTTTTTAAATGATGTACTCATTTAATATCTCACTTCTAATTAAAAGCACAATGGTACTACCTTATTAGCAATTTTTGTTTGGGAATATTTTATCTTTTTTTGTACACATGCAGTGTTGCAGACACATCTTATTAAAATGAACCTGTTTGTAAGATGTTTTGGGACACTGATTTGATCATAGATGCTGGCAAAACCTGCTTGCTTTACTCCAAGCAGTATCTTTAAGATGCAAAGGGTTCTGGGACAGGGCCATAAATCTTGAGCCTGTTTCTTTCATTATTTTTAATCAAACGAAAATCCATACAAAAATTCCCATTGATTAAATTCTCACCATAACTATATGTTCTAAAACATATTTATTTCCAGGTTTCCAAAAGTACTACACAATTTAGCTGGTATGAATGGCTAGTGGCCCCACTTTTATATTACATAAGCATCAGAAAGTGCAAATATGGTTTTGAGACCTCAGTCTAAGTCTGATTAATGCACACATGATTTATGTGCATTAAGACGTGATTCATACTTCAGAAAATCAAGTTACCAAAGTTATTTGATGTAAAGAAGAAGAACAGAATTGAATGTATTTCAGTTTAAATACCAAGCCTCAGTTAAGTGTTTTGCATATTAAAAGTGTATCTTAGCCAACAAGCCTATCTGAGGTATTTCAGAAGCTCTGCAAGTGGCAGTGTGCTAAACTCCTTGGGCAGTACTGGCTCTTTCACTTTATGTAAACACATTCCACAAATGCCACGTGTTCTACCTTAAGTGGTTCTACAAAACCAGCCACACATTCTGCTACCATTGACAAGGTCAGGATACACTCATCTAAAGTATTTCTGCAGTTTCAGATTATTTATTCTGCTATTATGAACATTATGATGTGACAAAACCCACTGTTACTTACAGAAATAAGTATATTGTGTGTTTCAAATCAAGCTATTTCTTTCTCTACATAACCGTAAAGGAAAAACCTCAGAATTAGGTTGACTGGTGCAATAATTGCAAATTAAACTGCTTTTATTTTTTACCTCTCTTTATGCACATCACTTTGCCTTCAGCCTAGAAGTGTATGCATCAAATACCAGACAGATTTTTTTAAAGCAGTGGAATATATAAGCCCTTCAAACCAGGATTTCAAGTGGAAAATATAACCGATCTGTAATTACAGCTGCATCACAACACTAGTGGAATTCCACTAACTAGCATTGTATAAATCCTCATTTGCTCCTCCTACATGCACTAAATATAAATGTGCATGAGCAGCAAAAGCAATTTGCCTAATCTCTGAATCAGCTAAATAGCATTTGCACTAAAATTTTGTCTGTATACTAACTTATCTGGTTAAACTGTGGGTCAAACCTGGTATATAAGTAGGATCATAATTATATATAACCTTTAGATGTTTTGCTATTTTGTTGCTTGCCTGAGAAGTTAATGATTCCACTTATACTGTTCAAGCCAATTTATTTCTTTTGGAAAGTATGGACTTTTAAAAAAAAGTAATTTCAGTTAAATATTTCTGTATTGTCCTACTTTTCTTGAGTTACTAACCAATTTACATCCATGCAAATCCTAGAACACTACGTTCATTCTTCTGAAGTGCGTTGCATTAACATGGGGTTGTTGAGTCTTGGAAAACATTTTACTGTGTAGAAGGGCATTGCAATTAGCTGAATGCTGTTCATAAGGCTAATTGCTTATTAAGGTCTTTCTTTTTCCTGTCACTCAGGACAGAAACAAGGGACTGATTTTCTTCCTGAATGTCATATGCTTACCAGTTACTGTATGTTAAACACAAATTGCACTTAAGTGCCAGCCCAAATGCCCCTCTGTTTAATCCACAATTTATATGCAAAATATTTTTTCCAAAACTTAGACATCAGGCTAGTTCTTATTTTTTTAAATTTCTGACTTGTCAATTGCAGAACCAAAAGTGTTGAAAGAGATTTCAGTCTTAGCAAGAATGTAGTGAAGCTGGTCTGTTCAACCTTTCCTGTCAGTTCTCTGCTGCAGCATACTTGCTCACTTTCTCTGTTCTTGGTTGGGAGCACTGCCAGAAGGAAATGTGAGGAATCTGTCCAACAACTTGTCTCTTTCAGAATCCACATCCCATTTTTCAATTTGGGGTTTTTTTCCTGTAATGCCTACAAGGACTCTTACAATAGTAAGGCATCAGGGAAGAAATCCATTCCTTAATCTGTTGCAGAAGAGCCAGGAGAGTGCTGTAGGTGTAGGAATTCTGAACAGCTTTAGCAGAGGGATCCCACTCTGGGTGCAGTTTACTTTCCATAGATGTGAGTGGAGGGCTTAGCACTACAGACCAATTGTAATTGTGGCAAGGCTTTTCCTGCCAGTACTGTGCAAGCTGGTTATTCTACTTAAAAAATCCATGTAGTTTACAAATGCCTCAATTTATAGTTTAATCAAATTTTGTATTAAATATAATCAGTTTTGATAATGCAGATTATAAGCACATGTAGGAGCATCTGCTTCTATTTTGTTTAGTTGGAGATTATCCCTTAATCATGCAAGGTCCAGGTGTGCATTTTCAGATTTGTTGACTCAGGGAAGCTGGAGATAGCATTAAAGGCCAGTCACATTATGCTGTAGTTACATTTATGTTGTTGCTCCTCTGAAGAATTGAAACCACTCAGAGAAAAGAATGGCAAGAAGAAATGTCCTCATTACAGGTTGCTCCTCAGGAATTGGACTGGCATTAGCTGTAAAAATGGCAAAAGATGAACAGAAAAGATTTAAAGGTAACAATCTATCTGTTCTTTATCTTTATAAAAACATACTATTCAAGATGGTGCTGGTTTTTTCTCTGTGATTTAATAGGTGGTTGTATTCAGTTTGGTGGCTTGTTTCTGGTTTGTTTTCCTCTTCAACTGTCAAGAAAATGCAGTGAAAATATACTGTTTTCTGTAAGCAGTTGATATTTCTGCACCTGTATTGAAATGGAACAACTACTGGAACTGAATAGTTTACACACAGACACAATGAAAAAAGACAGCAGTATAAAATGAATATCTGAAAATATCTGCAGGATTATGCTGCTTTGGATATACATTCACAGCTGTGGTTAGCTGTGCTTCTGGCTACTAAAATCTGCACATATACAGGCCTATGCCCATTTGAGGACCAAAGCAATGAATTTAAGTAAACAGTTTCTGAATTTGCAATTTTTTCCTTAAAGCACATTTCATTATTCCAAGCCTGTGTAGGCATAAGAGGGTGAACGAAGGGGCTGGCGTTTGTGTTATTGCTGCAAAGCATGGTATTTGCTATGATTGAAAATGCAAGGTGAAGGCAGCAATCTGTGGCAATTCAGTCTCTCACACTTAGAGTATTTTACTGCTAACTGACTGGATGCAGATCGAAAGCTTTGTAAGTAATTAGGCTACAATAATAACTAATAAAACTAATTTCTATTTTGAGAAGTAGCTTACAAAAATAGACATTCTTTCAACCTAAGGAAGTATGTCTTCCATTGGGTACCTAAAAACAATTTACTGGCATAATTTGATATCTGTTTTTAAATATATTGGTGATAGTATTACCTTTTTACACTGCATGTTCTTCGTTATGCATGGCTGTTTAAATCTTCTTTTGAATTTCTTGAAGATTTCAGAACAAGACTGGGAAATTAATGACAATATATGTTGAAAATAGAATATTTTAGTTTTTATCTGGTTTCTATCACTGATATTTAAGACCTGGATGTGAAAGCATTGTTCTTTAATACTTCTTAGTAAGACTGCCACAGGAAGGATTTTATTTCTGGTAAGTGTTGCTTCTGGTGTGTTGCAGTGTTCGCCACAATGCGGAATCTGGCCAAGAAAGAGCCACTGGAGGAAGCTGCAGGCCACAGGCTGGGCAAAACCCTTGAAATTAAACAACTGGATGTCTGTGATGAACAATCTATTAGAACTTGTGTGAATAGTATCCCTGACAGAAGGATTGATGTCCTAGGCAAGTACAGGATGTGTGTGCTATGAACAGATACCAGATTTCTATAAAACATCATCTCAAATAGCCTGGAGAAGTTTCATTAGTGTATTTTTTAAATCATCAAAGTAACAATAATTACATAGTATATTAGGTTCAAGGTTCTTAACACTTCATGCAGACATGAGTGGATTAAATCTCACCCTGCTTCTATGAAGTAGGGAAGCTTGTTTTCCCTGTTTACAAAGGAGAAACTTGACCACAGGTAGGTATCTTGGATAAAATTATACATTTTTTTAGTAAATGTGAGAACTTTTGCCTAAACTGGCACCGTCATGAGCAAGACTTTCTATTGATGAAGCATAGCCCTTTTGACAATGAAGGTAACAGCTGTCTGCACTGAGAAAGCAACAGCATTTGGGAATTAGCAAGTAAAAGAAAAAATGCCAGGAAAATAAGGATATTTCCATTTTGTATTGAGAATTGAAATTGTACTTTACAAATCATTCAGCAAAGTGTTTTCATACTGTTTTGCTAAAAATAAATATTAGTATCTTAGTAAGATGGAAATGCTTACACCATCAGCTATTAAATCTTACCTAATAGAAAATTATGGACCTGCCTTTTTTCTGATTAATTATTAAAGCAGTGCTTAACAACTGTTTCTGCAAAATTTATTCTACTCTAGTTTGACATACTACTGCTAGAGAAGAATGCCAGTCCTATCATCATTCCCCATTTATAAATATCCAGGAGGTAAATAAAAATCAATGGAAGTGTGTGTTTTGGTTTGTTTATTTTGTTGGGGGATTACTTCCTCTTGAAGAGATGCATGTTAATGAAACAAAAACCAAAGATTTTTGTTCATTCCTATGGGTATTGACTGTAGCTTACAACTCTTAATACTGAATTATAAACAAATACAGGTATTTCTTGACTCATTTTCCTGTAATCCCTTTATATATTTTTTAAAAGATCTAATCAGAAATAAATTGGTTAAAATGCAAAATACCAGATAATTTAAATTTGATTAAAAGCATAATTTAAAATGAAGACATATGGAAATGTCAAATGCATTTGGAAAGCTTTAGTGACTAACATATTTTAATGCTTTCTTTAAGGATTATTTAGGATCATTTAACCCTTGGTCCTCACACTACTTTCAAATGCTTTCCAGTAAAGATTACTAGTTTGTGTTTATGGAGGTTTTTGCTTGCTGTTGTCTCCCATTTTGTGCAGTGAGCAATGCTGGAATGGGGCTCATTGGACCTATTGAATGTCAGACCATAGAGGAAATGAAAACTGTGATGGACACCAACTTCTTTGGCCTGGTTCGACTCCTGAAGGAGATTTTGCCTGACATGAAGAGGAGAAAGAGTGGGCATATAGTTATAATAAGCAGTGTTATGGGAATACAAGGTAAAGTTGGTTTTTCTGTTTGCTTGAACTAATAGTTCAGTATTCAAAACCTAATGCTTTCCTCTTTTTATTAAAAAAAAAAAAGAAAGAAAGTAGGAGCTGGCATATCTGACTCTTGTGCTTTGTAATGCTGAAGTTCCAACTATAAAAAGCACCTGATGGGTTTTATGCATTCAGATAATTTATTACTACACAGTTACTCTCACAGCATTTTAACAACAAAACCTGCAGAGTAAATTTTTTTAGAATTTTAACTTAAACTCTATCATCTTAAAAAATTTTATTGTTGTATTTTTATTATCTGGAAAACAGGGCTTAGCATTACTTTTCTCTTTCCTTTTGGAAAAAATTATGGGAGCAGACAAACATGCTTACTACACTCTGCACAATAATAATAGAATAAAATCCAATCCCAGACAACTGTACCACCTTTTTGTAAAGTTTCTCATCTCATAACACATGAGAGTCAAATTTTAGTGACAGATAATGATATTCCTACTCTCATGTCCCATCCTGTCTAGCTGTACTGTTTTTCAATTATTACAGATGTGACACTGATCTTACCTGGATTATTCTGGTGAGCAAGGGTCCTCCATCAAACTCCAAGAATTGGTATTTTAATACAACACTTAGCCTCCACCTAAATGGATTGATGTAGTGCTTTTTCTAAATCACTCAGATACAAGCTGGATCTCTTGCACAATTGTATCTCCTGCATTACACTCAGCCTCTGTAGTCATCTAGAGCCTATTAAAGTCTTGCTGATAAATAATGCAGGTGGTATTATATGTACAGACACTTTCATATCTTAGACTACAAAATAATATCATCCAAGGAGACCACAGCATCAGCTGGGGGGGAGGAAAAGCATTAGTCAAGCATCTTTCCTAGACTAAGCAGTTTTGAGAACATAGGCAAAAATTAGTATTTAGATTCAGTATACTCAAGTATTTTTCTAATGTTTTCCCAGCAAGACTGTAGAAATTTTGGGAAAACACATGAGTTTTAAAAATTAAACTATTAATACGTTGGATACAATCACATTCTCATTATGTTTTGTTTGCACCATCAGGCATCTTATTTAATGATGTTTATGCTGCATCTAAGTTTGCTGTGGAAGGATTCTGCGAAAGTTTAGCTATACAAGCACTCAAGTTCAAACTGCAGTAAGTATTGATCCACTGGTGTAAATGGCATTGGTCCACTGGTGTAAATGGTATTGATCCACTGGTGTCAGTTGTATTTTAGCTAGTATAAAATATATTCAGAGGCAGGGAAAAAACCTTTAAAGCTTGCTGCTAAACAAACTGAGAAGCCCTTGAAAACTGTACGTCACAAAAGGCATAGAAATGCCCACACTCTTCACATTATATGAGCAAATAAAAAGATCTAGATAGTAAAATAAACGTGTTCTCTTGAACAGTTAAAGGCTATTTAGCTTTGGATAAAATACAGTTCATGTAACACTTCTGGAAACAGATTCTTAACATACGATATCACAGGAATAAAATTATAAGATTGACCTGTGATCTTTTCCTTTAGAAAGGATAATGGTCTTCTTAGGCTACTCACAGATAAAAAAGTTCCAGGGCACATCACAGAGACTGAGCAAGTGCAAATCCATCAAAGTGTTACACAAGGTGAGATACCTGGAATGAAGGGAGGTGGGAGGAAAGTGAGAAGCGTGGTGTACTATTCCTAACATTTTAGACAGTACTTGAGAGACTGATCCTGTTCATCATCTGTGCGTCTTCAGGTCTGATTTGTCACACGTGTATTCACACTCATGTAATGCTGCTACTGTTCTTTGTGCAAAGTCCAACAACTGGTAAATGGCCATTGCATCTCTGTGTGCCTAAGCATTTAGGCCTTGTGGAAAAGAGGACAGCTGCTGTTGTGGAATTTCAGAGACAAATCTGTGATTCTGCATATTGCTCTGCAAACTTTGGAGGGATTTAAAATAAACGTAATGGTACACAGGATATACCACAAGTCATAATGAGATTTCAAGAGTATAAGACACAGCAAAAGGAGGTTAAAATGAGGAGGTATAATAGGAAAAATTCAAGGTCTAATGGGAAGGGCGATGCAAGAGGAAAGGCTTTAATTCCAGCAGTAACTGGAATTCTGCTGTGAAGGTCAATAGCTTGATTTAGTTCTAAACAAGAGCCTTTAGAACACTCCCTAAAGAACTCAAGTTTAATAAGAGGCCCAATCCCAAAAAGTGTTTTGATAAGCACAGTGGCTGGGAGTTATTACTGCCAGAGAAAAGAACCAGGAAAAATCTGACCAGTAACTATATTTCAGTGATTTGCTATAATATGCTACTGAACAAAATAATTTTTTTCAGATTTGGCAGCAGCCAGAATCTGTCCACACACAGTAAATGTCTCTATATTGTATTTTATTAATATACAGTGGTGGGATCTTAAATTATGTAACACTAACAGCTTGACAAAGAAAATCCATGTTTGGGCAATTCCCCCATCTCTTTCAGCTACTTCTAGTACGATCATGAGAAACAAAGAAACCTATGCAGAATTTTGTCCAGAAAGTTATGAATTTTGTTACCATTCGTTATTTTTCTTAGTATCTGGTAAGTTCTTGTGAATAAATCAGCCTTAGATTCCACAGCCACGAGACAGCAGGTAACAACTGCACTCATGTCATGAATTAAGTTACAGCACTTCTCTGAAAATTAAACTATGCAAATTTCTATTACAATATGTGGATGGGTAGGAGGAGCAGAAGAGCAATAAAGGCAATGGATTGCCTTTACAGAAGGTACTGTTATACACTGTTTGCTAGTGCAACTCTTCAATATTCCTTTTGGAGAAGGATTAGGGGTGTATTTTCCATGGAGGATAGTCAACAACCAGTAGACCTTTTTTTTTTTTTTAACAGGTTAAGTTTGATTGAACCAGGCCCAGTGGTTACAGAGTTTGAAAGAAAAGTGTTCGAAGATGGAATGAAAATGGATCTTTCAGCTGCAGATGAAGAAACAGCTGAGATCTTTACCAATATTTACCTTAAAAATTACAAACAAATTTTCCAGAGCCTGGGACAAAGTGCTGAAGATGTTGCAGAGGTAACTCATCAAAAATTCATCTTCTTTTTAAACTTCTTTTTTTCTTTGTAATTTATGAATGCAGTGGTTGGTTGGTGGGTTTTTCTGGTAGAAGTATTAGATTTAATTAAATGTAATAAACACAATTAAATTTAAAATTGTTTTTAAAAATTCAAGAGAATCTTTATTTTAAACAAAAGCCTATAAAATATTAAAAGAATGTTCATACAACTATGAATTGTAATTGAAATACCACTAAGATATTAGATGCCCTTTACCTCCTCTGGTGAAGTCTGAATATTCTGCATTGTTACCATACATCCACACAGGGTTCCCACCACTGGTAACGCTCTGTCCTCTCCATCTCACTCATAATCCCTCCACTAAGGGAAGTTCACTCAGCCACCCCAGACCACCCGGCAACAATAAAAGCAACATGCATGTTTCTGGTGCTTGGGGCTTCCTGCAGGAAGAGAAGTTTAGGCAAGCTGTGGGAGGGGATGATGATTTCAGGCATTTGCTGGTAAGGAATAGCTTCAGTGTCAACTGAAGGTTCCCAGATCTTGCTGCAAAATGCACTGTCCTGATCCTTTCCCAGTGAACTGTACAAGAGAGGATCTACCTACCGTGGGCATATAAACCACTATAATTTGGAAGACTACTTAGGATACTTAGGTGTCAAATGCTATCACCATAGTATAGAGAAACAGAAATAGAACTAAGAATAAATAATAAATACTTCTTATGGCCTTTAAATATTTTAAGAAGAATTTCTAATGAAGTTCTAATAAAACTGTATACAGGGTTTTACGTAATTCTAGCACTTTATTCTTCTACTTTTCCACAGTTTAACTGAAAATTGGGTTTTTACTTTACTATCTTGGTAAAAGGTCTTTAAAAATTCTATTTCTCTTTTTCTGCAGCATACAGTGAAGATAATTCTTGCAGAAAATCCACCTTTTCGCCATCAGACCAACACCTTGTATACTCCAATGACAACTCTGAAGTATGCAGATCCAAATGGAGATCTACCCATTGACATATTCTACAAAATGGTTTTTCAGCATGACAAAATCTTCAGTGCAAGTCTCAACTTCATCAAATTGCTACGGTGGAGAAGCAGGAAGAGCTTTGACCTGGGAAAACCTTCACAATAAGTATGAGGTTATATAATGCAAATTGGAATTACTTCTTGTAGCTACTGATGACACAGTATGTCGTTATTCAAATGCCTTTGCTCTGTAATTATGAAAAGGCATACAAGACATTTGAGCTTAGCTGAGACATTCATTTCAATGTGTATCTCTTGAATGTTACGGTTTGCAGAACCTTGCAATTAAAATACTCTAACTATAGTTTCATTCTGTTTAGTGTTTGCTTTTTCCAGAGATGTTTTCTTAGGAACATGAACACTGACTGCTATTTGTGTATTCAATATTAGCCTGACCCCCTCCACTTACCAGAATATAATACACAGTATGCAAACTATTTAGATTCTTAATGTCATAAAAATGTTTTTACTTATTAGGATAGCATCAGTATAGTAATCCCTTAATCACATTGGCATTCTGATTTCCAGAAGTCAGATCTATTTATCAGCAACATAAGAGAAAGTCTCATCAATCCTAAAATGTAACAAGTAGAATATTTATTATTCATATATATTTATTATAATATTCTGAATGCTTCCTTTATATGCAATGGTTACTAGCATATTGCACATAGGGAACAATAAAATATTTTTAAAAGCATCTAAAAATAAAATATCTTCTTACTGTCTGGGTGCTACTTTTTGAAAACAAACTATTGTCAGTAATAAGTAATTTCAATCCATTAAATGCCTTCAGTTCCCTGAGTGTCTAAGAGAGCCCTCTTGTTCCAAGCTATCCTAATAAGCATGTGTCAAACCAAAATTCTATCACGTAGAGCAGGTCTTTCCCTTGCTTTTTCTCAGTCCTACAAGTCAGCTGAGGCCGAGCAGGGTGCTCGGGCTGAAGCGCTGTTCCTGCCTGGCATTCCTGTTCCTGACCTCCGGCCTCGCCGCGGTGCTGCCCGGGCTGAGGCGAAGGCCGAGCGTCCCTCGCGCCTCCAGGCTGCAGTTTCCGAGCACATTCCAGCAGCTGTCCTTGTCTCACCCACAGAGCCCAGCTGGAGCTCACTCGGGATGCAGGAACTGTCTTTCTCTCTCCTTCAATACTGTCTCAGTAAGCCAAAATCTAATTCCGTGCTGGGACTTGCAGCGGCCCTGCCCTGCCCTGCCCTGCCCTGCCTCTTCCCAAAGGAGCTCAAAGCTCCTGCGGGTATCAAACACTGCAGCTAATGCAGGGCTTGCTCTGCAGTTGTGACCCGTTTGGTGGAGCCCAAGGTGCAGGGGCGTGCAGGGACCTCCCTGGGACAGCAGGCAGGGGACTGAGGGGACAACAGCATCTGCAGCAGCCCCTGTGCACAGCTGGAGAGCCCAAGTCTGTTCCTAACATACTGCAAAACCCCGGGGGCCCGCAGCCCAGCATCAACGTATGGGTGGTAGAGGTGGGAACAGCAGCTAGGAGAAAGCAGGAATTAAATGACAGGAGAGTGCTGCTGGGGCTGAAGGGAGCATGGCAAATCGTCCCTCTGCAGCCCGAGATGTCACCGCCACCTGGTGAGGGTCAGCACAGGGTACGGCTTGGACAGAGACATCCACAGAAGGGCTGGGCCTGTCAAGCCCCTCAGTGTCGCTCAGCTGCG
>VZRS01001524.1:748556-771477 GCA_013398055.1 Ifrita kowaldi
CCCGCGCGGGCGCTGAGCGCAGCCCGTGAGCCGAGCGCAGCCAGGATGGCCTCGTCGTCCGGCAACGACGACGACCTCACCATCCCCAGGGCTGCCATCAACAAGATGATCAAAGAGACGCTGCCCAACGTCCGCGTGGCGAACGACGCCCGGGAGCTGGTGGTCAACTGCTGCACTGAATTCATCCACCTCATCTCCTCCGAGGCCAACGAGATCTGCAACAAATCGGAGAAGAAAACTATCTCCCCGGAGCATGTCATACAAGGTGAGCTTCCGCGGCGGCTGTGCCGCTGCCGGGTCGGGCACCTGTGAGCCGCTCCTGTCCCGCTGCCGTGTTTTCCTCTCCGTTTGCTTGTAGCTCCGTAGAACACAAAAGGCAGGGTCTCGTGAGGGTGTGGAGGAAAAGCGTGTGTTGTCCGGCTTGCCAGGCACACTGCAAGGAAGGTTGTCTTTGTGTGGTTAGAGCGGCTGCTGGGTGTGCGCAGGACCAGCTCTGGTTTTGTGCATTAGAGAAGCCTGTGATGCTTTGAGTGACCAAATCTCTGAGTCACCAAATTTCTTCCTCTTTTTCGTACCTGTGAAACGAGGTCTGCTTTTTCGAATGGTTATGCAGCATGTTTTAAGATTCTGAATGTATTAAATGTCTTTTTAGTTGGAGATTGATTATGTGGGGCCCAGGCTTTATTCCATGATGGTCTTGTCTGGAATCTCTAAAGAGTGTAATATTTCTTTAGGGCTGTCCTTACAGTCTCATTGTTTAATGTTGGATCTTCGTATCTGTTGCAAAAAGCATTTAAACGTGACCTATGCCCTTGTATCTTTCTCCGCTGTTGACTTCCCCTTGGTTGAATAAAAGGCGAGTTCTCTGTGTCTCGTTTGTTTTTCTTTAAATTCTGTCGCAAATAAGGAGTTTTCTTGCCTCATCCTGAAGTCTGCATTAGGCATCTTTTGTCAGAACTAATTTGCTTTGCTTGTCGAGTCAGGGTTGTTGATACCAGTGTCTGCTGCAAACAAATTTATAGCAGCAGTAGTGAAAGAGTACTTTACTCTGCTGCCTGGGAGAGATATTAACAGCAGCATTTGTAGTAGAGGTATTTTCAGGACTGTGATGGTATCAAGTGAGTTAAAAAAAATATTTTCGTTGTTTGATTTTTTTATAGCAATATTTGCTGTTTGAAACAAAAAAAAATTGATTTGTTTGAAATTTATTAGCTTGCTCACCAGAAGAGGTTTAAGTACTTGACTGGGTCATGAACAGCAAAAGAAAGTATGTAGTATGCATGAGTTTTAATATTAAATAAAATTCATGTAAGCTTGAAAGTTTAGCAAAGTAGCTCCATCACAGAAGCCTAGGATGTAAAGAGTAAAACCTGTGCTTGCACATGGAAGCATACTTTAGGTGTGATGCTCTTTAAAACATGGATAGTTTCTTCAAGTCACCACAAAAAACATTTGAGGTTAGTTCTTAACACAGGAACGGACCTGATCTTTAAGGCTGAGGGCAATAAAGAGTTTATGTATGAAAGTATTTTGTGCCCAGTAGTGGTGGTCCCTAGGAAAGATTTCACCTCTTGCTGTCGTAGGCTTAGTCTGGGATTTTTGGAATACAAATTGAAACTAAAGTGAGTTTGCATAACATGAGCAGGTGGTCCCATGCCAAGTATTTTGCTGGGTTCTATGTCCTTGTGTTACAACATCTTAGAGTTAGGAAAAGTTATTTTCAAATTAAATCTATACTTTCTAGTAAAATATTGCAGTGTATCCATTTTTGTAATGTTCTAGAGATGGAAGTTGTTGTTCTTGGATTTTCTGCTGTGCTTATGTTTAGGGAGGTGTATTTGCTATTAGCAGTTTGCTACTGTCTGTTGGCAAAGGATCCCTCTGTGAGGTTTGAGGGTTTAGGTCTCCTGTTTTGGAAACAGTGATTGTGTGTGTAGGTACAGAGTATTTCAGCATTTTCATCCATCTTCATGCATTGTAGATACTTGCTATTTTGAATGCCTCTTAATGCAGCTTCATGACAATGATGGTAACAAATTAGGCAATTGAAATCTGTTTGTTGTGGCCATCCACGTATCTTTTTCCTTCTGAATGCTTAGAAGTCAAGTGAGGCTAATGGCCATCACATCACACCTGGTCCAGCCTAAGCACAAGGTGCTGCCAAGAGGAATCTTTCCGTACCCTCTGGGATCTGGATGTGGCAAATGCAGATACAACTGACCCTGTGGCTTTTGAGAGTTTAGGGCAGAGCACGGTTCCCTCTCAGGTGAGTTTGCTGGCTGACTGGGGCTGTAAACAAGAAGTTACTGGATTGGAAACAAGAAGCAGAAAGGGTATTTTGCTGGGCCAGAGGAAGGGGAAGGAGGCACTCTGCAGTTGGAGACACTCTGCCATTGGGCTGTATTAGAGGGTAATGTGAGACTGCGCTTCGCCACTGGGCTTAGGTGTTGGGCACGGTGGTGCTTGGGACACTCCTTCCTTTGCTGCACTGTTGCAATGATTGTGTTGCCATGTGCTGAGTAAGAACTCTCTCTACCCTTGGGTTATACTTCAGATAGATGAGGTCCTTGCTGTGTTTTATTGTGTGGTAGCACAAACACTTGACTGGCACAGTGCTGTCAACAGCATAGGAAAAGGAGAGCAGAGGCTTCTTGCATCCCATTAGAGATCTGATTTGATAGATGTACTCAGAGTATGCCAAGCACTCACTATTGGTAACAAAATGCAAGACAGCTTTCTTGGAGAGTACCCAAAAGCATCAAGGCTATGTAATAGCTGTAAGTGGAGATCTCCACATTTATTGTTGAATTCCACCATCAGAAACCCAGCTGTGAATCTGCAGCTCTCGTAAGCAAATGAATGTTCTTCCATCCTGGAACAGAAACTAGAATAATTTGAATGTTACATGGCTTGTGACAAAGCAGGCTTGTTATGAGAAATGAAATTTTTGTTGAATTCTAAAAATGGTGACTTTTAAAATCACTGTTTTTATGAAGTTGGTTACTTTGATTACTTGGTGTACATGGAACTGTTGTGCAGTAAGGTAGACTGTGGAGTGATGTCAAATCTTGTAGCTTCTTTTCATGGACTTAGGATACTGACAGTGTGTATATTATCACTTAATTTAAAAAAAATTCCACACAACTGTTCGTGTTTAGGATTTTATTTTGGAAGTTCTTTTTTCCTTGAAAGGAGCATAACAATTTAAAAGTCTCAGATATTAATTATTTGATTGTATAAAATATAAGTATTACTAACTATGTGTCACTGATTACTCAGAGACCTGCACCTTCATGCAGTCATTAAGAATAGGAGGAAACTGGGGAAAGGATAATTGTGATCTGGTGTTTGTAAATATGAGTTATGTTATTCCCCCAAATGCTATGTTTTGGGATTCAGCTGTTTACATTTGGTGGGATAATTCTAGCCTAATTAAGATACTGAATTTTCAGCAATCTGGGTAGGATGGTGTGTTTCAGACTCAAAAAATAGAAAGGCTTTGAGTGTTGGTGAAATAGCAGCTCTGATAAAGTAGTAATCACTTGTCCCACATTTTTGCACCATGCTGGTATAAAGAGATCCATGTTCCTTCCATTCATGTGTTTGGTAAAGCCTTGATGTGCTTCAAGAAGATGGTAAATTTTGTAAGGTGTTTCACAGCCAGTAGAATTTTGATGCAGTAGATTGATGATGCACATATGGTTCTTCATAGCTTTGTTATATTGAATAATTGTAAAAATCTGTCTTGGTTGTATCACATGGGGGTTTTAAAATTTATTTTTGTGTGTGTCTGTTTTATGTTCAATACACAATTGTAAGTTCTTGCCATTAATTTATTTTCTTTTAAGGACCATTTAAAATTTCTGTAAAAACACATCTTGCTGTTAACTTCAGATTTGGCAGTTGTTAATATTCTGATGCAGCAGATTGCCAACCCCGGTCTTTTGACAAAGACCTCTGGTTTTGCTATGGTGGTTTGTCTTAGTGATGTTAGACTTGTAGATTTCTTCAGTTTGGTTTGAAAAGTATGACTTTAAAAAGTTTACTATATATATGGTTTACATTTTAAAATTGAATGAGTTCTTAAAATATCTGTAGATTATTAAGATAACCATTTCTGGACTATGAGACATGGATTTGCCTCCTGTCTGCTGAGGCTGGATGAAACAAGTTTCTGAAGCTTTTTGGTAATTCTCCTAGAAACTGTGGGCTAATTGGAAAAAGCGTTTCCAGTGTCTGTGTGTGGGCTGAGGCTGAACTGGCAGACTGTCTCTGAAGTAATTTATCTCTAAATCAGTTTGTCTTTTAACTTTATTTTTTTAAAGAAATAAGTATTATGTAAATTCCTTTGCCAGGTGTTCTCTTTAAAGGGATGGTGGTGCTGTATGACTAGATAGCAGCACTGGCAGCCCTGTTGAAGAAGGCTGTGTGAGTTATGTCCCTGAGAATAGGTTGGAAGCCAAAAACTTAGAGAATGCCTTTGGGTTATTGTTTAGATTATGGTACATTGACATGCTGCTGTAATTATGGGTAGGAAAATGATGCTTACAAAATTAGTGTTAGAATATTGTCCGAGTTACTGTAACTAAGATCTTGTGTATAACAAGTTGTTGATTGCTGTAGTGGAGTTTAGTGCTATTTCTTGAATAGCTTGTCACAAAAGGTTGAAATTAAGATAAAGGTTAAAACAACTCTTGTACTGTAAACTCTGAATTGTGTAAATGCTTGAAATTAACCAGTTTTTTTATTAAACTGATACTTGTTCCTAGTATAATTGGTGTTTATGTAATGTTTCTAGTATATTCTGTAATAGGTTCACTTAGGGTGTGTGTGGAGGCATGTCATAGTAAATGGTGCATGAGGAAACTGTGCCTTTTGTCACATGTGCTACCTGGGTTTTTATAATCCTTCCTGCTCCCTTTGCATTCCTTAAAAAAACTGTTGTTGCAGGATATAGCTGCATTACAGATTTCTTTGGGCAGATAAAAGTGCAAGATTTTAGTTTCTGAATTCATTTTAATGTGGAGATAAATAGAAGGGGTTATGTTGAGAAATAAAACAATAAAAAGCTTATACATAACTTTATATAGCTTTATATGTGTGAACTATACATTTTATATATAGGAATTTAGATACTAAAAGTCAAAAGCTAAAATTTGGCAACCCAACATCATAATATTTGTTTCTACCTTATTGAAGGATCTGTGATCATTTTACATGCATCACTTTTGCTCTGTTATAGGTTGCTAATTTACCTTCTAGTGAAGACTTGCAAAAACTGGAAAAGAAGAATCTCCAAGACATAATTCAGATGGGAATTCAGATAGGAAGGACTTCTTAGCAGTATAAATTGTGTTGATTCTAATATAGAGAAGATGGGAAAAAGATGTCTTTTGGAGAGTAACGCCTGTCTCTAGCAAAGTGTATCTGAAAGCCTTGAATCCTCTGCAAGTGCAAGCTTCTTTGGTTGTACTTGACAAACTTTAATTTTTTTAGCCTAAAAACATGTATTCCTAAAGGACATAGCAGAAGAGAGAGGGGGGAAAATAGCTGTTAGGTCTTTTTAAAAACAGAGATTTTTGTCACCAGATGATAGGAAAGTTATCAAATGTTTTACTTTTTTTTGTTTTTAATAAACAAATCAACAACTATTATCTAAAACTTTGTAAAAGGTAAACAATGTCTTTTCTTTCTTTCTTTCCTTCTNCTTCCCAAAGGAGCTCAAAGCTCCTGCGGGTATCAAACACTGCAGCTAATGCAGGGCTTGCTCTGCAGTTGTGACCCGTTTGGTGGAGCCCAAGGTGCAGGGGCGTGCAGGGACCTCCCTGGGACAGCAGGCAGGGGACTGAGGGGACAACAGCATCTGCAGCAGCCCCTGTGCACAGCTGGAGAGCCCAAGTCTGTTCCTAACATACTGCAAAACCCCGGGGGCCCGCAGCCCAGCATCAACGTATGGGTGGTAGAGGTGGGAACAGCAGCTAGGAGAAAGCAGGAATTAAATGACAGGAGAGTGCTGCTGGGGCTGAAGGGAGCATGGCAAATCGTCCCTCTGCAGCCCGAGATGTCACCGCCACCTGGTGAGGGTCAGCACAGGGTACGGCTTGGACAGAGACATCCACAGAAGGGCTGGGCCTGTCAAGCCCCTCAGTGTCGCTCAGCTGCGGTTGTCTCTGGCTTGCAGCTTGGGCTGGGCTGTATTCCCGGGCGGTTTTCCTTTCTAGCACTCAGCAAGGCACGACCAGGACCGTAGGTTTTAATGGGCCTTCCACAAGTAACATCGTTGTGGGGCTAATTCTGTCTCATACAACCCTCACACTACTGGTTAGGGAGTGAGTGAAACCAGAAAATACAGTGTAAGAGATGGATGCCGAGGAAAACCAGCCACGGCTGCCAAGTCGTGAATAAACTGCGGATGAAGCGCAAAGCCCGTCCTGCTTTGGGAACGAGCTTGCCGGGGCTGCCAGATCCCCTGCTACAGTGGGAACGCAGGGGAAGGGCAGGCGGGGCCGGGGGGAGCCCGGGCGGGGCCCGAGCGCAGCTCCTGGCGGAGGGGAGGCGGCTAAAGGACCCCTCACCGCCGCTGCCGCCGCTGCCGCACGTGGCGCCGCGGCCCTTCCGGCGCTCCCGGCGGCGGAAACTGTTCCGGCTTCCGGCGGAAGCGCCGTCCCTCGCAGGTTGAGCCGGAGTCGGAGCGTTTCCGCCTCGCGGCCGCCGCACGGCCGGGGCCAGCCGAGCCCCCGCGTTCCGCCGCTCGCCTCCCCTCAGTCTGGTCATAAGGCGGCGGCGCCGGTGGCCGAAGGATGTGGCGGAGGCGGCAGTGGCAGGCGCCGCGGCCGAGGGAGCCCTGAGCCCGAGCAGCGCTTNTAGCACTAGAAAGTTTGGGGTTTGGCTCCTATATCAGTGAAGTAAAAGAAGTCTTACAAGAATGCAAAACAGTAGCACTAAAGAGGAGAAAGGCCAGTTCACGCTTGGAGAACCTTGGCATTCCAGAAGAAGAGCTACTAAGGCAGCAACAGGAATTATTTGCACAAGTAAGTGGAGCAATTCTTGTACTGATGAGGTTGGAATAATTAATGCTGCAGGTCTAGGGCCACACAAACATGTGCACACCTCAAGAAGTATCCCCAATCTTTGTGAATTGATGTGGCATCTAAGATGCTATTGGCCTTGTCCTGTTTGAATTGGGGAATGGCAAGTCAACAGTAAGAGGCTGCTACTTGATACTTCTGTGATTTGACATATAGGACTTTGTCTGTGAACCTATTTCATATTCTAGGTATCAAAAGCATGAGGTTTTGCTGCTACTTGGGTATTTCCAGGCTATCATGGAGAATACATTAAGAATTACTCAGTTGAGGAAGTAAAAGAATAACAGCTGGTGTTCTAGGAAATTACCAGTTTTGAAGCATTAAAAAGTGAAAATAGCTTTTCTGTTTCTGACCATCAGTGCACAAATGTTATTTCTTATACTTGGAAAGAAACTTTGTTCTTGGCAAGACTGTAATTGAGTGAATTCATGCATACATTTTTAAAGAGGCCATTGAGGCATGGAAAAAGCATTTGCCTGCAAATAGTGTACTAACACACACACACACATTCTTCATCCCAGCCTTATCCCCTTCCAGCTTTCCCTGATAGTTAACATCTCCCAGTTTAATTGACTAAAACCCGATTTTATGTGTTTATCTTTCTACACCATCTTTCTCTCTACTATTCTCTTAGTTTGACGGGACCGTTCTCTAAACTAAGAGATGGGAAAGTTATCTGGTACTTCTCTTTTCTCTTAACCAAGGCCAGAGCCTTATTTTCTCACTTTGCTTACTTTGATTTCCTCTGATGAAAATGCTTATTCAGTTAACGTTTCATTACTGTGACCTTCTCTCCCCTTTGCTATACTTGCATTTTGCTGAAGCTGTTGTTTTTCATCTTAGAACATGCCAGCTACTTTAATCTTCATTGCATGATGAATTTTAAGGCATTTAAGATTTCAGCATACCGTGTAGCTACTGCAGTGAACCAGTTATGATCAAATACATGTGCCTAACTCTTGTTTGACTGTACTAATATTAGAAAGACCAATATGGCTGCTTCTGGATTTTGGGTAAGATTTACAAATAATAGTCAGTTTGATACCTGTTTTTGACTTACTACTTTGTGCAAGTAACTCAGTGTGATACACAAAATAAAAAAGCAACAAAACCAAGGTGTATTAAGGGAGTACTAGCTCCAGAGTATCACTGAAAAAAATAAATAAAAAAAAAAATTGCTGAAACCACTTTATGCAAGCCACACTTTGTCTGAGGAATGACAGCTTGAAGTATATTCTTTTAAACCTCTGTTACTGTGCCTTAGCTTCTAAATTAAGACAACACATGTCAGTTTGACAAAATTGTATGAATGATTTTTAAAAATAGTGTTTGGTAATATGGAAAATGTTTGCTTAGATTCAAGGATGACAGTCTCATTTTTCAAAAATAGTAGCTGTGATGTGCTGCTGGAGGTACTGTAATTAGTCTTGAATTTAGTTACACAAGTGCATGCTTATTTATTTGTGTTAAACTTTTTAATATTTTAGAGCATGACACTAATGCTGACTTCTCGCTCTAGTTTTAAAATATCTGCCTGTTAATGTTATGGATGTTTGATAACTCTGGCATGGATGATTGTAAGTATTTGAAGTCAGGGGAATGGCTTACACTGATATTCATGCATATCTAAGTTTTTGTGCAAGACAAGGGTCTTGATAGATTTGGGAGTTTTTTTTGAGGCTTCCTCACTGGAGTTGAGCAGTAAATTACTTAAGTTTGCCAGATGCTTATAGAGCTTCTTGGTCATTCCAACTCAATGGAATTCTTCAGCATGTGGAGTTTTTTTCTCTTCCCATTTCTGAAATGGTGAAGTGTTATCATTACAGATGTGGCAGTGAGGGTGGGCACTGACAAAGTGATGCACCCAGTGTGAAGTGCTGAGCCCCTGTTTCCTGGAGCATGCAGGTGTATCACCTCACTGAGTGTGCAGTAAACTTCACTGCACAGGGGCAGTAGGGAGCCCTGTTGTATCTCCTGTCTGATAAATATTTGTGCCTTCCTGTGTACGGGTGCTGCTGTCTTTCCTCTAAAACTCTATGATGTCTTAAATTGTTTTCCAACCCTTGTAACTGTGCTACCATCTGAAGTTTGAAATACTGAAAAGTTTTCATTGAGATTTCTACTTCTGTAAAATAACTTTTTTACTGCTAGAACAGAAGAAAATGTGACACTATGTAAAAATAATGGAACACTCCCCTTTTTTCACATTGCTAATTAGAAAAACTGGGTTTGATTGTTTTCCAAACATCATCTTTTGCCACCTTGTAGTTTGCAAAACTGTAAAAAAATTTGATGCTTTGGAAAAAAATAGGAAAATTCAGTGAGTGCTATAGGATTAGAAAGGAAATTATTATAGCCTTAGTGATGACTTGTAAAAGTAGAAGAATAAAAAAGACTTAAATTTTTAATTTTGAGAACTTTTTCTTAATGTTCACTCAAAATAGAAATTCAAGTTGTAACTTTAACACAATCAATTAGTATGTTGTTGAAATCAACAGGCATTATCAAAAAACAAGTGAAAACCCTGGATAGAAAAATGGAGATTCATCGGTTGAACTATTTGAAATGTTTTGGTAGAATCTCTTGTACTTCCCAGTAAAAGACTGTACCTTTCTGTAGCAAAGCCATCCTCAGTTATCATACCTGAATTTGAGAAGACCTTGTCTAGCTCTGTTTTGCAAAGATTGCTTAGCAAAGTAAGATAATGGCTTTCTTTGTGTTTGTAATAATGTATGCCTCTGTGGTTCGATTGGATGATTTCATAATTGGAAGTTTTGTTATTTGTAATCAACAAAGCAAGGCTGTTCTCATCTCTGAACTGTGATTAAATGTCAAGATCCCTTGAAACTGATGTCTAAAGTTTCCTTTGCTTTGCCTCAGTTAAATTTTTCATTAGTCAGTGGTTCAGCACAGTCCTTCCAGTGGAACTTAAGTACACTAGTTTCTGCCTGTTGTTTTTGTAAATGTAAGGCCTCCAAACAGTGGTGTCTTCAGAGGAAGAGAGAATATAGCTAAACTTCTTGGTACAAATAATTAAGGTACTTCTAGATGTGGTTTTGCATGTGCAATTAATAAAAAAAAAATAAAAGGAATCTGCAGGTACAGATAAAAATGCTTTTAAAAATAATGTTTTCTAGAGATTCTTCACAAGCTGTGTATGGCCTTAACAATTAAATTCGTATCTCTAGGCTAGACAACAGCAAGCAGAACTGGCACAGCAGGAGTGGCTACAGATGCAACAAGCAGCTCAACAGGCACAGCTCGCTGCTGCCTCAGCCAGTGCATCCAATCAGGCAGGATCTTCTCAGGATGAAGATGATGAAGATGATATCTGAAAATCACCAGCTGAGTTGTCTTACTAAGAAATACTTTTCCTGCACAATGAAAACAGTGAAATGAATGCTTACCTGTAAGTTTGTATGCATCGTGGACTGGCAGTTGGTATTCTAGGGGTGTCTGCTCTTGTGTGCTGTACATGTATAAACTGTCTTTTTTTGAACTCTTGAAGATTTAAGGTTCAGTATCATATCAACTTTGGATTTTTAATGGTGTATATGGAAATTTTAGATAGCAGTGCGTCATTTATTTGATCAATAAACAGTGTTACAATAAACAACATGTTTATAAAATATAGTGAGATTTATACAAAAAGCTCTAAATCCACATTTGCATTTCTTCCCTTTTAACTAAACTATAAAATCTTACTTAGAATTTTTAATTGTTTTTTGGGGGAGTGGTACAGTAGACATAATCTGTTAATGGGAAAAAAGTAGAGTTCAGCATAGAAGAGTCTGAATTCTTAGTTCTTTTTAAAATGAGGATGTATATGGCAATAAATATTATATATGCTCGAATACCACACTTGTTAAAATTTGAAAATGATACATTTTCACCAAGCTAGGAAAAGGTATGTTTAATAGGAGTTGTACAAATTCAGTCATTTTTTTTGTATAGGGGTGAAAAAAAATAAACCCATGGTTTTATTATGACACCCTTTTGACAGTCCTAACTGAATATTTCACTTCAAAGACTGCCTGGTTTGAAGAACTAACTCTTCTATTACTTCACTCCAGTTTAATGTTAACTGTTGTTGATGGTATTTCGTAGTCCAGATTTATTCATATTGTTGAAATATAAAGCTGGAACTTAAAAAAACAAAATTGTTTGTTCTGCTGATGTGACTGGGAGTGATTAAGTATTCAAGCCCAAGAAGGCAAAAGCTGACCCTAACAGAGTGTTTGTCATAAAAGAGGGAATTTATTTAACCTTGATTAGTCATTGTCAGCATAATGCTAACATTCTCCAGACTAGATTGCCACTGGATTACTAAAATACTTTGTTGAAAGACAACATTTTCTTCACTCAGATTGGTTTGTAGGTAAGTCCAGGTTTCTGATAAATTGTTCCCCAAGAGTGATCAGCAGCAATACATGAAACAGAAATGATGTACTTGTCCTTTTGATAGTTCTGTTGATTTAATGGATGAGCAGCTGTCCTTTGTGTTGAAATAAAGCACAGTAGTGTCCATTGCTGAGTTTTAATGTGTTACTTGAAGTAATACTGGCATATCTTCTGGTACACTAATCTGAGCAGACTAGAAAAGCCACTTGCATGCTGCTGTAGATGACCCCATAGCTCTCTAACAACGTGGATGGTTTTTTTAACTTATGTCCTCAGCAAGTTGCTCTGGTTAGAATTCTTGAGGAGGGCTGCAGCAGTCTGTTTACATAAGGATGCAAACAGCAAATGGTGAGCCCATTTTTACACAAAGATCTGAACAAGATACAATTGGCATGTATTCAGATCTGAGTCACATAGTGACTTTTGATTTAAATTTGAGATGTGTTAAGTTGCATATTGAATAAATGTGAACATGTCTTTAAATGCAGTAATGCAGTGAAGACTCAGAAGAGTATTTGTTTGAATGTTTATGTTTAAAAAAGAAAAAAACTTTCCTGGATACTACATAAAATATGTTAGGCAAGGTTTGACTGAGGAAGTGGTTTTCTGTAAAGGTTTAAGTACCAAAGGTAGAAAATCTAGTCTAGTGATACAATGTTAATGTGCAGTGTTGGCTTTTCTAATTTGTACTGTAACACCTTCACACTTTCTATTTTAAATGAGTCTTTTCCTTCTAAATAATACTAGGTATATTTTCACACCTTTCTTTTCTGATGCAGAAATCAGGTTAACATTTTACTGCATCTGGTATGTAATGGTGTAATGTTTGAATTTTTGTGACCTTTCTTTTTGGACATTCTTGTGCTTTTTTCATATGCTGTATTCTTCAAGCAATAAAATTCTGATGTGTTTTTATAAAATTGCTTTTATATTTAATGAACAGTCTGTCTTCTTCATTGCCTTTGTAAACAAAAAAGTTAAGAGTACTTAAACCCTATTTTTATTTTGGCTTACTGAACGCTTTTTGTGACCTGAAGTCTTTACAACCTGAGTGCTGTTGGATAGTATTGCTGTTCACTGGGGTTGTTATTGCTTGCAAACCATATTTCTGGGCTTGACCCACTCTCTTTCCTCTTGGGAATTGCATTTAATATGTATGTATTTTTATAACCTGACATTCTACACCTGAGAAGTTGAACAAAAGCCTTGTGGATTGTGTACCAGCTGCTGAAATACTTTCACAAAGTGAAAGGCTACAGGCAGAGGCTGAGGTAGTAAGAATTTAATTTCATGTAGATAGTCATGATTAGAGATTACTTATTCAGCCATTCCTCCCCAAGTATGAAAATAAATTCTGGCACTTGCAGGGAGAATCTTCACTGACCTTTCAACAAACAAATTTTGTATTACTTTGCTGTTGTGCTTCCATGCAGGAGCTGTTCAGTGAAGACAGAATTCTGAATTTATGGTACCCATGATGTTTTTGGTACACCAGGTACATGGAGCATAAAGTTTGGTTAGTGAACTGTATTGTTGCTTTGTCTCACAAGAAACATATATAAGGATGTGTCTGTTTCTTAAATATTGAGTTGATGAGATTATCTGTGGGTTTTCCATAATTATTCTGACAGTCTGTTTCAGAGTGCTCAAGTGACTTTCTTACGAAATCTTTCTGTTACTTTAATAAAGTGCATGTCTGCATGACATTGTGGATAATGAATATAGTTGTGTTTACTACACTGAGGTACTTTTAAAGGAGTATCTTAGGGATTCTAAACATCAAATGCCTAAAGTGGTATTTGAATTTCAGTATTTGCCTGTGGCTAATTGAGCTTAGTTTTGAAACACTGGAATTTCTGCCACAATTGAAAATGTCCCTGAAAGCCACAAATATAAATTAATGTTTTTCAGATTTTGTAAAAGTACCTTCACAAAGGAGGACTGTGTGTAATAATGCTTGGTTGATCATTTTGTATGGGAAGATTTGAAACAAAGCCAAGTAAAGGTGACTTGGCATTTGAAACAATGCCAAGTAAAGTGACTTAATGATCATTGTGGAACAGCCAAACCCTTACTCTGAAATGTGTACCTCATTTTAGTTTCCTAGTGTTGGATTGTGATTTTGTGTAAACCATGCACAAAACCATGTGGAAGGAGGAGGAGGAGAAGTGTAATATGAAAGGTAAAGCATGCTATGGTTAAATTTACTTTTGGTATTATACTATTAACCTGTCTAACATGGAAAAGTTTTACTCTGCAGCTTTCCAGTGAGAGCACATCAGTGGGATGCTGGCCAGTGTTCAGATGGATTTTGCTTACAGTCAGTACTAGCTCTTTGAGCCTTTAGAATTGTTAAAAGTCCACTCAATAAATGTGCCATCTGGGACTAAAGGATGCTGTATGGCTGCAACTCAGTGATGAAAAAGAGTGTCTGTGAGCCTTGCTGTAGGCCCATTAAGGTTTGCTGGCAGTCAGGACCCTTAGGTTCCTTTGCAAAATATGTTTATGCTTAGTTTGAATTTTTTTCCCTGATTTAAATGAGTGCTTTTCTTTTTGATTCTGTGCCACCATAGCTACAGAAATCAGTAACTCTGAGAATTTAATAATGGCTTTGGAAGGACTCACCCCAGGTGTTGGGTATGTGGGGCAACAAGTGTGTATTTCTGGGAAGAAACAGATTGAGTGAAAATGTTCTGTGCTGTGGTACTGTGCTGTAATACAACTGAAGCCAATACCTGGGGAGTGGAGGTTTTGCAACAAAATAATTAGACAGTGAATCCAGTTGGATATACCTAATTTCATACATCAGTCATGGACAAATCCAATAAACATGGGTTTTGCTGTGTGGATGAGCCTAGCAGAAACTTCAATCTAGAAATCCATAATAGATGATGCTCCTGCATATATTGGGGAAAGAGACATTTGATTTTAATTCTTCATGGCCATGAGTTATTGTTGCATCAACTACAGGAATATACGAAGACTTGTGTCTCACAGCTTGACCCAAAAGCTCAGGTAAGGGTGGACAATACTTGTTAACAACCAGTTTGGGTTTTTTTCCTGCATTTTAAATGGGAACAGCTACTCTGCCTTGCATATCTGGGGTGAAGACTTATAAGAGGCATATTAAACTATATAAAGATTACAGCTAATTTTAAGGCTGAACGTTCACATGGTTCATTTTTGTAATACTTCAGAGATTTCTTTTTTTCTTGTTTCAAAGGCAATGATTGATTTCTCTCTCAGCTCCCACCCAGGGTGACTAACATTGGAGTAATAATATTGCATGGTGTAACTTTGAATGATTTCCACACTCATTTCAGTAGGAATTAGTCCAGTTTTGGTATTAGTTCAAAACTTACTTGTCAGTAACCATAAACTTTTACACCTTCAAAGCATGATACAAGTATTAATTAGGTGTGGGCAGTGTTACACTGTGCTTTGAAGTTAACACTTTCACATGCTACAGAACTAAAAGATGGTGCACTATGTAGAGGAAAAAGATGTCTTTATGGGAGGGTGAATCATCTAGAGAGCAAGTAATTGGGAAAACAAACAGACTTGTGAAAGTCATTGTCAGAGATGAAAACATTTATTTGTAATAGCATAGTGCTTGGGATTGCTGGTTATGGATCAGGACTTGGTTTCATTAATGTTTTGTTCAAGTTTCCTTCTGGCAACTCAGAGTGAAAAACCACAGCTGAATTAGAAATCAAATTCAATGTTGTTTTAGTTTCAAGTAGCTTGTTTTCTCAGTTAGGCAGCAGTGTAATCCATGGAAGAGAAGTAAATTTATCAGGGCAGTGGCAGTGTTAGTAATGCAAAATCCGAAAGTGTTCACCATCCCAGCCTGCAGTAAAGGAGACATCACTCTCTAAAAATGTTAGAAAATATGTATGAAGGAGTAATGTGACCAATAAATATTTTTTTTTATTCTACTGTAATGTATACACCTAACTGCTGCCATTTTCACACACAGATAATTAATATTCAAGCAAATACAATTCAAAATTAAAATACAATTGCTTCTTAAATATGTACTCACATATATCTTCCATATTATTTGACAGATTAGCTATTCTATACCTTTGGTAATTTAATTGTCTGGGATTGCTGGGCAAGTTGTGTGCAACTAAACTCATTACCCTTAAATCATTAATAACTTGTTTCCAATGTGTTCAAATGTTGGAAACAATCGTATTTTCATTTCTACAAAAAACTTTACAGTTTTTGAGATGCCTTCTTAGAAAGAAATAGTTCTAAAAATGTAAACAAAATGAAATGTTATGGACAAAAAAATTAGTTTATCTTGATACATTATATCATTAAAATGAAGGGACAGTTTTTGAGTGAATATGAAAAAGGTATTTATCCTGTCTGCAGGATGTGAAAATGGGTCAATGTCACTACTGTTAGCAAGTTACCTTTTCCAAAATGTGTAAAAAAATATTAAGTATCATTTTACCTTTTTAAAAAGCACTGGTGGATGTTCTGAGGCAAAAATCACCCTTCAGACTTTGCTCTCAGGAAGATGATCAGCTGGCATGCATCCCTTCCTAGATGTGAAGGATCTGGGGCATGAATCACACAGTTCTGTGGGAAGAATTATAGTAGCAGGCAAGCCTGGAGGGAGGACATTTCATTGATTGCCTTAACTGTGTTTTTGCTCTACCCATGTGCAAAAGGGATTAAAAATTGGACGTTTCCCTAAAATGAAACCTCTAGTATTGACTGTGTTACAATAGCATATTTAAAAGTTTCTCCTTTATGGACACAGGATAAAGCTTCTGAATGCTGAAATAGAGTTTTCATACATATCTGTGTTGGGATATGTTTTTGTAGCCTGCCTCAGTGGTCTCTATATTCCAACCCAGAGGGGCAATTTATTCCTCAAATTTAGTCAATTTTTAAATTTGGTGCTAAGAATAGTGGATTTTTTGATGTGAAAAAAGGACATAGGAAATAGTGACATGATAACTTCTTTTCGTGGATTGCGTATTAAGGACATAAAGTAGCAACACAACCCTTATGTTCTGTGTAGTTAATTTTTGGAAATTCATCAGCTGATGAGATCTGAACATAAGGAGAGTTCCCAAGGTGTGGTAAATCCAAAGGGAAAAACCTTGGCTACTAGAAGATGAGTGTGTTAGGGAGGGAAAAGAACAGTCCTAATAATTTGTGTATATTCTTCCCTTTGCATGTAACCTTGTCTTGAAGGAAAAAATGTACAAAGACAAAGGGATGTGGAGGAAAAGTCTCTTATTAGGATGCAGTTGGCTACCTGTTGGATTTGATCTGCCTTTGAAATCCAAAGAGCAAGCATTGCTCTTTGAATTTAGTTAAATAGAGCTTCAAAGGTGTAATGTCACAAAATCAAAATTCTTTTATAAATAAGTGATTTCTTTACTTTTGGTTTTGTTTCTCTGGGATTATTTGAAAATTTCTGCAGTTAGTCTCTGATCAGAATCTCACTTGGAACAAATAAAAATGATAAACTGAGTTGTAGCTATCTTTATTAATGTGAGATGGAGGCATAGAAAGGTAAATTATTTGCTTAGTGGGATATCTTCTATGCATAGCACACTGTTCTCATTCCCATTGTTGATTTATTTACTGATTCCTATTCTTTTAAAGTGATTAATAGTGGGAGGGAAAGACTTTCCTTTGACACGTCAATAACTTTTGAGTTTCCCTACAGATTGTGATCCTTTGGAATTTTTTCCATTCATCAGTTAAATGCGGTATTGTGCAACACGGACATCAACCTTCTCAGAAAAGAAGGAGGAACCACCCCAAATGTAAAAAAAGGGAAGGACACCTGAAATTAAACCACTGGCCACTGAAATAAAATCCTTTAAGGGAGAGAAGTGAAGACCTGCAGTTGCATGGAAGGTAGGACAATCAAGGGGTCGTTGGCCCTCTCGGTTTGCCATTCCTGTAACTCGCAGGGCGTTCGGCGGGACGGGGCCCGGCCGGTGCAGCAGCAGCAGCCGCAGCCGCATCTCTTGCCGTGTCCGTCCCGCTGCCGGGGCTGGCCCTGCCGGCAGGCGGCTGTCGAGCCCAGGAAATGGCTTTCGGCTGCGTCTGCCCAAACCACTGAGGGTGACCTGAGCCGCTCTGTGGTGATAATGCGTGAACCAGTTCTAAATTAAAACTCGCTAGAGAGATTAAACAGTAACCTAGGATACCGAGTGTGTTCAAATGTTAAGGCAGATTTTGCACAAGTGCACATACATTTGTTTCTGATTGTAATTCAAAGTCAGATGATAGTAAAATATTGCTTAGCAAGTCTGAAAATGGGTGGTGCTGATCCTTTGCTACACATTCATCCACTATTTATTTCTCTGCAGCTTGAGTTAGTACCATGACAATCTCCATCTTTCAGTATTGATACATTTGTCAATCCATACACTCTGCTTGAAAGCTGCTGTTGATGCTGAGAGCAGTGACTGTTCAAGTTTTTGGTTATTAGCTCAAAGCTAATGATCTTTATGCCTGTAGATAATACGGCAATGAAAAAAGATTGACTGTCAGAATTCACATTGGCCATACTTAACTCTGCACATTAGATATGGCTTGGTGTTCTTTTAAAGTAACGTGTATGGAAGGTGTTTATGGCAGAATGGAGAACACATGGGTTAGGTGAACTGGAGGTAACAGAAATTAAGGTAGCAAAGCCCTGGTGTTTATGGTTATGTTTTGATATAATTCTGAAGAGATATACAATGGAAACAATGGATTTATAATATTCAAGCAGGCAATGCAAGCATTAGAGAGTTGAAAATCATATTTTAAAGTCATGATTTATGGGTATTTCCTGATATTTTGTAATTGTCCAGCCTCCAGGTTGGGATACAGTTTATATTATCGAAAGGAAATGCTGAATTATCATGTCATAGTCTTGTTTCACTGGGAAAAAAGTAAATCCCTGTGAAATAAGGCTGTTTGTACTTATAATATTGCTAGTTGACGCTGATTGACAACACATTTTTCTCTGCTACATATGGTGTGGAAAGATGTGCTCTTGGCTATAGTGCAGGCAAAAAAAAGTGAGTACAGGAAATTTTGTAAAAGCAGATGGAAGTTCTCATTTTCCTCCTATTTATAGCTGGTGTATGTAGTGTCCTTTCAGTTCTGTTATCCAATCCCTGTTGATGTATTTCTGTTTGCTGAGACGAGAGGGAAAAAAAAGGAACAAGCCTTTATTTTGCTATGTAAAATGCATTTCAATACAGGAACTGGACTAGAAAAGATGAAGGGGTACAGTTCTTCCCACAAAAATTCAGAGATAGGAGAAAAATTAGAATTAGGTCATTCTAAGCAGTGGCTGAGTTTGCACTAACAAATGAAGTTCTTGTTCTGCCTTGAAGCAGGAGTGGTGTGGTCTAACTAATATAGTTTCCTAGTAATTTTCTGCTTTAAATAAAAAATAAATCAGTACTCAGAGTAAAACCATAAGTTTATTTTGCCTAATAGCTGAAATAGGAACTGAGTGGAAGTGAGTCTCTAGGCAGATGCACAGCTCCCAGTGCTTTGCATCCTGCTGGTTATGGTTAAGCAGCCTCTGGGAGACACAGGAAGTCTGTGGGGAACTCAGCACAAGCTGAAGTGTCAAGACACCTATTCCTTTGTCTCAAAGTATTTCCTGAGCTGTGAAGTAATGATTACCCACTCACCACATGGAAGTGTAATGAACATCAATATTTTTTAAAATTACAGCACTTAGAGTGTTGGTGATGAGGAAAATACATGTGCAAAGGAAGGAGGGAGCTAAATTCTTTTGGTTTTGAAGCAGAAAGAGATAATACAGTTTTTGCAACTCTTTTTTTTTTTTGGGGTTTTTTTTTTTTTTGTGTGTGGAGTAAAAATCCAATTTTAATATGACAAAGAGACTGCTGGCTAGCAGAGAAAAGGATTAATGGCACCTCACACTGAGACAGAGATATTTGGAAGCAATTTGTTTGGTCCTGCTGAGTTTTGTGGCAGTGGAAAGCTAAGCTGCTTCTGTCTTTAGAAAGTGTGCCCACAGGGAGTGCCAGACAGCTTTTCTGCCACTCCAAATTAATGATGCAGATTGTTTTTCTGCCAAGATAATATCCTTAGGTACACTTGGACACTCAAGTAGATTCTGTTGAAAAGTGAACAGAATTAACAAAATGTACAACTACTATAATTATTAGACTTATGTGGATTCAGTCCAAAAGCAGAATTGGGCAGTTTTCTTTTAAAGCCTGCGTTAATGAGTCAACGATGGGGGAAACAGCTAAATATAAAAGTAAATTTTCTAAGCTAAAAGTAAGTTGTCATCATCTGCCAGAAGAAGCTAGTGGTTTACAAGGATACTAGAACAATGCAATCTATCATGAAGCCTTTGCTGCATGTAATATTACTTGAATATGTCTTTAATGTGTTTTTGAGTCCCTTTAGTTGCATCCCTCTTCCAACTGATGATTTTAAGGATGTGAGTAGAAGAATAAAAATCTGTAGGGTAATATTTGTTTAATTATTTCTAGGCCTAGGGCCAGTAGCATTCCCTGATAATGGAAACAATGTCAAAATTCTACATGATTAATTTTAACATTTCTGGCAATATCCCACAGAGATGTGGCAGACTCTTCCCCTTGTCTTACAGCTTGGTCATTTCACATCCTGAACTGCTAAAGGAGGAGAGCGTAGCTCAGTATTTATTTGGGAATCTCCTAAAGCAAGAGTGTGCTTAAGCAGGAAAAGGGGATAAGAGTGACTGATGTCAGACTTCTCTCTAAGCTGAAGTGGTAAGTATTATGCTGCTAAGACTTCAGTTTTATTTTTAATGAATTAAAATTTGTTTCAGTCACATGTTCTTAATATCTTGTTCATGAATTCCAAATTCTGCGATAATTTGTCTAAATGCTTTTTGTCTCTAACTTCAAATCAATTACCTGTGTAGCTTATTGTGATGAGCTATGATCTTTACTGGTTGATTTTTAGTTAAGTAAAGGTGAAATGCACATCTCTGTATATGTACCTGATACATAAATGTGCTTCCATTTTTGGAAGAAGTATGGGTTAAAAGCAAACTAAAAATCAGAAGGCAATCTTGAAAATAGCTGTGCCCATATTTAAATTCAAACACTAGTAAAACCACTGAAATATGTTGGGAAGAAATAGGATTTGCATTTGACTTTTTGGAATCTTCTTCATCCTTTGAGGCAGATTTTGTGCTAATTCTCTACAAAATGAGAATAACAGTGCCTGCAGAAACACTAGAGGGGGTCCCAGAAACAGTATGTTACTGTGTACACCTTCTAATCAGCCTGACTTTCCAAGTCTAACTGTTAACTTCCAAAGATGAATAATTAGCCAGACTGCAGTGGTGCTCTGGTGCAGTGATAGTGTCCTGTTCTGGTGCTAGCTTGTTCAAAACCTGCTCAGTAATATCTTTTGATTGCTCCTCTTATGTGTACATATGCTCTTAAAAGGCAGGTATAGCCCAGAGGCTGCTGTGATGACACCTGTCCTATTTTACACGGTATTTCAGAGCAGCCTCTCAATCACTTCTGGAGGTTGTGAAGTTACTCAGAATCTCTGGAATATCCTCCAGCCCCGATGCTTGCTTTACCTTAGGGTTTCTAAAGGTGTTTTTTGGGGAGAGCTGCCTGGAAAGAAGGAACCCTGTTTGTCCTGGGAAAACCTCTCATTGCTAGAATTAGGCTTTTTAAGCATTACTGAGTAGCTAAATATTGTATTAATGTACCCATGATACAGGCTGCAGTTTCCTTCTTCTAAATTGTCTACAAATCACCAGAAACCATTTGATTTTGTTACATTGCTCTAAATAGAAAACAAATTCTGACATGTTGAGAATGTTGGCATTACACATTTCACAGAACTAGGAGTAATTAGTTAATTCTTAAATTAGAGTTAATTAAAGAACCTGAGAGTTCATGCATCAATCAACCAACCACAAATATAAATATATATATTATGCATTGAAACTCTCTTGATGTATATTTAATGCAATGAAAGGCCAGTATTTAAATTTAAGTGCCAGCTAAGTGCCTGATTTCCAAAGCTTCTGGATCCATAGATTTAGAATTTAGGATCAATTTTCCAGTAGATTAATTTTCAATACTATATTGGGGCTTCTAAAGTTGAAAATTTTAACTCTAGAGTTGTTTCTCTAGGGTTCATTTTTAGATATCCAAACTGAAACAATTTGAAATCTGAATTTTCCTGAAACGACCAGTAAGTGAAAAATCCTGTCTCTCCAAGACCTGGCAACAAATTTCAGATTCACATCAGGAGTCTTGCCTCTAGTGTTTTAAGTTTCAGTGTACATTTGTTTCTTGAAGTGACCCTTTTAAAAAAAAAAAAAAAAAAAGTGCCATACCAGGCATCCGAAACCAAAGCTGCCCAGATCGTTGTGTGCATTTATAAACCTTGATTGGGACATGGTGGAGTATGGATTACTGTGTGATTAAAAGGTGTTGAAATGACTCTTTCTAAAATTATTATATGTGCAGCAAGTTATAGGTATTAATTTACAACACATACATTGAAAGCGTATGAAATGAATTTTTTAAATTTTTACTTAATTGTGTTTTGAACCTGTGTTATTTCATTATATCATCTCATTATTTAAGAATTGTATAAATATATGTGACAAGCTGGTAGCTAAGCAAAAGGCTGATTGATCTTTCCAGCATTTAATGGAAATTGTTTTTTCCTAATCCTGAAAGCCATGTAAGTTGAGTGAATTCAAACATATAACTAAACTATAAAAACTATTAATAAATATTTCTGCTTCATTACTTTAATCCTCCATATGGATTTCGCTCGCTGAATATTTTCAGTAATTTATCCCAGCTTATAAAAATTATTTCTAAGCAAAAAATGAGAGGAAAATTAAGAAATTCATGTCCCCAGAGGGGAATTTAAGTCAGGTGGCTTTCAAAACATTTGCTTTCTATTAGTAGCTTTATAACACTGTGGTGGAAAAATAATCTTTGACAAGGATTTAATACCTGTCCTTTTCTAGTTGCTGAAGAAACTCCCTGTTACAGTCAATGATGTGATTCATCTAAGTTCTCCATCAAAACTAGGCTTGTTTCCCTCAGCTGCCAGCCTCACCTTTCCTAACATCTCTATTTGTGATTTACATGTAGAGCTGTGATGCGAACAATAGAAAAATCGTTGTTTGTGTCTCTGTGTCGGCGCGGTGCCCGGCGAGGAGGGGGCGAGCCGGGACCCNGGGCCCGGCCCCCCCGCCGCTCCCGGCCCTGACTCAGCGCTTTGGGGAGGCGGGGAGGCCTCGCAGCCGGGCGGGACACGGAGCCCCGGGGCCTCGCCGCCGCCTCGTTAATGAGTAACACCGCGGGGCCGCTCCGGGCGCGCCACCTTCACCCCGCGGCCGCTCGGGGCTCCGGGGCAGCGCCGGCCGCTCCCGTCCC
>VZRS01001524.1:771539-942140 GCA_013398055.1 Ifrita kowaldi
CAGCCTCGGGGCGGCGGCAGAGCTGCTGCTCCCCCGAAAACCACGGGGCTGCTCAGACTAGCAAAGCGTTTTCAGCTGCCGGCCCTAATTAGAAGCAGCTACTATACAGCTTTGTCTCTAAAAGTACTGCAGAACATTGGCTAACGCTGCACTGGATTTGTTTTAAATACGAAGAATTGGCAGCAACAAGACAGGCAGTGTCTGTCTCGCGTTAGGTCTTTTCTGAAAGCTCCGCTCTTCCCTCCGAAGGCTCTTGGGTTGTGCCGAGGACGGCAGAGAAGGGGCTTCTCCCGGGGGAGTGCCGGAGCGAGGCGCAGCGATGTCTGCTCCCAGCGGCCGGGTGTTGTATCTCCTCTGTCGGGTTTCCTGCTGTTGCCGCTGTGGCTGGAGCTAACGCTGTTCGTGGGAAAGCTTAGGCATAAAAAAGAATAGTACCAAGGAGCGTTTACGTCCCCGCTTTAAATGCCGCCTGCCCTTCGTTTATTTGCTTTAAAAGACTGTGAAGCAGAGGCACTTGTACTAAGGAAAAAAAAATTACAGAAAGCTAAACATTGCAGCTTGAAGTCTGGTCCAGGAACTCTTAATCTGGACCTAGCATTACAGGGTGTTTTTGTTTAGTGGGTTTGTTGGTTTGGGGTTTTNCCCGGCTCGCCTCTCATTGTGTCTGAGATTCGCCGCCTTCCCTTGTCTGCTCGGGCGGCTGCCCCGGGGAGGCGCGGAGCGGCCGGAGCCGAGGCTCCGTGCTTTGTTCAGCGTTGGGGCGGCGGGCAGGGGGCTCGGGCAGGGCGGNCGGGGGAGTGCCGGAGCGAGGCGCAGCGATGTCTGCTCCCAGCGGCCGGGTGTTGTATCTCCTCTGTCGGGTTTCCTGCTGTTGCCGCTGTGGCTGGAGCTAACGCTGTTCGTGGGAAAGCTTAGGCATAAAAAAGAATAGTACCAAGGAGCGTTTACGTCCCCGCTTTAAATGCCGCCTGCCCTTCGTTTATTTGCTTTAAAAGACTGTGAAGCAGAGGCACTTGTACTAAGGAAAAAAAAATTACAGAAAGCTAAACATTGCAGCTTGAAGTCTGGTCCAGGAACTCTTAATCTGGACCTAGCATTACAGGGTGTTTTTGTTTAGTGGGTTTGTTGGTTTGGGGTTTTTTTTGTTTTGTTTTTCTTTTGAGTTGCATTAAATATCTTGGTCAGTATTTTGTAGTGTAGGGCTGTCATTCTCTAGAGGAGCAAAGATCTGCTCCACACTGAGACAAATGGTTGCCCGGGGAGCCGGGGCAGCCGTGGCGCTGCGGGCGGAGTGGCTGGGTGGGGCGCAAGGGTTGGGAGCGCCAGCGGAACTCCTGAAGCCACCTGAATTAAGTTGTGTCTGATTATGCAAAATGAAGGTGTAATGGCATCACGTGTACTACGTGGAGAAGCCTGATTTAAAGGTATTTAGGGGTTACTTTAGTGTTTTGCATAGTACCTTGTACTTAACTAGGATTTGTAGGCACGATGAGAATTCAGACAAAATACACTTGTTAAGTACTGATGGCATTGCTGTAACAAGCCTGAAATCTAAAACTGTTGTAACATTGGCAGTAAGGAGTAAGTAAAAGCTGTGATTATATTGGCCACACAAGAGTGGGTGTGTAGCTCATGCCTGTATGTGCTTCAGGTGGGAGGTGAGTGTCACTTGAGGAGAGTAGGGGCTGGCATTTGGGTGAGCGCTGACTGTAAACACTTAAATATGTATTGCTTTAGAAAATAGGGTTTTAGCTTACTCATATCTGCTCATTTTTGTAGCCTGTAGCTTCTTAATTGTATTTTTTTTCCAGCTTGTAAATGACAATTGAAGGTTTTGTACTCTGTCTTGCGTTCAGTTTCATGTGAAAGTGCTTGTCTTTGTCATGTGTTTAAGAAACATATGCAAAAAGATGGATTTTGACCTCAGTCTTCCTTTTAACGATAGGCATTTAACTCACAGTGTCGTGAAACTAGCTGAAATTTATTTTGACCTACTGTATTTCTTTTGTCATAAGTCACTAATTCTTATGCATTAGTTTGAAGAAATAATGCCAGAATTTTAAGCTATAAGTTTTACTGCAATATTTTTATTTCAGCAAAATTTAATACATTTTTTCCTTGATATCAGGCGATGATCTGCAACTCTACACTGAGGTAACTTTATGCATAAAATGGTCTGTTTGTAGCTGTGTAACTAGACTTTGGCAATGCAAGTTTTTACATTACAGGATACCTTTTAATTTTTTTTAATTGAATCTAATCATACTTTAAAAAATCTACTATGTTTATAAATCAGACTGGTTTCTTAGTTGGAAGAATATTCAGTGCTTCACTTACTGTAAAGAGTATTAAACTTTAATTGTATTAACAACTTGTGCTGGGCAAGTAAACATTACTTTTTTAAGATCTGGCACAAAATCAAATTCATTAAGAATGATCTTAAATCTAGGTTAAAAACACAAGGAAAAACAGTATTTGTGGGTCTTCAAAGACAGGGCTCTGAACAAGATAAAAATAAACTCTTAGCCGTGTTTGTGTTCTAGTGTAGCAATTCCTTCATCATTTCCTGTTGTTGGCGTCAGTGGGGCTTCAGGAGGCAGCCTGAGCTGCTCTGGGTTTGCTGATGGCAGCAGGGGCATGAGAACTCTCTGTGTTCAGTCCCCAGCTGTAGAGAACTCCTCTGCTCAGGTTTTCTGGACACCTCATTGGGCCCAAAGCTCTCTTTCATTAGAGCTTTCATCTCATAAAGTGGAATTTTTCAGGGTTAAGACTGGTATCAAGATTTTAATTTTTCAGGACATTTGCACATATGTATGTATGCTTTGCTAATTTGTTGAAGCAAATTTGATGATTCTGTATCAGGCTTTATTAATATCTCCTTAATTCTGCTTTCTTAAGCTGTATCTCTTCATGCTGGTTTTTGGTATTTTATGCTGGATTACAGTTCTGATGTATTTTTTAAATTGTTCTGGAGTTTTATGCTGTTTGCTATTTTAGATAAAGTAAAAAAACTGGGCATAGGTGAAATAAGGAACCAAAAGAAAAATTAGGGGATAAAAAAAGGAACTCATGTCTGGTATTTATGTGGTAATTATTAAATATGGCAATTCTAGTATTAAAATCATATGTATGCAAATTAAATTGCTACATCGGGGACAGGACAAAGGGAAGATTTTCTTTGATTGGCCAGTATTTTCTAATTCTTTAGATTTGGTAGCTGTTTGTTTGTTTTTCAAGCAAGGTTTTTTTTTTATAAGCATACCACCATTCTCTGAAGTGAGTGTGCATTGTACAAAACATGTATGTCCTGAGTAGGCTAAAGCACTTGGTGCTTTTCAGTGTGTCTTGGCTAAACAGCATGCTCCCTGTTGTGTTTCTTTTGATAGCATTGTATGAAATAATGTAAATTAATAATAGCAAAATAGATGTTGAATCATAGAAGCCATCCTGTGATTAGAACCGCTTCATTCCACAATATTTTCTGTGCTGTGGGAAATATGCTCCTCTTTTCTGCTTTCTTATTATAATAGAGAATTTTGATTATGATTTGAAAGTAGTATTCAACAAGTAGTTTTATTCTCATCAGTGTATATATCTTTGTGGTCACTCTGCAGCATATTCCTTATAGTATGACCCCAGAAGACGTAAGATACTTTGGTGAACTGCTCTGCATAATATTCTTTTAAGGGTTAGAACGTAGTAGTGAGAACTGGGAAGTCTTGTCTTCTCTAATTCAGTTGAAATATATTTTTTGAGAATTTGGCTGTTGGTTGCCAAATTTTCCTATCTCTAATATTTAACTTCTTTGTAGGTAACATTTGTAAAGCAGTAATCATTTGATGAAAGGAGGCTCATAATCGCAAAGTAGCATTGCTGCACTTCATTAGTAAAAGAAAATTGTTGCTGTTTATTTAGATACAGATACTTTTCAGAATTAACTTTTTGGAGTTTTTCATGCTTTTTTCAAATACTGCTTGCTTATGTTCACCTCGTGAACAGTAAGAGCGTTTACACACTGAAGTCATGGTTAGACTTGCATTTTTGTTTTATAAAGTGTCCTGTGTCTGACTTCTGTCAAAATGTGCTGTAATATCCAAGGCAAGAACAGATAGATGGAACTAAAATTGAGGGGGAGGGAGGGGGGTTAGTAACTTCAAATATTTGGAAATAAAAATGATAGATTATGGTATGTTTAAGAATCTTCTCAGCATGAGCATCTGTTCAGTGTGTATGTTTCTGTACATCTGGAGTTCTTTTTGTGGTGGGCGTAAAGTGTACAAATAGCATTAACATAGAATATTTAAAAAAATACATCTGGTTATTGTCATCTTGGGTTATTGTGCTGTTAAATTGAATATGTAATGCATTTGCTTTGATGCTAAAGGCTTACTGAGCTTTGGAGACTGGAGCGTAGCTGATAATGAAGTTCTTGGTGTAATGAGAGGAGACACAGTGTGATTGGCACTCTGAAGTGGCTTCTTTGGAAATTAATTAAAGAGTTTGTTCTGTCTCTTTAAAAAAAAACCAAGCAGGAAGGATGTTTTTTGAATTTGGATGCGCGTTCTGTCGTTCCAACCCCTGTGAACCCCTTAATAGCAGTTGGCAGAAAAAGAGTTTGAATACCATGTCAGAACATTTTCAGTCTGTAGAACCAGTCTAGCCATCTGTTTCTCACCTCTTGATAAATATTTAAAACAGAAATTTTGCTGAGGGCTTTTGTGCTGAGATTTCATGATTAAAAAGAAATGGCTAGAGAAGATTTAATGATACTATTGTTGTGCGCTCCTTGGGGCCAGAAGCACACCATCTTTTATAATTAAGAAACCACTGGCACTGTAGAGTAGTGTTTTAGAAATTAGTTATGTTGGACCAAAGAAAGATCAAAGTATATTTGGTGATGTGCTCTTTTTAATCTTTCCTTAAACAAAATTCATTCTGTGCCTAAACCCAAGTTCTATTTTTAAAAATATTAACTCAGTTGCATCAGTAATTTCTCAAAAGTGTGAAGAATTTTCTTATGCTTTTGGTCCCACTTTCAGACATTGTTTCCTTCTTATTTTAAAGTCACAGTCTCTTTTTGTAGAAGATAAACCGTGTGGTGATGTTGTCTAATCTTAAAACTTGTCAAGTGTAATTATATATGGAAAACATCCACAGGATGTAAATATGAGTTAGATTCAAAAAGTAGCTAACTTTTATGTAGCATACTTCTGTTGTAGTAATGTATTGTATTTTTGTTCACTAGATTAGAGAAGTTATTTTTTAGCTAAATAAAAGTTTTTTTCCAAGCAAAAAAAAAGGTTTTCCTCTTGAAACTGAGAAACCTTTCTTGACAGTAAATGTGAATGTGGTTATGTAGTTACTAGTATCGTTAATACAGATAACAAACCACTGTAAATAATTCTAAATATCAAACCATATTCCATATGGAAGCTCTTCTGTGCTCTTGAATCTTAATATTTTTGTGAACTTACTTTCTAGTGTGCTAACATATACTGTGTTAAAGGCAGTACTCTGTTTAACAGGGAGATGTTTGAGAGATGGAACATGGATTTTTTTTTTTTCCCGTCCCAGATATCTCCTTCAACTTAACCCAAAGATTGCAAGCAGTACTCTGTATAGATTCTCTCTTCATTCAGTACTCTTGCTGTTGTGGTCTGCAAATGTGTGCAAGGAGTATGTCTTGTGGCTAAAGTATAAGATTACAGAGTTTTCCAGATGCATGGGATGGCTACGCATTTCCTCTGTCTTGGGTGACATGCTGGATAAAATGGCTAATTGCTGTGAGGTTCCAGTCCTTCACAAGGAGTATTGTGCAGCTTGTCTCATCCCTGGGAAGACCTCTGAGATTTCCAACTAGAAAGTTATGTAAGGATCAAATACTTGGTTATTGAAAGTGTGGTTACTTTAGGCTTTGGTGTGAAAACAATTGTATTGAGTTTTAGTTGGAAGTGTTTGTCTGCATTTTTCCCGCAATTGTCTGGTTCACAAACATCTGACCTTTTTACTGTTTTTTCCAGGAAGGGGTGTGTCATTGTCATGAGACTTTATCAGTTTGGATTTGATGTTGAACATAATTCAAGAATGCATACATGTGTCCTTGACTGTCTGTTTAGAAAGGGGTTTTTTTGAGTTTTGAAAACTTTATAATCTGATATCTATTAAAAAGGCATCTGTTTTTATTTATGGCCCCACTGGTTTGTGTACTTGGAAGTGTATATGCTTTTCAATGAAGTTTGTACAAACATACATGAGACTTTACTGATCTGGAAATCCTGAACACTGGAAGAGTATTGCTGTCTTGTAAAAAATGTATGCAGTATCCTTGTTCATACTGTGAAATCTGCGAGTCGCCTTTATCAATATTCTAAATGCTGCAACTGTCATTTGATTTCCTGAGTGAGAATGTGAAAAGGTTGTTGGAGATTACAAGATGTTTTATCTCAACCAAGCCGAGGATTTCTTTAGAGTGTATCTGTCAAAATAATGATCCTTTGGAATGGCAAATCCATTAGAATTTGGGATGGGGAAAAGCACGAGTAGAGAGAAGTCTGTTGGCAACGTGCTCATGAGCTGAGGGTTGCCCAAGTGGGTATGATTTGTGCTTCCAGGTGTTTGCAGGTGAATGCTGAAAGACAGAAGATTTGTGTTCTTGCTTGTGTAGAGCTGTCACTGATGCTGTAGACCTACTGAAATAAGTCTAAAATATCTAAGAGTTAATTGGTGTTGTATTTAAATTAGTTCTTACGCTGGGTTGATCTGGGTGGGACCCTCATTTGTTTATATAGTATCTTTAAATACTTCAGTCCTTAAAATTGCAGAGCACTTTTTAGTGTGCTTGGTAGAGCCAGTGATTGAGTAATGTAGGGTGTTTTATTTTTTTATGGAGGGGAAGTTAACACATTTCAGAATAAGTTTTCATTGTTCATACAACACATGTGCATACTTTTTAAAGAACTTGAATTCCTTTTGGTAGAGAGAAGAATTCCCCGAAGTCCAGATATGTTCAGCTTTTTCCTTGTAATGGTGAACAAACTGTTCAGTGAAAGCTGAAATTCCAATCAGATTGTTTCATTTTGCCCCTAGTGAGTTTACGTATCCCAGTCCCAGTGCTCTCTTGGCAGAAGGTTTAGAGGTTTGTCTTCGCATGTATGTCAGTGCTTCAGCTGGATGGGAAAAGAAGGAAAAAAAGTATTATACTAATAAAAGCCTTCTGGTTTTCATTAAAATGCAGACCCTCTACACTGACTTTGTTTATGGAATTATCTGCAATAAATTTCTGAGTTGCTGGGGTTTTTTTTCAGCTACAAGTTCTAGTCTAAGAGGAGAGTGGCAGGAATATTACATTTCCTGCTAGGTGACTAGAACAGGAAAGGGCTTAATTTTAGGTGTGCTAAATTTTCTGATAATTTCTACTGTATGGAAATTTGAAATAGTTACACGTAAGATTCATGAATACCTTTTCTTTGGTTTTTTTTTTACTTTTGTTTAGTTAGAACTCTGCTTCTGCTCTGTCATTTACAATAAAAAGGGCAGTGGACTGATGAAACTGCTTTCTGGCATTGTGGTTTGTTCATTTGTCTGTAGTTTTATTACTTTTTACATCTTTTGCAGGAGAAGTGCAGTCTTACTATGAGCTAAAATGCTAATATTGCAGGAGCTGGATTTTTCTTGGGCTTTGCTGTGTAACTCTTGTGTTGTCTTGGCCAAATAAACTTAAATTTTTGTCTCCGTTAGTTGGGTTGTAAAATTGGAATACACTTTGTTTCTTGTAATCAAATTAATATCGTAACAATATTTGTAGAATACTTTAACATTCTTTAATGTGTAAGGGCACAGTAATATAGTGTTTTAAAATATTGAAAGTAACCCTTGCACTTCTTCCTGGTTTTGGAGGGGATAGAGTTAATTTACTACTTAGTAGCTGGTACAGTTGCTGTGATTTGGATGCTCAGAAGTGTTTGTTCCAGAGGCAAGTACCGTGCGAATCACTTCTCCTTGGCTGGTACACAGCAAATAGTACAACGTGCTTTTTTGTAGTTCTGTATTAAGTAAAAGATGGTTTTTTTCGGTATTGTGCAATGAAATGACATCCACTTGATTTTAGTTTGGAGTATTGTAAGTACTAAAGAACTTCTGAGATGACAGCAATTGCACTGGGGAGTTGAGAGGCAGCCTTAACTTTTGGCATACTTGAAGTAACCAGATGTGAGTGCAGGTGATGAAGATGGGTGTGCCTTTTGGATCTCCATCTGCTTTATAAATCCTTTGGAAAGAGAGCATTTGATTGCTGGGTTCTTTCTCATGATGAATGCTCAGTTCAACTGGGTGTGAAAACCTCACTTCGTAAATTCTGGTTGGTAGAGTAATTGGAGGGCATTTTCTTTGAATGTGGGTATGCTTCTTGGATACTTTGTCTTTACCCCAGATGGCTCATTTCTTTCAGTGAAGGTCAATAATGTTTTACTTTTCTTAAAATATCTTCAAATAAGCATTTGGTCTAGGTGGCATGGGGTTTTCTTCTGCCAGTGAGTGGGAAAATAATTGATGTTTGTGAACCCAAGACACCACCTGTGCTGCAGTGCAGTTGGCTGTCTCTACAGCAGGGGTATACTCTGGAAGGGGAAATTGTAATGTTTATAATATCCAACACTTTTTAATCCTTACAGTAAATGAATAAAGTATTCCTGTTGCAGCTGTCTGTTATGGCATCTAATTGTCCTGCAGTTTTTTCCCCTATTTATATGAAGTCAGTCACAATTAGAGGAATATTTAGGGTATTTGACATCAATCAAAATCAATTGTTGGAGTGTATTTTATGTTTGTATTAATGTGGCACCTAGTACCATTAGTCACACAGTGGCCTTGTGTTGTGCTGCATTCTACACAAACTCACTATAAAGAGCATCCCCAGTCCAACTTTGAATTCCAGCAGGGGCTGTGTCATTTAGTGCTCGTGCCAAATGAGAGTTGTGCAAACCCCAATACTGTTCAGCGCGGTGATCTCAATTGCAGCCTCTTCACTGGTTTTTTTGGTAAGCCTTGCAAGCAAAGGGTGCCAGTGGGGCGGACCTTTGTCATGTTTGCAGGGGATGAGAACCCAAACAACCTAAGAGAATGCAGGAAATACTTGTTGAAATGTACAAGGGAGTGTTGGTGTCTCAAGCGAAGCAAACAGTAATCCTTTGGTATGATGAGGTAATAAGCTGGAATCAGCCAGCAATGCCCTTGAAAGTGAGGTTAAGAAGCTAATGTTTGATGCGATAGAGAAGCATGCAAAGAGACAGGAAGAGATAATGCTGGGTGAAAAACATGTGGGTGAAAGGATAATCTCTCAATACCAGAGAAAAGGATGTGGTGTGGTTGAGAAATGAGATGGGTAGAGAATGCGTAAAGATTGCAGATACTGGAATGGTTATGAAGAGACCGAATAAAAAAAAAAGTAGTTGTTAACAAGTTTCAGGATGGACATAAATTTGAGATGCAGGAAAGAAGTCAAATAACCAGGTGAAAGAAAGGTTGAAGTTTGAGACCCTAGTATAAAAGGTATAAGTAGCTGCAGTAGTTGCAAAGATATGATGGACATTATATGCTTTTAAATGAAATGTTTTATCTTCGTTTTTCCCTGAAAACAAGTTCAAATTTGTGATTAGTAAATGGAAAACTGTTTGAAGGTCCACTAAGGAAGACTTACAGAACTATTTTCTTCTGTAGAGTCAAAAATGGATTCCCTCATGCTCCTAATATCTGCTTTATTTAGACCCTAACAGTGCAGGTACTTAATTATATATTTAATTTTACTTCGTTCATTTTAGGAGCGAAGATCTCACAGGATCAGTGAAACTCATTAATGTGCTTGAGTGTAGATACTGTATTGTCAGGAAATTTTCAAAGCCTTTTTTTTGGTTTTAAGAAAGGGACAAACTAGCTCTACCTGTAGCTTGTAGTTGCTGCACAGCATTATTTAAATCAGCAACAATTACTGATGTTATTTTATTTCGTGGATCTCTTTTCAGCCTTACGAGTTTTGGCTGCTATGAACTGTGAGTTAGAAGAACAAGGATATGTACTTGTATGGATTTATGAATTGTGAAAATTTTATTTTCAGAGTATTTATAATTTATTTAAAAGCTTTGTCTCAGTAACTATAATTTTTATTGTCTGGGAAATCTGCTAAACAATAGATGGTGACATTTGAGATCTGTGCAATATGGTTGAAGTGTTACAAATTTGTTTGGAGGAGAGCAAGAAAAGGACGAACTTGTCTTGAAAATTTCTTCAGCATGCTGTAATAAAATGGTAAAAACCAGACTGGAATATCTGGTTAGGTCTCATGTCTGAGAAGATGGCATGTTTAAGAGGAAAAATTAATTTCTTGAAAATGAATAGTAGCTTATCAGGAAAGTCCAAATGTTTGGGATTTTTCTACGTTGTAGGTATTGTGAGGGGAATGTAGATTGTACAGTTCTATGTAACTTAAATAGAAATGTCACCATGTGAGGCAAGCTGAGCACTTTTGTGAAGTATCCTGGCTCTGCATGATACTCAAATATTTGCTCCTGTAGCAAGAGGTGTGGTGGTCTGATTGAGTGTTTAGATTGAGACTGAGGAAGCAGGGGTTGTGGGTTATTTGTTTTGGTTTATCTTGATTGCTTGTTTGTTTTGTAAAAGCTGTGAGGTCTTTTGTGTTATTTCTGCTGAAGTTTTGCAATCACATCAACTAGATCTTTTAACTTATCTCCCCAAGTGAGATGCTGTTAATATTAAGGCCTTTCTCTCATGACAAGGGTAACTTCTTTCCAAAATGGCTTTTTAAGAAACATGTTCATTTCGATGTTGGTGCTAGGGAGAATAATTATCATCTTCTTAGGAACGACGTTGCAGTTCCTGCTCACTAGCCTAGCACTTGAGAGATACAAGTGTGATTTCCCGAGTTCCAGCTTTATGTTGTGCTTTCCTGAGAGGGAAGCAGTGAGGTAGAAGTAGTTGTGTGCAGCAAGAAGTTTTTACTGGAAGAAACATCCAGTTAGTGGATTGGAATTGGAGTTTTATAAAACCAGGGATTGGCTCTATATGTTAAAACTGTAGTAGATGCAAACAAACCCAGTGTTAGGCTGAGTATGCTGCCTACTCTTCTTGCTTGGATGTCTTAGCACCCAGTGACTTCCAATTATTTTGGTTCTGCGGTGTTGCCGTTCAGTGTCACTGAAATTTCAATAGCTGAACTGAAGTAGCTTTCTTAAGAGGTTTAAAATAGTCTTAAAGATGAGATGCCAGTGGTATTTATGCTTAGTGATTCTTAGATAAAATGTTTTTCCATGTTCTGTCTGGTTTATACTTCAAGGCTGTAATTGTGGGCTGTGTAATGAATACATTTTGACATCATTTGTATAAAATGCCTTGCAATTTTTGAGAAAACATGTAATTGTCTTAAGGAGATAGTGCTGAATGGCCAGGATTCGTGCTTTTTACAATAATGAGGTACCATGGAATATCAGTGCTTCAAACTCAAGTTTCAACCTTGAGTTTCAATTCTGAAAGGAGAGCTTATACAGACCTTTATGCACACATTAGGTGGGAATACTGCTGTTTATATATACTGGATGCTGGGAAATGTGAATTTTAAGACCTTATATGTAAATGTCTCTTATGATCTTGATAGACTGTTTGTAGTACTTTGTATTTAGCATTTGTACTTAGCATTTCAACTTCTAATCATGCAGGCATAATCAGACTGTAAGTCAAACCTGAAACTTGTGGCTTTCCTGACTGCTTTTCTTCATTATGTCATTGGAAAAGAGGTTTGATTTTTTGCTGACTTATGTTCATTTGTGGGAAGAGGATCATGCTCCCATATCTCCCTAGTTAATCTAACACTTGTTTGGATGTTGTCTGTTATCCTTTGAGGACTGTTAACAGTTATGCTGTTGCAAAGACAGCATAGCTTTTCGTAGTGTTGGTTCTTCCTGTTCTTTCTTAATCAATGTAAAACAATGTTTCATATGGTGTAAAGGGGTTTTTGTTTTTCAAGGAAGGTGGTGAATTTTAAAGCATTTCTTCAAGAGCACTTTGCAGATTTTTCATTTATTTACAGTTGATTTAAATTATCTCGAAGTAGCACAGTATGCAGTTGAACCTCATTGCAGGAGTTTATTTTTTTTTAATATTACTGTATTTTGCAAAAAGCTGATAAGGGCACTTGAAAAATATAACTAAAAATCTACGTATTCCTGCCATAGTAAAGGGATTTGAAGCTTTGCTTGTAGTTGGATGCCACTTGAGAGATACACTAAAGCTAATCCACTGCCTCTAAAGCTAATCCAATAGTAAGTTTATAGCAGGAAATGGCACCCTAACATCTTAAACAGCTTTTTTTTTTTTTTAACCATCGGACTGTACTTGTCTGTGTTCTGAAAACAGTTTCTTCTGATCTTCATTTGCTGGAAGTTCCTAACAAATTACGTTCTCCATTTTTAGTTTATGTCTACTATCTTACGTTATTTTTATTCATAATCTTTTTTCTTTTGTTACAAGTGAATTGGTTGCAGTTCATTCGGTTGCTTCAGCAACATTACTTTCTGTATTCTGCTCAGTATTAGCTTGTATTTTATGAGGAAAAGAGATTAATAAAGAGAATGGCAAGTTAACAATGAAGAAGTATGAATTACACAAAGTTATTTTTAAGGTCATCTTTTGGGGTACAGCATGCTTTCTGATAAATGCAGTTTTCTTCCGGGCTTTGTATGATCTGTGTTTATAATTTCTATAACATGGTATAAAACATCTGAAACACCTGTAGAGGTGTTCCTGAAGGCTTTTCTGTTAGTATTTCAGAAGGCTTTCATAATCAGTATTCCCCTATGAAGAACACTTTTCGGTAGCCGTTATTGCTTTAACTTTTTTGACTGGAAACAATGGTAGGTATGTTTTAGATAATCTCATGAACTGTACATTTAAGCACTATCTTTTGACTTTAAGGACAGTATATTAAAAGAAATTTCTAGTAAAGCTGTGTTTAATACCAGCTGACACAGAAGGTAGTATTTCTCATCCAGTTACATTAATCTGGCTGGAAACTGTTTACTGTTTTAGCTGCAAGTAGTTTATTTGAATTACATTTGGTGTGCTGCTGCCCTACATTAGTATTAGGAATCCTAAGCTACATAATGGAAAAACACCTTTATTCAGAATTTTCTCCATGATTTTATGTGTCTGATTTCACTTCAGTATTTGTCTACTAGTTGTGCATTTACTGCTGTTGTGGGCCAGTTTAATTGCTACTCAGTTTTGTGCTGTGGTTTCTGGGAATCTTCTTGTTTCCGTTAGACTTCTTTACCTATTAAATCTGTTTGTTGCAAAAAGCTATTACTAGTTTGTGCATGACAGCTGTAAAAATTAAAAGAATTTTTTCCAAGAAACACAAATTCAGAAATCAGAGATGACGGTGCAGATGTTGTGATACGTGTATTGTGTAGTCTCTCCAGTTCTTTGTTGAAGTGGGGAAAATTATTTTGCAGCATGGGTGGAAAACGTTTTAATTAGCATTTTAGTTGATTGTTGAGTTTGGAATCCTTGATGTGAAATGTTTGCAATAAACTTGAGCAACAAAATTCTGTATCAATCAGATACATAGCTTAGTTAAAAGTGTTATTGTTAAGATATTAGTATGTGTTATCTCAGCATGATTTTAACATGGAAGTAAAACATATGACACTGATGTTGGTGACAGCCATTTAAGATGGATGTTGAGGACCATAACAGTTTAGAGAGCATTAAATGATTTCTAAATTGCTGTCATATTACTGTTGATTGTCTTTATGAAGTAACTAGTTGATACATTTGTTTGTGTGAATGAGCTGGTTTGTGGAATGCTAGAAATTCAAGTATTTATTTTGTGCTACTGTGTATTCTTGAGAGGCATGAAAGTTTTTGATTGCATGTAACCAGAAAAAAAGAAACTTTAATTTTATTATCAGGAGTGTACTCTAATTGCAGCAGGTTGATAGCACATGAGTATTCCCAGCCTAATGGACTAATGCCAAATGTGTGCCAGCCTAATGGACTAATGCTACTAGTGCGGGGCACATCTCTTGTGAGTTGATTCATGCTTATGTATATAAAATCTAATATGAAAACTGATTTTTTAACAATTACAATAAAACCAAGTCCAACAGAACTTTGAGAACTGAAAAGAAAATGTATTACAGTATAGGCTTTCTTTTTGCAATTTAAGAAATACCAAGAATTAACCTGTGTTTCATGACATTAACATCAGGGTCATACTCATTTAAGTGATTTGAGCTCAAGTCTAGTTCTCTGGGTGACTTAGATGGGAAGGTCAGGTTGTAAGCAGTAATCTTTCTCTTCTGTATTTCTCTCCATACAGAAGTCTTTCTAGACTGTACTAGGTTATTTTCAATTCACAGGAGAGTGAAGTTGCCTCAGAGTAAAGAAACAGAAGAAAACCAGCATTCTAAAAAACTTCGCATTGAGAATGTAGTTGCTAAAAAGCTGTTTCAGGATACTGCTGACAAGTTAAGATAAATTATATTCTTGACTGTTACTTTATCCAGTTTTGCTGCCTTTGTTTCAGTTTACTAATTTTCTTTGTAACTGGATAGTGGATCTACTTAATCTTGGTGCAAGATAATTAATATATTTCAGTTTATCAGTTAAGTATTTTGTTTATGCTTTTTTGTAATATGAAAACAAATATTGCTTTCACAATTAACATTGTGATTTTTTTAATGTAAATTGTGCATTTTGCTCCTGTGAAAGTATAATAATTTTGCATACTCTTATGAAGCATTTTAAAGCATCTGGGAGATAATTCCTTCCTGTCACCATTTTGTGATATGGTATGTGATACCATAAGAATAACACTCAGAATTTAGTCAAATATATTTTAATAAATCATCTTTTGAATGTTTTAAATATTTAGTACTTTTCTGAGGCAAGTGGGGACAATAGTTTCAAATAGTTTCCTTTCCAAATAATTCTCTTCAGAAAAAAAGTAGTTGGCTGGTGAGTGTCTTTAATTTTCTATTATACGCTAAAGATGCATTGAATTCACAATACTGTTACAGATTAATTACATTTAATTTTAGTTTTATTTATTTTCTTTCTAAAAGATATGCATGGTTTTACACAATGATATGTAATGAAATAAAAACCAAAAATAGAGCTACTTGGGGAAAAGGCACTTGCTTTAATTTTTTCTACCACAAAATCATGTTGTGTTTTTGCTTTTACAAATTGGCATGCTTTAATCACTGGTTTGTAAATGTTTTTGCTAATATATAAAGTGTTAAGACTCCCCAGATATGAGACATCAATTTTCAGTGGTTTTTTAATCAAGCTAGTAATATTAAAAACAAAGTTCGAACTCCCATGTGCAATTAGATGGTTTCAGTATTATAGTCAATGTAATAAAAGACATAACAGTTTGATTCAGTATGAAAGAAATGAGTTTTGGATTTCTCATTATGTCATGTTTCATTCAATATTTAAGGCTGTTTGTCAGAATTTCTTTAGTATTTCTTTGACAGTTCCTAGACAATTGATTATTTACAGAGATTTATCACTTATTGGTTAATATTTGCTGTTTTAATTCCATGCAGAGTTAGTGAAATGTGTGCTTAGTAAAGAAATGAGTAGCACTTCATGTTGAAGAATGAGATCTCAAATAATTAAGTTTTTCATATAGGACATAATGAATGTGGTGTGGCAATGACATAAAATACAGGAAAGGTTATATCTTTAGGTGACAAAAAGATGCCACTTTCTTCTACTTCAAGGTCAGTGTGTAGTAAGTAGTGTTAAGTCTCACAGGGTTCTTTGGTGAGAAATGGTTTTTGAAAGGAAAGTACATGTACAAAGGTCTGGAGGTGTTCAAGGCCAGGCTGGATGAGGCTCTGAGTGACCTGGTCTAGTGGGAGGTGTCCCTGCATATGGCAGGGTGTTTGGAACAAGATGATCTTTAAGGTCCTCTCCAACCCAAGCCATTCTGTGATTCTACATAGTGAATATGTAGTAAATTACTCTTCTGATCTGCAGTATTTGCTGCAGTTGAATTTTGAACTACATCTGCAGTATATTGTTGAGCACTTTTTTTACTGTTTTGCTCTTTATTTTTTCTGATTTAGTAATACTGAAAAGTCATTAGGAAAGAAACCTAGTAATTATTTACTACAGTAGCAGTTTTTCTGTGGCTGTGATCAGTGGAACAAGATGCTTTGCCTGGAGTATAGAATTAACACAATGTTTAAAATGCTGCCGTAAATTGGATTCCCACAGTATTTCTTTACTAACTCAGGAAGAATGTTCCCAGTATCTGTTTTTGGAGTAAACAGTGAAGTTATGTCAGAAGGGTAAGCAGTGCAAAAGAGGCTTAAAGAAGGAATTAAAAGGGAAGTAGTAGATGAACAAGAGTTGAAAAAATTAGACTAGAAGAGCAATGAAATTATGAGAGGAAGAAACTGGCAAAGATGCTTCTCTTTCAGTCACGAAATCATGGAGTAGGTAAGGTTGGAAGGGACCACAGTGGGTCATCTGGTCCAGCCTCCTTGCTCAGGCAGGGTTATCGCAGAGCACACTGCACTGGATTTCGTCCAGATAATTCTGGAATATCTCCAGTGAGGGAGACTCCACAACCTCTGGGCAATCTGTTGCAGTGCTCGGTCACCCTCAGAGTAAAGAAGTTCTTCATCATGTTTGGGTGGTACTTCCTGTACATCAGTTTCTGCCCATTGCCTCTTGTCCTGTTGCTTGCCACCACCCANCCCCCCTGGGGTATCAGCCTCTCCTCCCAGCTCTGTGTTGTCAGCGAACGTGCTGAGGAGGCATCTGCTTCTTCATGCAAGTCATTGACAAATCAGTTGAAAATACTGGGCTCAGATTTGAACCTTGAGGTTCAGTCACAGATCAAGTACCTAGATTCGGTGCTTGTTCATCTATACCTTTCAGATCTCCACTGGATTTTAGTGTAAATACCCTTCTGTTTTTGTTAGTTTAGTCAGGAAGGAAATAACTGCAGAAGGTAGGCTTCTGCTGAAGAACCTTTTAATTTCTACACTGACTATTCATTTGACTCTCGAAAAGAAATTGTCTCTCTAAAAGGAAATTGATGTGATCTGGTGTCACTATTGCCAGCTTGACCCTGTCGTTCATGTTTGCTTCTGTCCTGAATGCCAGTGCTATTTGTCTTGCTTCAGAAGTATTGGCACTGATTATGGTATAAATTTGCCTGCTTTCAGTGTGGAACTCCTGGAGTGGTGCAGAATATTTCTATGGAGCCCACTGTTATTTAAATATGATGGATTACAGAAACAGTCTGAAAACGAGCTGTTTTGAGTTTGGACTTTGTATATGTTTTGGAAAGAGCGAGGAACCCAGCTATGACAGTTCAAAAATGTGGGTTTTCTTTTCAGAACACTGAAGTTTGTACTCAGCTTTTGTGTATGCAACTTCACTGACCAAATGTGTTGTAATAGGGTTGTTTTACCTTTTTTGAAATTGTAACTTTTGTAATGGAAGTGCATATGCTTATGGTTAAATTACATCACTCTTTGTTTCCTTTTTAATTTGAGGAAAAATACGTTGTTAACCAAGGGAAACAGTTGTACGATTGTTGTTGTTCGATTTGATTTATCAGAGGAAGTACATTTCTACTAGAAATAAAGGTTTTATGAATAATGTTATTCTTACAATACAGGTTATGATTCCGAAGTCTGTGGTGAAATATAGGAGGACTTTACTGTGTATTTCTAGGCTCATATCTTAAAAACTCTGAGGGAAACTGATACATGGCACAGTTGTGTTACATTTTAAAGTTATCTGAATCACAAAACCATGAAAAATTCCACTGTTTTGAAGGTGCCAGTAATAACATCTGGTTTTAGTTTAAATGCTATATTTGGTTATGTTAATGTTACTATGAATTTTGCTTTAAAAACAAGGAGTACAGTAGATTCCATTGCAAATAGAGAACGTGGGGGGTGGTGTTGGTTTTGGTTTTGTTTTGGGTTTTTGGATTTGGGTGTTCTGTTGTTTCTGGGATTTGTGTATGTGGTTTGTTTTCTGTCAGGGTATTTATCTGTATGTGAAATAATGTTCTAAAAAAGAGAGGAAGGCTCTAATTTACTGCCATGTTAATTTCTTGTTAAGTGTTTATAATCAAGTTTTATAATCAAGTTTGAAAAGTATTTACTGTTGTTAGCAAGATATCTGTGAAGGGAAAAAGATGTGGCTGCTCTAGTCTTCCTCTTGAACACTGAAGTATCTTCACAGGTGATACTGAAAAGGGAAGTTCACTTTATGGGAGGACTTTTTACAGAAAAAATCCCCTTGTTCATTGGGTTGACAAAAACAAACAGCATATGGCAAATCAGTTAACAGCCTTCCAGTTTTGTAACTGTTTGCGTAACTGGTCCCATGGTCTCTGGTCTTCTGAAGTATTGAACAGTGTCTGCTCCCTCTTAGTTGGGAGTGTGCTCAGAACAGTCCATGGTGATTAACTCTGTTAGTATTTGCAGCCCTTCCTACGCCATAAAAGGCTAATGATTTAATTCAATAAAAGTGAAGGGCTGATCAAAATACCTAGGTATAGGTGTCTTACTCTGAGTGGTTTAGAAGAGCAATGTTTGTTGATAAGCTGTGTAGTATAGTTGTACCTTTTGGATATCAGTAGCAACAAGTGTAAGGTATATGCCTTTGTCTTAAGTCTGTCTGATGGAAGCTGATAATAACTCTAGGAAATACCTTCTCATATTCCAGTTGCATTTACTATAGCTTCCTACATAATAGGAGTAGAGAGTAGTTGAAACGGTTTATCAGAGCTATACTAAATGTGGAGGTTTTGTCTGGGTCTCTGTGCTTAGAGCTAAATGATTCATGTTACCAGAAGAACCACTGTATATTATTCCTCTACCAAGTTCTTGTAGGTTTACTGGGTGTTGTAATTACACCTATTGTGAGAAATTAACTAAGAGTAGGATATGTTTGTTTTATTCTTGTGCTGTAAGTTTTGTTTTATGAGTTCATTGTTCACTCCAATTGCTGTGTAGATGCCATGAAATGTGGTTTTTTAAGGAACTGTTGACATGAGTTTAAGATTCTAAATAATGTACATTCATTAAATACATAGGAGGAAAGTTATAAGGAATATACCATGGCTATACCATGGCTATACCATGGCCTCTGTGTGTTGAAATGGTGAAGTTCTACTGGTGATAATCAGTGCCTGGATTCTGTATAGATATTTTTACACTATATTTGTCCTAATTGTCAGAATGATAAACAATGCGATTCAACCCGTACCAGATAGGTCCTTTTCATTCTGGTTATTCTATTGAGACAAAGCCTAAAGATGCATTATTTAAGTGTGAAACACACTAAATTCACTTGTCTGCCTGGGATTTGTGCATCATACTTGTTAAACAGTTTATAGTGTTTAAGCCAGTTTAAAATGGTATCCTACAGTCTACTTAATAGCTGAGCAGATAAATACAAGGAAGTGATATTTGGATGAGAGGGAAGTTGACACGCTCCCTTCTTTTTTGCCTTCCCCATCTGGCAGAAAGTACTTCTTTGTTTTAAATTTGTATCAGGCATCTTAGCTGTTTGATGAGTTTAGAGCTGTGACCCTGTTATAGTTCTGAAGTGTAGCAAAGTCTAAGTTATATCCTCTAAGTTATATGCAAACTAAGTTATTTTAAAGGTCACATTTAAGTTCAGTAAAACTCACTAAATAGTGCAGTGTAAGCTAGGTTTCATGGTATTGCAGCTGGACATGTTGTAATATAATTTGTACAGAGCTGTGTGTGCACATGCAAAGCTGGTGGATCTTGTTTTCTGAATTTGTGATGTAGGGCATCTAGGTGTTCTGTAATATTCCATGTGCAAACCTTTTATCTTTCCCCTATTGCCTTGCTCTGTGACATTGAGACCACTCCCTTCTTGTCTTGAGCACACTGTTCACTCCCTTAGTGTATAGAGAGGAAAAAACCAGTACATACTCTGCTTGTTAGATGCTATGCCAGACCGGCCAGAGCAGGAATTTAACCCTTCACTGAAGATATTGTCAGTAGGTGAGATTCCTTTTTTGTTTCTACAAGTTTTTAAAAAACAGATCCTCCAGAATGCAAAAATAGATTAAGTCACATGTGCAAGAAATGGGGAGTGTCAGAGTTGCTTGCTCAGTCAGTCTCCTGTGGATGCATTTTTAATAATAATTGTGGAAGTAGCTGTAATTGGTAGAGAGGCATTTAAAAGTTTTTAAAGTTTTCAGTAGTTTCACCAAGGGTTCTTTCATCATGCACTAAAACATTCACCTAGTACATAGAGTGTCAAGTCATGTAATAATATTTTGTAACTGAAAAACAAAATGATTCTTTACACAATTTTTCAAAAATAAAAGTCTTGCATCAGTGTTTTCCAAGCCAGATACTTTGTTCTTGCAGATTTTCTGTAGGCTGTCACTAATCATGCAGTAAATGTGCTGGTTTTGCACAGAACTTCTGCTTCACTTGAGGCCTCACATGGCTGTTGGTCATACAGCAAACTCAGTGTTCTGCTGCTTCATTGATATATAGCTTCACTGCTTTATAATCTATTATTCTAGTTTTGCTGGAAAGATGTGATTTTGTCCAGATATTTCTTATAATAAACAACAGCATCTCTAAGTATTGTACAAACAGTAGTAGCATTTTTTACTGTGATGCATCATATCGCACTTACTTCATTTAGGGTTAAACATAGTCTTCCTGTCCCCTTTTTCAAGTGACATAACTAGGACTAAAATGTACTTATGCTTCAGTCTGTTTATTAACAACCTTCAGCCATTCCCAGAAGACTCATGAAGTGCCTGTTTTCTGGCTTGGCTATGGTGGAAATAAGGTTTCTTGTCCGTTCGGGGAATGGACATAATTATGTCCTTTTTATATATAAGGCGAGTGTAATACTGCCCCTGTGCTAAGATGGCAACTATTTTAATCCAATAATGCTCAAAAAAAAATGGTTTGTGATCTGCTATTGTATTGGATAGAGATGTTTGAAAATGGTCTGTTGTGTGTTAAAGTGGGAATGAAGCTTAAAACAGAACTGAGTGAAGAATTATGTGTTTCAGAATTAACCTTTGGTTCAAATGCAGATAAGACTCAGGTATTCTAACAATCTCTATTAAGAACATGTGAAAAAAATCTGGCTAAGTTTCTTCAAGAAAAATTCTTCCCAATTAAAATTTGAGTGAAATTAAGGGGATGATTGAAAGCTAAGTGAGAGGGTTCTGATCCAGTTTACAAAGTAGGATTTCCTGGTCTGTATTTTATGTATGCTTGTATTCTAGTGAGACTTACTTCATGTGAGTGTGTGTGTGTTTGTATTTTTCTCAAGTGGTGGTGGTAAGGGAGTCCATTCTGATGCTTGGGACACAGTATTTACCTCTTCCCTAACTTGTAGGTAAAGATGTTAAAGCTGATACCCACCCACAGTGAAGAACCTGTTCTTTGACAAGCTCAGCGTGAAGAGGCTGTGATGAATAGGAGAGAGGAAGGATGCCTGGAACTGTGTTCTGGCTACTACATACTGAATTGGTCGAACTTGCTGAGGAGGAGGAAGTGGTGTGTTTAGGAAATAGCCCTCCCTGCAGTCTGTGGCAGGCTGTGAGACTGCTGTGGGACTACAGAGCAGGGTCACCTGAGTGAAGAAGGGAGCAGACCTGTAGGTACTGCATAGAAGTGAAGTTTTCTTTACTTCAGTTTACGTCATGGTGCAGTGAGGTAAATAAGCTGTTCTAGTTCTTCTGAATGTGACCATGTATTAACTGAAGAATTCTGGAGATGATTCATTAACAGGGCCGATAGGAGTGGTTGTTGAGATACCCTCTGTGGCAGTGTGTTCCTTTCCTCTCTTGTCTTAACATTGATGTTCAGTGTCCCAGTTGTGAACTTTTTCAGTCAGTTTGCTCTGCTGGTAGGAAACTATTGCTGTTAAAATCTAATGATTAGTCCAACTGATCCATTCAGTGGCATGGGTGAACTGGAGTGCACAACTGTAATCTCTAAAGTTTTTCAGCTGATCTGAAGTTCTCCAGAAGCAGAACTTGATTCTTTTGTAATTATGGCTGCTCATTTCAAAAGCAGTCAGAAATGTTTCCAGTCATATTCTGTCTGTGGTAGATTCCTGCCCTTTCCTGGAAAATAAATGTGTCACACCTGTGAAGTTGTTAGGTCTCAAACAAGGCATCCCCTCCTGCCAGACCTGACTTTCATCTAGAGTTTCCAAAGCAGTTCCTTTGCTGCTGGTCTGGGGACATGTTTGTGGAGAAAAACAGTCTTTGTCTTTCTCTTCCTCAATTGCGGCTCGCCATTTTTAGCTTTGCTTTAGAAACCTGACTTGCTGTATACATTATCTTACAGCAAGGCTGGATCTTCAGTAGTTCAGTACTTCTTTGAGTGTTTTGCTCATTTTATCATGCAAATGTTTCTCTAATAATAGAAATTGACTTTTTAAAATTACAGTTGACAGTGATCCTGCTTTTTAAAAATATGTGCTAAAGCTTAACAGGCAAATGGATTTTTCATACTTCGTTGATACTATGAATTTGTTAATTCTTTATTCCTCAGAGCGATGTAGTCTTTTGTCCAGCTAAAAGTGATTTTTAAATTCCTGTTGTTTTCCTTTTGCATATTAAACACTGTGCATTTCTAGCAGAGTTTCTCAATTAAATATTTTCAGGCTACAACATAGTGTACTGTTAATACCAGTGTCTTAATTTTTGCAAGCAAAGTATCTCCATGTCCTGAAGATCAACCTACAAACTGTTTTCAGAAGTTTTTTAGAAATTATTTTTCTTTTCATGTCTCAAAAAGACTACTAGATTTTCTTCATAGTATCCTGTACATGTGCATGTACAATCTATAGTGAACTTCTATTTTAATATGAAATTGAAATGTGAAGTACTGTTTAATTTCTGTATATGAACCTGTCACTTTTTTTTCTCATCTTAATCTGAGTGCCTCTGCCTTGTTTCCAGTGTCGCTATGGCTTTTGATGTTGCTGCCCTGAACCTTCTAATTGATATTAATCTTTTAGCCTATAAAATGCTTGGCCTTTAAGTTTGCTCACAGCCACATTTTTTCCTCTCTCTTAACTGTAATACCTAGATTGTTTACAGAGGGGAATGAGGTATAATTTGGAGATTAGTCTGGAGTTACAATTCAGAACTTGTAGAAAGCAGAAAAGCAAAACACTTTCTTTTTTGTTCTTGATATCGAAACAGCTCTTTGTTAGTTTTTAGATGTGAAACTAACAGGGTGTTTTGAAAAGATAAAGTACTGTTTAGCTGGAAGCAGCTTTTGTCTGCCTGTTAGGAAGAAGCAAATTGCAGTTGCAAGGAAAAAAGAAAGACCAGACCAAATTGATAATTATGAAAACAGGCAGGAGTACAGAGAAATGATAATCAGTTCAGACAGTAAAATAAAAGAGCTATTATCCTAAGATAGAGAAGGAAGCAGGAATGCATAAAGATAGAGACAAAAGTAGAAACCAGAAACAGTTAGTGAAGAGGTATCCACAAAGAGAAACTGAAGTGTATTGTCGGAAGTGTAGATTAGTGTAACATGCTCTAATTAAAATACGATTTTATAATTAACTTATCCTGAAGACAAATAGGGAAAGGTATAGTGTATTGTACTGCTAACTTCTCATTAATATATTAATGGATGATTATGGTTCCCATAATTTTTAATGTAGAGCATCAGGTAGTTCTTTGTACAAACAGTGCAAGAATTTTTTTTGTTTTGTTTTGTTTTTTGAAATAAAGAAATTTGCTTGGAGATATCTCCAAGTAAAATAATTAATCATGTGAAGGCCTTGATCGTTATCTAAAAATAAAAAAATAAAACTCAAGCTGCATGTTTCATAGAAATAATTCAGCTATTTCATAAGAGTTTTATAAAATCTTAATATGTTAAATAGTCACTTTATACTGTTTTGTAACTTAAAATATTTAACTTCTTGGATAGAGTTGGGTCTTCTTTTCTTCTGCAGTGCTGCTCATGCAGAAAAAAGGACATTATGCAGAATTTAACCTATCATTTAAATTTATCCATGATTCAGGTGCATTTGATAAACCCTCATGGGCTTTAATTGAGTAAACAAGAACTGCTAAGATAGGTATTAAGTTATCTAATCACCCACATTTTCTCATTTGGCTTACTGTGGACTTGTAGTTGCGTGGTTAAGTAAGTCATGGCTTTTCATGAAGTGGTAATAAAATACAACAGTTGTATCCACAAGTGCACTGGGGCTTTTTTGATGCCAAGTGTTTTTAATTTTTTTTCCCTGAACAAGACCTGATTGCTGCTTTTCCATGCTCTGATCACTGGCATAGTATATATTTCCTTGTACCAGACTGCATAAGGGTTAAGAAGTTAGAGAGCAAAATACAGGATTGAGTTTTTAATCTCCCACTCACGGACTTGGAAGTTTAGACTGGCTGTGCAGCCTGGAGAACAAAGAATTGGGAAAAAAACCTCATCTTGAGCCAGTGCTTCAAAAGTGCAAATAAGATCACTTGGGTAACTGCAGACTAAAATTGTGGTCAGATGAAAGTATGGAAGTAATGATCTACAGTTGAGTCAATAGAGAATAAAATGATGGTAGACTAATTAATGCAAAGTATCCTCATTTCAAATAAAATGTTTTATTAAGTAGATATTGCAGATGTAATTAATTGAGATAGGTTTCTGAAACTTGTAAGTCAATGTACTTCAATGTTTAATGTGATTCTTAAAACTTTCAGCTGTATTGTCTGGAGGTCAGTGAAATGGGAGACTAATTAGAGAGCAGTTGGATGTTAATGCAGTTAGCTAGTTTACATATTGTAAAGGAATAAATTAGTGAAACAGAAGGATTTTTTACAGAATGATACCACAATCCTAGCTTTAAATGCAAATAAAATTGCTTTCTGAAGTTGATGAAAGCTGGGAACATTAGCCCTTTAAAAATCTCAATCTTGTTTAATGCCTTTTATTTGAAACTCCCATGCTAGTCCAGTGTCTGGACTGGTAGCTTTAGGAAGACTAAACATTCAGTATTTATGCTGTAGCATTCGCTTCATGCTCATCCCTCTGAAGAGATCTCCCGTGTTATTCTTTTTATTGATTCTTGAGGCTTGTTTGGAGAAAAAACAAGTGTCTGTAAGAAGAGGAGAGCTTACCTTGAGTTTGACCTGGGAGAGTCTGTTTTGTCTTGGGTGCAGGTTTGAGTCAGGCTGGCTCTTGGCTTTGGTGCTTCAGCTGCTGTTGTAGAGCTTCCTGGTGTCTGCAAACACGCGATAAGTTTAGAACTGCAAACCTGAAGTATTTGTAACATTGATCTGTAGTTCCAGTAAATAATCTGGAAGTAGAATTTAGGGAGGTGACATTTGTTCTGGAATAGTCTGTTTTGACCTACTACAAACTTCTTGGCAAGTGTCAGATTTGTTTGTTTGCAATGGAGAGGCTTTGGACTGCATTCCACTTTTGAGTGGGCAGTTTCTACTTTCTACTTCCATTACCTGACCTTAATCACTTTAATAATAGTCAGCTGCAGTTTTAATAAAGTTTTCTACAAAAATTGTTTGCTCAGGTGCCAAGGGGTGTGGGCCGTTACTAGACAAACAGCAATACATATTTGTGTGAAAATATTGTTGAGAACATACTTCATTATAAAGGTGTAGATAGTCAGATTTTGTAGGATGTGATCTTTTTATTTTAATCACCTTTTGCTGCTCTCTAGTTAATGCAGTTTTCATATTTCTTATAAAGGAGCTAGCCAAATTAATACACTGATATATTTATTTTGAAATTACAGACTTAAATTTTATTGGAACTATTTGGTCTGTTTTCTTGTCTGTACAGCATTGCCTGATTTTTGTCCATTTTTTTTCCATTGAAGACATCACTTGTGTCTCAGTGCATTAGTTTCATTTCCTTTGTAGCAGTCTGGAAGATTTGCTGTTTATGTTCCGGTATGGAAGGGAAGTTTTTTGCTTAATCGAGGCCCAGAGTTCAAACATGTGCTTCTGGAGAGAGGTTGAAAGGACCATGAGTAAATTTGTGACTCCCATCTAGAAGCCTTCTTAAAAGGCCAGTCCTTTTTGCTTATTTGTTGATGTTGCCTTGATCTTTGGCTCATTTGTCTCAGTGGCTTTACAGAGCAGTATAAGGTGATTCTTGTGACTGCAGACTTTCATTCACTGGTTTATTGTTTGTAAAGAATTTGAAAACTTGTAAAGCTGTGGGATAATCCAACAAAGCTGTCTTTGCACAGAACATACTATTTCTAGAATCAGATGAAAAAGAGGAATTGAGGGGGAGAAAAAGAGGTTTTGTCATGTGGTCAGTGATGAAATACTTGTAGTAAAGTGTGATAGCTTGTCAAATGTCATCTTCATATTAATAGCAGATCTTGAATGAAGTTTGATCAGTGGAATCCTTTTTTGTTTCAACAAAATATTTGAAGAGCCACTGTCTCTGCTGGCATGTTTGGAAACATAAGTAATGTGGTGTTCCCTAATGCTAATGAAACCTTAGCAGCAAATGAGAACTTTGTGGTCTAAAGAGCCTAAGTAGGACAGCAGAGGCTTTGTTCTGCTGTGTGCTGAAGGAAGTCAGTTTGTCTTAATGGTATTAAGTATTGACTGCATGCCAAAAGCACCTTTTAGAAACTACTTTTGGATGCTAGGTTAATTTTGTAAGAGTAATTACACAAATGAGTGGAGTACAAAAAAGAAAGACTTCTAGAGATTGATGTGTTTTTATGCATATTTGCAAATGTGGTTTGATGCTACAGCCTGGTACTGTCTCCCTATTCCCACACTCAAACAATGCATGTGCAGCTTCTCTAAAAACAGTAGCAGAAATGTCACTTTATTTGACAAAAGATATTTTGAGTGGAAATGTCCAGTTGGTGTGAAGTGCACATATCAGAATAATCTGAGATACAGGCCATGGTTTCCCAAACGCTTTGAAATCTTGTCTTCAGTCTCTCTCCCATCTCTTGGCTGTTTATGTGGTTCTGTGGTGAAGCAATCAGGGAAAGTGGTTGTGATTTTGGTGGAGAGAGTGGTGCAGAGGCTGGTGGTGGAGCAGGATGGATGCTTTTGGTTGGCAGTACTTGCATGCCATTGGACTGAAGCGTTCAAGGCACTAATGGCTGTGGTTGTTAGTCCATGGTGTAGGATACTGGGACCTGCAAGGCAAGATTTGAGAGCACCCTTAATCTTGTACATTATTCTTGTTTTTGTTGGTTGTATATAGTTGTCTTGACCCAGTATCTCTAAGTGAATGTGCTTTCCGTGAGTCTTAGGCCTTGCAACATTTTATGGCATTTTTTGATTGAACTGTAGATCATCCTACTGCATGTTGAAATTGAACTTAAATTGCTAATGCTGGAAGTCTACATCATTCATTAGGTTCAGGCAGGGTACTGAATCTGCAAGAGATGGCCTCTGATAAACAGACTTCACAGGTTTTTTTTGTGTAAGTTAATTAAACTTTGAGCTTAATTGCTTCCTTTGCTTTTTTCCTTTTTCTGCTTTTTATTTTTTAAGCTTACTGTGAAGTGTATTTGGATACAGCCTCTACAGGACACAAACTTGGATGTTTCAGTTACTTGTCTTTTTGGTTTCCTAAATAACTGCTAAGAAAAAATTATTTTAAATGCTATTTAAACCTGAAAATCCTTGATTTTTCCACTGTGGTAGATTATTGTTGCATAAAATGCAAGTATGTCTTAGACTAAAAATGTTTGCTAGGCTGTATTTTGTACCTTTGTTTTCCCCTGCCTAATTCTTAACCCCCATGTTTCCACTTGGTTTTTGAATTTTCAGCTTATTGAAAAGTCCTAGTTTGTGTGTCTTCCACCTGTCGATCAGTACAGAGTGCAGTGAAAGACTGGTTTTGAAGATGGTTTAATGCATTTAAGATTCCCCAACTTCTTGGGGGGAAACATAGTTTATTTTTGACTACTTCTCCTTTTTGTTTTGTGCCTCTACTTTGCTATAACTTTCTTAATTACTAAGGACAGGTTTGCTCTCTTTGCAATCTCCTGTTAGAGCTGATAATGAACTTTGTATATAGTTTTGATTTAATAAATGTTTTTGATATGAAGACTACACCCAATTTAGTCATGCAGCTAAAATTTATATTATTTTTCTTTCAGTGGGCAATCCTAAGAGTGAAAGTAATTTTTTTTTATCCAATGAAATTATAATTTCTTGCATTTCAAAACTGCCAGACATCTCTTCTGTGAGCAGTCTCTTTTTTGTCTAATAGTGATCTTTGGTTATGTCTTTGTTATCTTGGTGGAAAAGATTGACTTTTGAAATAAAGGATTTTGGGAGGGAAGAAAGACAGGTTTGCATTGTGAAAGTGATGAAAGACTGCTTACAGCTTAACATGCAAGTATTTAGAGCTTTTTTTACAAAAAGAGGTAGATCTGTTCCTGCACATGAAACCTACTGTTCTGGTATGTGGCTGAGATATATATACACATTTGAGTGATTTATAACTTGAATGACTTCTATCCAAGTAGCAAGCATTCCCTCAGAGCACAACTTACAAATAAATGATCTGTAAGTCTGCTGCTGTTGCGATTCTTAACTAATTCTGGGTAATTTTGTTTCCTTTTGTTTTTAAAGGATCAGTTTGATAACTTGGACAAGCATACACAGTGGGGCATTGACTTCTTGGAGAAATACGCAAAATTTGTAAAAGAAAGGATAGAAATTGAGCAAAACTATGCAAAACAACTGAGGTAAGATTTTTTTTCTTTGCAAAAGGATCTTAGCAGTTACTTAATATCACTGTATCAGATGATGGGCAAGTATGAAATGTAGTGATTAATGACTGTTTTTTGTTTACACAGTGAATTACATCACTAGCTGTTTTCATGACAGACCAGTCCAAAACAGAAAATTATCTTTGGGTGTTCACTTGCTTGTTTTTGCCTTCTCTCCCACTCTTCTCTCCCACCCACACTTCAGAGTTTTGAACTAAAAAGATTTAAGACTTAAAATTAAAGATTCAAAATAAGGAAAACCATAGTAATTTTTTGCACTGACTGTCAGCATGTTTGCTGTAAAGTGCATTATCTGTAGCTACACTTGTGTGTTTGTGCCTCTGCTACTAATTAATTTCTCATGTTGAATTGGCAAGAGCTACAATACATTGTGTTAAGAAATCTGATTGAAATAATTGAGTAGAACTTGAGAAAACAACGAGACCTTCCTGTCCTTAAAGCACACCCTTTCCATAGCAGGTCTTGTCCCTTTGGGTGAGACTGTAACCCAGCCACCCTTTGTCTTACCTCTGTTCTATAGCTGCCAAGTGAAACATCTTTTAGATTCGATAGGAATTTCCCTTCAGGGATCATACAAGGAGAGTAGCAGCCATGAAACAACTGCTTCAGAATAAAGTTATTTCTTTATAATAAAGTAGGTTGATTTTTACCAAAAGTTGCACTCAGTGCATGAATAATAAAATTTAAAGTAAGGTGCTCCTGTGAACTTGGCCTTCACTGTCAGCTTTGCCTTCACCATCATCTTCATTGTTTTGAATTCCTTTGGGGATTCAGCTGAAGCTGCTGCCTACCCTTGTCAGTCTGAAACTGATAGCAACTTCACTCCTGTGGTTTCTTCCATCATCTCATAATTTGCAAAACAGATTGTCACCAGATAGAGAGCTGAGAAATCCTTCCTCATTAATACAGTAATGAGGTTCACAGCTGAGGATATGGATGTTCTCTATCTGGGCTGCTCATTTCCTTTTTGATTCCTTTATCAGTTTCTTTTCATCCAGTTGTATATATTCACCTAACATAATAACCCATTGCTTTACTGAAGGAATTTTTTTCTTAAAAGGAAGAAAATAAATACCACTTTTCCAAAGCTGGTATAGAAGAACCTGAGGAGGTAAGGGAAAGTTGGAAGCATGCACAGCACAGTTTGCAGCCTTCTTTTGATTTGTTTTCAGTTGTCTGTTTAAAAATAGAAATATGTGTTTTTTTCCACAGATCTATCAAGATCTTTTCCTTAAATACTATTAAAAAAATGTAATTTTGCTGAATTGTATTTAAAGGTTCATTCCACAGCTAGCAGGATGAGACACCACGTTATTACTTAAGGATTTGACTAGAATTAGGAAATCTTCTCTGTTCAGCATTTTACTCTGGGTGAAACTATTGATTTTTCTCGAAGTGTCTTTCAAAAATGAAAGAGTTTTGTCGAGTACCCCTTCTGTCAGATGACTGGAGTGACTGTCCCTGTGCAGTAAGTATGACAGTTCTGGGAAGCACAGGTCTTGCTGCACACACATTATACAGTGCATGCATGCACTTCCTGCCTGCTTCCAGTGAGGGTCTGGACAGCACATACATCAGAGGGTGACTGATTTTCTGCCAGTAGACCAATTCATGAAGCTACTCGTTGATATTCTTGCATATGTATTCTTTGGAGGAGACCTTATTGTTTAGTAGTGAACTGTCTCGTGATAACTATTTGATTTCAGCCATTATTACTCCTGAGGACACTCACTGTTTTTAATTATGTAAAATGGTTATGAGGCCCAGGGGGCATTGAGATCAAGCAAAATTGTCACCTTCAGAAGAGTTAGCCATCCTGCATCTTGCTCCTGGGGAGTTCAGAGAGAGAAGATCTTGTGGGATGGACTGTGGTTCTGGTGAATTTTAATGTTCTCACAGGCAGCATATGGCCTGTGAGATAGATATTAATATCCCTAATGGAAATTTCTAGTGTATCACTGTTTCTTCCTTTGGTAATGGAAAACAATCTGAAAAACAGTTTTGAGAATCTTTTCATAATGACCTTTATAACTGAGATTAATTATGCTCTTGGTTAGTAGAGTATAAACAGTAGAGCAAGTGGTCACCTCTTGGTACTTCTGTGGCTCTCTTAGTACTTGGATGGAAGACCAAGAAAAGCCAAGTTTAGCCAGGAGATAAAGCTAGTGATATATGGTGGTATTTTGGTCTTGGTTTCAGTGTGGACCATGAACATTCTGTTGAGATCATTGATGGATCTTATTCTCATAGACTTAAACCCAAGGATGAAAACTTGAGTGAATTTTTCATAGGTTTTCACAAATTAAAGTCTGTCTCCTGGCAGAAATTCACATTCCTTTTGTGTATACCCTTGCATTTTGAAAACTATTTTTCTTTTTACTGTCACAGCTTTAGTGATGGGCCTTTCCCAGGTGCAACAGCCCTTCCAAGTCTTCTTGGAGATGGCAAGTGATGCATGTACAGCATATGAGAAGCTGTTTAAGCAAACTCACTATGTTCTTACTGTATGCAGGTGTTGCAGCTCATGGTTGCCAAGTAATTCCAGAAGTGATAACTTTTTCAAGTGCTGGTTTTAGGTTATAAGTCATTCCTTGCTATTCTTCTTTGATACTGAAAAAATTATAAGAAAAATTGAAGAATTGCCAGTTGTCTGTGGAGGAAAAAAACACCCTAGACAGCTTGTCTTGTGTTTGTCTGCAACGTGATGTGTTCTGGAACAAAAAAAGAAAGTGTAATTTGGTTTTGTTTGAGCCAACTTAAAGGAAAATCTAAAGTTTTGTGTAGCGTAGGTCTCGACTAATGTATTGTGTTACCCGAAGGTTTGCAAAGGTTATTCCAGGCTGATACTGGGTTACTGGGATACCAGTCAGGACAAAGATACTGCAGGGTACATGTACATGAACATGTTCCATTTTAATGATATGACTGTTTAATTAATTTCTATTTTGTAACTGGAAAAAATTAGATTTTGTATGTGCCAAACTACTGGGTTCTTGACTGAATTTTTAGATTGAATTCTCAGATGCTGTTGATGATCAGCATTGTTTCTTAAAAGGGGCAAAGTGAAGGTCTGTTTTGTGTACTCCCACATAGTTACACACAAAATAATTCTGGAGGTTCACTCCCTTTTTGTCCTGTCTGAAGCATTATGACACTTGAGCAGATAGAGGAGTTCCACTTCCTGTGATGTTAGGCAGTAATACAAGTTATACCTGCAGCTGGAGATGAAACTGCCAGGCAGAATAAAACTTCTGAAGATGATCAGCTTCTCTATTGTTGTTTTAAAGCAAATAGCTGTGATTGTTCATGAACTGTTTGTTGCCCATTAAAATTTTGCATTTTGATCTCTGGAGACGTCTAGTTACTCTGGTCAAATCTATTTTTCATGTTCCTTCTGCATATTGTTGTGTATAAGGGGTATTTTTATAAATACAGTATTAATATACACATGTGTCTAGTTAAACTGAGACACAGTTTCCACATTTTTAGATGCATAATCTTGCAAACATTTTTGAAAATGGGTATAAGCTCAAATGTAAAGTTTGGAACACACATTATCACCACATGTGATCATTTCTCGAAACTCTCTTCTTTTGATTGCAGCTGAGATTTTACACTGCTCATTGCTATTCAAATATGCTTGTGGCAGGTTTTTTTTTTAGTCATGTTTCCATAAACTTGAACATGTGATTTCTTAATGGTTCCAAGGATATTCAGCTTTGTAAACTCGAAGTCCAGGTTACAATTTTTTAAGATTGGTTGCTCCAGTTTAAACTTCTTCTGATGAGATGTTATACAGTTAATTGTTACTGTTTTCCCCCAGTCCATAACACTGATCTGCAGTCACTGAAGACATCAGAATCGTATTGAAACTATTACTTTACATATAAATAGGTGTCTCAAACCAAGACAATAGGAAATGCTTTTACGTACTTACTGCGATTTTAGCTAATTTGTTTAGGAAAACAAAATAAGTTTGTTACCAGGCTCATTTGTGATATGATATAGAGGCTGTAGTGGTTTAGTATAAGCAGATACCACAGTACCTGAGCTGCTGCCTTAATAGGAATTGTACCATGTTGATGCTGCTGCTTCTGTTCTTTATGTGCTATATTAATTGACTGAAGAAAACTTAGTTTTGAGTTGATAAACAGAATTTTTTACACGTCTGTAAAATTTTGTGTAGATGTTCTATGTACATGACTGCAAGTAATGTTTATCAACTGGAGTGCTTTTTGAAACTTCTGCCTAGGTGACTGAGGTGGTACTTCTTTTAAAAATCAGGTTCCTGTCTCACTGGTGTTGCTGAGACCAATTTATACCAAGAAGTGAGGTTAATAAAATTACGGAAGCAGCATGATTGGATGTGGTTAATCCTGTATAAAATCTGCTTCCAAATGGCTGGCTGTTAGACAGTGTGATAGAAGTCATCAAAATTTTACATCCAAACAGGATTAAAGTGTCATCAGCTGCACTTTTGTTAGGAAGGAAAGAAATTAATCTTGCTGTTCTGATGGTCAGCAATTACTTGTACAGTTTTCTTATAAACTAGTCCAGATCCATATCTGGATTCTGAGAATTAGGCATGGATTTGGATTGAAATGTCAGAGAATGTTATGCCCCGTTGAAAGTGTCAACTGGCTTCTCTTTGAAATAATGCTTCACTCTTCAAATCCATGCTCATACTGGCTGCTTGTCAACCTGGGCTTTTTCAAAGATTTAAATTTAATACCTCTGTTTTGATTAGGTATTGGTATTCACTTATTGGAAAAGCCATCTGTGCTTAGTTGTTCGCATAAACACTGGCTTTTTCTCTGATCTTTAAAACCTGCATTTGCTTGTCATTTCGTATCTTTTGCCTTTGATGGCTGTACCTTGTGCTGTTAAATCCTGATCACAGTGCCTCAGACCTGTATGTTCCTTTGATCCAAAGGTAGATAGGGTTGACAAATGAAACTGGCTGTTATTAGGAGAAGGGATTATATAATATTTGTCTTTCTAGAAATAGTAAACAAGTGCATTAAAGAATGAAACCAGAACAGAAGTCAACATGCTAGTAAATAATCTGTATTTATGACCCTTCTCTCCTGCCATTTTGAATTGTATGGCTTTAGTAAGTAGTTTCTTTTCTCATTTTTAACAACTCTGAAAATCTTCCCTTGAAAAGGCTCGTGTGTGGTTGCTTAGCTACAGCACTGTATGTGTGTTATGCATTTCACCTTCTGAATAATAATAAGATGCATTTTAGGAATTTCCTATTCATTAATAAGCACTGAGGAGCAAAGCAGAAATGTAAGGGAAAATGGAACACAGGGAAGTTACTTAGTGAATATTACTATTTTTTTTCTATTGTGTTTATGCATTTTCCTGTCAAAATGTCTGCATTTAATCTGTGCCAAGTAGAATGTTACAACAGGCAGCAGGTTTTGGGGATAGTGAGAAGAGATTCTTGCTTGACCTTCAGTAAGGAGGTTACTACAACATGTGTAGATAGTTTTTTTAAAAGTCAGTGTTTATTCTGTTTCTTAGTACATATTGATACAAAAAGGACCTGACTTTTTTATCGTGGTTGCATTTTTTTGGTTGCAGTCTCAGAGGGTATGGAAATAGACAAAAGATCCAAGCTTACTATTTCCACACCAACTCGCTGCTCATGTTTTGGTGTATACTTTGTGACTGGACATAATCTCACTATGTGGGCTCTTGTACCGTGCAGATGACTTCCAGATAAATAGATTTGAGAAACTGTACAAGGTTATTTTAGATGAAAGCAGAATTAGCACCCTTGTTTTAATGGTAAGGTAGTTCACAACTTTAACAACTGAAGTTACAGAGAGACAGTGGGATGAAATACACAACACACCTGCCAGGTTTTTTTTCTCTTAGAATCTTCTCTTAACTTCTCCATTTCTTTTTTTCATGCATTCTATGATAAGCAGATTATTTCATATCGATATTCTCAGAAATAGGGCTGTGATACTGTGTTAAGTGCTGCTCCTGTGGATTGTCTTCTAGAGATTTGCTTAGTTTCTAAAACCCTGATATTTGCAATGCTGGTGGTAGGACAGACTGTAAAATCTTTTTTCTGAGAAGAGATGTTGCCTCTCCTGTTCTGGACATGTCCTTATTGAAGAGTTGGAAATACTGTGGTTAAAATCTTTGACCTAAATCTGCACTCAAAGCTTAATTCAGGCATGGAGTTTTGTGCTCATGGCACAGCACACAGTGTGCACTGTCTGTGTGTTACACAGTGATCATACACTGGCCTTGTCCTCGTCTGCTGCTGCCTTCTGCATGCGTGAAAAGGATGTTAAATAAAGAACTCTTCATTTTATATCTAGTCACTGCAATAAAGTTTTAAAATAGTTACAAATTGTTCTAGGTCAAAGTGACTTAAAACTTTGATAATACCATAGATTCTTGCCTTGTGTTATCTAAAGGACCCTTATAAGTTGACAGAGGGAATAGATTTGTTCATAGAACATTAAACAGAAGTAATTTGTTCATGCAGTTGTCTGTGTGCGTCTTCTCAAGAGAGACTCTAAAATAGTATCTTTTTCTATTCTTCCTTAATAGAAATCTGGTTAAGAAGTACTGTCCTAAACGTTCACCAAAAGATGAGGAACCCAGGTAAAAATGTCCATTTCAAGTTCTGTGTGTAAAAAGTGAGAACTAATGGTATATGCTTCCCTTTTATGGATTTTTTTTTTTAAGATAAAGTATTTAATTGGCAATGACAGTGAAAGAACTGTGCTTGGCTTCTAATAGTTCTGCTGTAATTCTTAAGCATGAAACCTTTATTTACTCCTATTGGTATTTTAATGTGGTAAACATGGCACGTTGTACTTGCTCCCTTCCAAATTAATCTTTAGGTAGCTGAAATTTTGAAAGCAGAAGTTTAGCTTGCTGTGTACAGTCTGGTATTGCTTTTTAAAGAAAAGCAAGTGTGTGTCCTTAGGCTTTGGTTTTTTGCATAGTTTAATAGAGTTTTTCAGTACATTTTTATGCCAATACAAATGTAGCCGTGCATCTCTATATTGAGACCTGAGTGTACACAAAATGGTCATGTTTTGGGGAAGAAGAGCTCTAAAAATGCTGACTTGCTTTGACTCCGGAGACAAAATAAGTGAATGTCTAATGGTGGAGGAACAATTTGTGCTAAACAACTTTATGTATCAGAAATGTGCTAGTTTTGCTGTCCATGTCCATAGCCATTTTTAAAATTATTTGAAAAAGCACGATACTTTTTTTTTTTTCTTTAGGGATAAGTCTTAGGAAATTAAAAAAGTGGACAAGTTTCAGGTTGCAGCCAGAGCACGTGCTGTGCAGAGTGCCTGAGAATTCACAATAGGATTTCTTCTAGCTCTTCTAACTATGTAAAAATCCTGGACCTCAGGGAATAGGTTTTCCAGTGCTAGAGTGGCATTTGAAATTCCCAAAAGCCAAGCCTATGGAGATGGCAGTATTCCATAGTTAAAAGAGAGAAAGATGTATATTTTAATACGGTGCCTGTTTTTTTTTTCCTTTCTTCCCTTCCACACACACTTTCTACCCTTTGCCCCTCCTCTTCCCCCTTTTTAGTGCCAGCCATAGTGGCACCTTACTTCCAGCCAAGAGGTGGGCAGGCAAACAGGCAGCTGTCTCCAGAGCTGATAGCAAACTTGTTGTGTAGAACATCCATCGGGATGCATAGGAGTGGGATGATTGGCATGTTCCACCCTCAAGACTACCAAGCACATCATCTCTGCAGCAAGCTCAGCCTCCTGGCCTAGGGATGTATGTATCCGTTCCCAGGCTCAGGCCTCTCACTGGGCAGCTTAGGAGATACCACTATACCACAGGGCTTGCCAGGTAGTATTTTTCTTTCTTTTCCATCCACAAACCCCATGTTCTTATAAAATGTATTTGAAGAGACATTACAGCATGTAGTATGTGCTAGGCTTAACATAGGCTTTCCCAGCTTGTGTTTCTGCTCTAACTCAGTTAGCATTAAGATAAGGTTTATTGTACAATGTCTATGATTTTATTATGTAATCAGCAGTACAGACTATAGTGAGAGAAGTGTATTTAAAAAGCTGTTTAACTTTTTGTCTGTGTTTGTTTGTGTGTGTGTGCTCTCTGTCAGGTTTACGTCGTGTATTGCCTTTTTTAACATCCTCAATGAGCTGAATGACTATGCAGGACAACGAGAAGTAGTGGCAGAAGAGATGGGACACAGAGTGTATGGAGAATTGATGAGATACTCTCATGATCTAAAAACTGAGAGAAAAATGGTAATTTTTGTATTTTTAAATTTGAGAATAGGGCATCAAAATGTGTGTCTTTTAATGAACTGATGTATTTGTTTACCCATTTTGATGGACATGGCAATACATAGGTTTTGTAATACATTTATAAGACACATTTATTCTATAATATGTAATATTTTATACTATAATACAGTTATTTAACCTAAAAATTAGTATTTTGGGAAGAGAGGGCTTACTAGTAAACTTTTTTTTGCCAGTGTACTATAGTATCTGTGATACTATTCTTTTGTGTTTAGTAATGTCTTCCAAAGAGTACAGGTAGCTTGTGGAAGATACTGCACATCATAGGCTGTCAACTAGAGCAGGAACTAATTAATGGTAATAATACTGAAAATATAGGCAAATTTAACTTATTTGTGGTGTTTTTAGCATCTTCAGGAAGGGCGAAAGGCTCAGCAGTATCTGGACATGTGCTGGAAACAGATGGATAATGTGAGTTTGTGTTTGGATTTTATTCCTGTTGAACTTAAATAAGATACACAGTCTGTAAATGGAACTGTTTTCATCTGTCTTGCTTAGATTTAATATTTAGCTATATTACTGAATGTCCAAGTAACTTAGTAACGTCCAAAATGCAGTTCAATGTATTTATAGTTCCCTGGTTTAAAAAAAATCTCCTGTAAACAGCTTCTGTGTGTATGTTTGAGTGAAGCCTTGGCTTTTATCCAGCATAAAGGAATCTGCTTTTAACGTGGGTACAGACTTTGGTTGCTTCTCCTTGGGCTACTAAAAATGACAGTTTATTTATATGAAGATGAAATCTTAAGTTACTGAATTTATCTTGAGGGCTTGTTACATGAGGTATATTCAAGAATACCACTATAGACTATTGCACTTTCAGGAGGTAGAATTACTATTTAACAGACAAGTGCAGGAAGATCATGTCTCTAGGACAGATTACAAGCTTCTTTTTCTTGAAAGAAATGTTTTTAAAGATAGGAAAATACAAAATTCAACCAAGTCTGTTCAAGATGCGTTCTGATGTTCTGATTTTCTGTCTTAAAAATTTATTGTATCTTTCGTTCAAATTATTGTGAAGCAATACTGGAGAGGTGAATTTCTATTTTGTTGTTGTTGTTGTCCCAGATGGGTAGGATCTTGCTTCACTGTTATGTCAAAAAGTTCAGTTCATCATCAGAGGATCAGAATAGAAGCAGGTGTGGTAGTTGTAGATGTTATCACTCCTCACCAAGAGAATCTTGAATGCCCAGAGTTCACCTCAAATGATTAGTTTCATTGTGTGCCTTGTATTTACCTGAGTGCAAAGTCAGTCTTGTAAATGCATTTAGATGCCTTTAAGGGACACGCTAACCTCAACTGCCTGACTTTGCTGTGAAGCAGGAGCTCAGAGTCTCAGTTGCACTTTCTCTCTAGAGATGTTAACTTCTGGAGCTGCAAAAATTTTTCCTACAGCAGTTGTCTTGACAACAGCTGCATGTATGGAACATCAAATATATTGAATACTGTTGTCTGTGCTACCTACAGCTGTGCCACTTGACATGAATACTGATGATGATTGTAGTGTAGATACATGCACTCTGAAGACTGCCTTCAAAATAATTTAGTTGACCTACTTGCTGTGCTAACAATGTGCTCATTTAAAGGTACTTAGTGAATTTAAGATACTTAAATGGAAGCTTTGATATTAGAATTCAGAATTAATATACATAACCAAATGGAAATAGTGGCTGTTGAACCAGTAAGTTTGTGCCTTTTGTAGAGCAAAAAGAAATTTGAGAGAGAATGCAGAGAGGCAGAGAAGGCACAGCAAAGCTATGAACGACTGGACAATGACACTAATGCAACAAAGGCTGATGTTGAGAAGGTAAGGGCAGTGGCTTTTCTTTTCTTTATTATCAGTGATATTTAATTTCCATGTAAATCATCAGTACTGAAACAATATTCATTGAATGTATAAAATTGTGTATAGAATATGCTTACTTATTATGTGCAAAATCAAAGTTACAGTGACATGTAAGACAGCACAGGAAAGGAGTATGCTTCAGAATCAGAATGGTTTGGGTTGGAAGGGACCTTGAAAACTCCCCTGCCATGGGCAGGGGAAGCTTCCACTGGACCAGGCTGCTCAAATCCCAGCCAGCCTGGCCTTGAACACTGCCAGGGATGGGGTATCCACAGCTGCTCTGGGCTACCTGTTCCAGTGCCTTCCCACCCCCACAGTGAACAATTTTTTCCTAATGTTTAATTTAAACTTGCTGGCTATGAGTTTAAAGTCATTCCCCCTTATCCTGTCACTACATGCCCTTGTAAAAAGTCCCTCTCCAGCTTTCTTGTAGACCCCCTTTAGGTACTGGAAGGGACTTCAAGGTGTCCCCAAAGCCTCCACTCCTCCAGGCTGAAAATCTCCAACTCTCTCAGGCTGTCTTCATAGGAAAGATGCTCCAGCCCTCTGATGATCTTTATGTCCTTGTCTGGAGGTCCATTTCCATCCTGTGCTGAGGGTGCTCCAGGTGGGGTCTCAGGAGTGGTGAGCAGAGGGGCAGAGGCAGCTCCCTTGACCCGCTGGCCACAGTGCTTTTGATGGAGCCCAGGGTAGGGTTGGCTTTCTGGGCTGTGAGTGCCCACTGCAAGGACCCCCAGGTCCTTCCCCTCAGGGCTGCTCTCAACCCATTCTCTCCTAGCCTGTGTTAGTGCTTGGGATCACCCCAACTCACATGCTGGACTTCATGCTTGGCCTTGTTGAAGTTCATGACAGTCCCTCTTGATGGCTGTGCTGTCTTCCTTAAACAGGCAGCTGTCTGGTGTTTGGGATCTTGTGGTTTATGTGTTCAGTCACTTCAGTGGTTTTTGGGATATGCATTTAAGCAGCCTGGCTAAGGGAGCTACAATGGCCATTGCTTTCTCTGTATAAAACAAGTGAGGTTTTGGAGTGTCAGTGTATGTGAAGTCTCACATTCTTTGTATTTCATTTATAAGGATGTCAGTTTTGATGACCTGTCACCAGTGTTCTTGCATAGTTGATAACGTGAAATAATGCTGTGTGTCACTGAAAAGCACCACACGTGTTTAACCTGATCACACTTTCCTACCAGGCTAAGCAACAGTTAAACCTGCGCACACATATGGCTGATGAAAACAAGAATGAATATGCTGCACAACTACAGAATTTTAATGGGGAACAGCACAAACACTACTACATTGTCATTCCTCAGATTTACAAGGTAAAATAATTAACAGATAAAGTATGCCTGATCCTTTTCTAAAGGAGAAGTAGACTTTAAAATTAAAAACTTCATTTTTTTGGATTTTAGTGGATCATTTTATCAAGAAATTACCATAATCTTGAGACAGCTTGTGTTTTTGTCATGAGACTGCTTGCCATACTAATGCTTAGATTTCTAATGAAAATGCTTGGTTGCATTTTCTTCAAGTTTTTATACTTTATAGACTCTTTGTTTAATATTTCTGAAAGGATCTGGCAAAATAAACATTTGAGACATCTGGGTGACAGCAAACACTTAAAACAATAATTCTAATAAGGGTTGATCACTGGTTCCCAGGATACTTGTATGTGTGTTTGTATGCCTCTGGCAGAGGTGAAGGAAAGAAGGGAGCTAACAGTGACTGTGCTTTAATGGATCTCGTGCATGGGTGAAAAATGGGTACACTGGAAGCAGAAGTTCCAGCACCCTTCCCAGCCCCCAGTTTGTCATCAGTGTTACCAGCAATCCACAGATCTCTGTAAACAATTACAAAAGTTAAAGATCAATACTTTGCATCTAAAGTGGGGATTTCTTGAGAAGCTTTATGTAACTATTAAGATTTTTTTTAACATTCTTTCAAAAACAGGGACGTTGCAAAGCTAGAAAACCAGTTTAAAGTAGTTGGGGATGTCAGGTGAGGAGAGTTCAAAAGTGTGCTGGCATGTACCTTCATCCATTTGGGAAATAGGAGTGGGAACTGATAGTGAGACAGGGAATGAGGAAATGGAGGGTGCAACACTGGCTTTATTTGAAGGTATACCAACTTAGGTATGCTCAATATTTTCCAGAAGCACAAGTCAGTTTGTATTTTTTTTAAAAATTCCTTACTAGAAGGTCTAGGATTCACAGAAGAAAATTGCCTTGGTTTATTAAAGAATTTTCTAATAGTTTAACTGTTAAGCAGCACTATAGTAGGTCTGACTTTAACACACTGATCCAGGAACTGGAGTCAGCTCCCAGGAGAAACAGGCTGATCATCTTTGTAGCTTGGACCAGACTTTTGCTTTACTGCCTTTATTTCTCTAGAGTTAAAATCCGTTATCATTGTAAGATACTACTCACATTTTTTGAACTCTACAGTAAGAGCAGAAAGGCCTAGTCCTGCTTTCTGTTGGGACTACACTTTTATTACTTCATTGCAAGTATTTGGTAACATTCTATGGGAAAACCTTGGAGAGGAGTTTAGCACGTCTAGGTGGTTGTTTTGTTTTGGAGAGATGAAATTGAATACTGTTTGAGACATGTGCCTTAGTGTAGATACAGGAAAGATCCAACTTCTTACCCAGTTTTTGACAACCTCTTGGTATATGTGTTACTGATTTTTGGTTTTGTTCAGGGTTTTTTCCGCATTCAGGGGAAAGGTCCAGGGCTATTATCTTAAAAATATTTCTCTTTAATTTATTCTTTTTTGTTCTGTTCCAGTAAACTGTTATTGCAAATCTTACGTAATGGTGTTCTTCTCTTTATTTTTTTGCACACTTCTAAAGGAAATGGTTTGTGTTTCAAATCAGAGTGTCTAAACTGCTGATAATTTTAATTTTTTCTTATTTTTCCTATTTTTTTAATCATTGGTATTTCTTGGAAGGTATAAAAATAAAAGCAAGATGAAGATGTTTATCACCAGAGAGGAATTACTTGGAACTAGAAGGAGAGCGAGGAGATGTAGAAATTAGTAAAATTTCTTCACTGTGGTTCTCATTTTTGCATGAAACAAAGACTTTAAACAGTTGCCTGTAAACACTGTACGTGTGCTTTATAAAAGAAGAAAGGAAAGAAAGTCCAGTCCTTTACATAATTTTTAGAAACCAAAGAGCATAAACTCTTCATAACTATTGTTCTGGGCATCTTAAGTCTACGTCTGAAAGGATTTTTAAGTTCTGTTTTGTTAAGCAGATAAAAATACCGGGAAGGCACAGAAATTCTGTCCCTCACTGTGGTGACCACGGGAACTGCATATGTCAGGATCAAGGACGAAAAAAACCTGTAAATGAAAGCTTTATTTTATCTTTCTTTGCACTTGCAGCAACTTCAAGAAATGGATGAAAGAAGGACTATCAAACTTAGTGAATGTTACAAAGGCTTTGCTGACTCTGAGCGCAAGGTTATTCCAATTATCTCAAAATGCTTAGAAGGGATGATCCTTGCAGCAAAATCAGTTGATGAACATAGAGTAAGTAGAACTGAGTAACTTTTTAAATGTGTGTGAGCAATTTGACTGATACAGAAGCTGTGGAGAGGGGAAAGACTGACTTACCTTGTACATTTATCTTTCTGTTGTCAAATATTTGCTTGGAAAGTATTGTTACTTTGATTTCAGCAGAAGTGATCACTTCTGCAGTCTTCCTCCTTTATTGATTTTTGTGTTTGATTTTGATCTGAATGCCTTTGCCATGTTCTCATTGGGTGTGATTTTGGACACATTATTTTGGTTATTCTGAAATATCCTGGAATACCAGTGTGGTCAGTATTTTCCCCTGTATGTGGCATTAAAACATGTAAAGGGTGTTTAGTTAACAAAGTATCATTCTGTGTCCTGTTTGACTACAGCAGGTTCTGTCCTAGTATATCTTTACTGCCTCTAGTTTCTTAGTTCTGTCTTCATTTCAGTGCCAATGTTGGAAGATTAAAAGGTGGAAAGTAGTTTGGCCCTAAAGCATGTCCTGTTTTAAATTTGTGATAACCCTGGGGAAGTATTTGCTGGAATATTCTGAATAGCAGAGTATGCTTTGCTATACACTGATGAACACTGCTGAGATCAAAGAATATTATCTTAACTTGCTCTGTCCAAAAGTGTGTGTTTTGAGCTCGCTCTTACTTTCCATCTGTGCATCTCTGCAATTAAATGAAAAATTTGTCTCCCTGTTTTCTCTCTCTGGTTCTTGATGGGTTTGCTTTTTAAACTCCTTAATGTCCTGTGTTTAGGACTCTCAACTAGTGATAGACTGCTTCAAATCTGGTTTTGAACCTCCTGGAGATTTTCCATTTGAAGACTACAGTCAGAATATTTACAGAACTATCTCTGATGGAACCATCAGTACACCAAAGCAAGAGGGAATGAGAATTGATACAAAAACTACAGTCGGCAAGGCTAAAGGAAAGCTGTGGCTATTTGGAAAGAAACCAAAGGTAACAATTAAGAAATTACTATTGGGAAAATTAAAATTCGAACATTTAGAGTGCATGGAAGCAGCAATTTATGTATTTTAAAAAAAATCTCCCCCTTGCCTGCCAATGTCTTTTAAAGTATGTGTAAGGAGACCTGAAGGTTTGAGTAGTATTGAGTACTTACCATATTAAAAATCAAGTTGTCACTGGGGAAGTTTTTCAGTTTTTCTCGTAGTGATTTGTGTCTAGGAACATTTTTAATAGTTATTTGATAAAAGTAGCTTCCCATTACTGTAATGTTTTTAAGAGTAAAGACTTTCTGCAGTTGCATAGGAAAGGTGTTAATTGTGAATGTAAAAATAAGGGGAGGGAGAGTATGCTTTGGAATTGGGCAGACTTCAGATCTGTCTGTTATGACACAAAAAGCAACCCCTAGATTTTTATTATACCTGCTGCTAGTTTTGAAAACTCCTGAGGTTTCTCTGAAAACACTGAAGTTTGTAATATGTCTTTGGTAAAACATACTGTGGAAGCTCCATAAAGGTAAATGTCCTAGAAGAAATATTACTACGAAATAGGGAAAAATACTCCTATGCTCAAGAAAAAATTGAAAGCGTAGAAATTACTCTTTTGTTTTCTTATGAGTTACAATTAACAATTTCTATGCAAGATGCCTTCATGGTTCAACAAAAAAGATTGTCAATACATGCATTAGCTATATAAATGAATACTGGAGCATATAAATATTTAAATTTTATGCTATATTTTTATTTAGTATTGGAGCAAATCAGTGGGCCGTTTTAATGATTCCCACAAATTTCTATGAGGTTATTTTAATGCTCCAAGCCAGCTCCTTCATTTATTACAGGAAACTATTCTTAGAGCTTCTTAATGGTAGGACATATTTTCCACTTGATAGTGTTGTGAGAAAGTAGGTCTTTACAGAAAGGAAGGATACAGCTGATTCTTTATTCTATCCTCAGTATATTACGTAACTCCAGCTGTGTGTTAAAATGGATTGTTTACTTTTCATGCAATGTAATTAATGATTCATAACAGTTTAAATGCATTAATACATGGGCATATATATTGCATTTGTCTGCAGAGGTGGGTGAGATTCAGCCTGTTCTGAAATTAGATCACAAATGCCAATTTGACCACAAGACATCTTTCTGAGAGTTTGGAGAGTATGTAAATGTACACTGGTTTCAGTCTGGACCTTGGCATGTACTGTAGTTATAAGAAATCCCTTAGTGTGATGGCAGCTGAAACAAGCTGACAAGGCTTGCCCTACTCTTTCTTCTCCCCAGTTCACTCACTTTATGTGTAGCATTCAGGGAGTCAGCCTCACTGCTTTCTGTGTGGAGTCACAGGTATATGTATGTGTGTACATACTACGTGCTTCCCTTCCTTAAGGACCTGGATGAAATGAAAGATTTTGTCCCTGCTTTTTGCCTGTTTTTGGGGAGGATGGAGGAGTGCTCTACAAAACAGCAGCTGGGAGCAAAATACTTACTGGAAGATGTATATTTAATTCCAAATACTATCCACAGGTTTTTAAATATATTCTTAAATTATCTATTACAAAATCAGCTGGTTTACTACAGCTGGGGTGTTCATGGTGGCCTTTGGGCCCTCATTTAGCTGAAACTATGGCTGGTTTTGACTTTCAGGTATTCATTTACCTATTTTTAATGTTGTCAAAGACACAAAAACCTTTTGTAAAGGGAATGAGTTGTGCAGCAGTGGAAACAGTAGAGGAAAATTGGACTGGGAAAGAACAGCAGAGGTATGAGAGACAAAAATGAGAGAAGCAGTTTGAAAAAAGGGGGGGTGAAGGTTCTTGTGGTGATATTGAGAATGTCATGCGGACTTTGTGTCAGTCCAGCTTTACTCCAGAGATTGACAATGCTTTTTTAGTCATTCACTATAGATGTACCAAATATTTCTGGTTTGGCTAACCTGGTAGGGTACCTCAGTATAGGGGGAAAGGGGAAGTAGCGAGCAGGAATGCTGGAGCTTCCAGAATGACTGTAACTAAACTGGCAATAGCAGAGCCCTGTTTTAAGAAAAGAGGCAGGGAACTTTGGGATCTTGTTAGGATCTTGTGGCAGTGTTGAGTCTAAAGCTTTTTTGAATATTCCTTCCTTCTCTGCAGCAACCTGTAACTGAAGATTAGCTCATGACAGAAACCTTTTAAACCCAATACAGTTATAGTATAAATGTGTCTGGAACGTTAGAAGCTGTTTCTGTGTTGGATGGAAATTTTATTTTTGTAAGACAGAATTTTCATTTTAAAATCACTTTGAACATTTGGCTTATTTATTGCTTTCTTTATTTCCACATTAGCCACAATCCCCACCCCTAACCCCTACTAGTTTATACACATCCAGTACTCCTAATGGGTCCCAGTATCCCATATTCTCCATTGAACCAGTGCATTATTGCATGAGTGACATAAAAACAGGGAAGCCCAGAATTCCTTCTTTCAGAAGCCTCAAAAGAGGGGTAAGTTTGATAACAAGTTGAAATGCATGATGGGCTATGAGCAGTGTGCTTGTGATGTGGCTTTTCTGATGCTCTTCACCCTCATTATAAGGCTTACTTGGTTAAAAGTAACACTTCAGCTATAAGGTCACTTCTAGGGTACTTTGTTTCATACTATACAGAAGTTACCAACCAGATTAAATATAAAACAAAATAGAAATATTCTATATCACATTTGAAATACTCGTGCCTAAAAGAAAGGTGTTATAAAGAGGGTGCTCAGCATGTGTTTGATACCTTTCTTCATTGTTGTTCACATTCACAAATGTTTTCCTACCATCATGTAACATACTTTTGCAGTAATTTATCATTGGATATACAGTTATCACAAAATTCATCTGACAGATCAGATGTCTTATTTGCTGACTTTGAACTGAAAATAGTAAAAGTTGATTATGAGACACTGAACTAAAAAGGGAGAATTTAATTTCTTTTGTGCATCAAATGCTATAGCTTATGCTGACTGCAGATTCTGAAATACTGAATTTTTCAAACATTACAGTTTTAATGCATTTTCTGATTAATTAGTCACTCTTGTTTGTCCTAGGTTCTTTTGGGTAAAATTATTGAGAAAATTACCACCAAATGCCACTGAGACTTCTCAATTAATTTACTAATATAGTGGCATATTCTGCAAATAGAATTTATCTGGAAGTCAGAAGAAGGGAAATACTAAGTGGTTTCCTAGCAACATTTATGGTACTAGTGATAAATGTACTGGCACTTTCCTGTTATGTCAGAAAAGTGTAGGCTGCCCAGTTTATGTATGTTTAATGATATTTATTGATCCAAATAATGAGGTAATTGGATGCATTTGATTATATATAATTAATCATTTTTTGGTATTTCAAGACAATATTGGCTTGCTGTCTCATGTGCTTCAAGAATGGTTGTTGTTGACATAATGTGGAGATGAAGGTACAGCAGTGTTCCACTGCAGTAAAGTTACAATTTAGAGGAGCTCTTGTTGTCATTCTGAGACAGAATGAGTTACAGCTAAAACTTTATTTAAGTCATGTTGTGGCATCTAATTTCAGGCCCCCGGATACCTTAGAAATAACCTTTCTAGCACTGCCATTTTTTAGAATATTCTTGTGGTCCTCTAAGTCTATATGGAGGACAGCTTCTCCTTTCCCTTCTGAGTCATTATATCATAATTTGGTCTGGGCATGAAGGTAATGTTTCTTCTTTAGCACTCAGTGAGGAACTACCTGGATTAGGTGGAATGGCACAGGCTGTGATTCCACCTCGATTTTGTTGATCACTAAATGTATTGACTCCTGGCTTACAAATCATCACCTTGTAGTACCAGTAGTTTTAGAACCTCTTTCTGAAGCGAAAGATCATCTCCTAACAACTACAGAATGCTCATGGAAAATGAAACCATATCTTTATTTGACTTTTTAAATACATTGTTCATGTGGTAAAATTGAATTAATTTAATACATTCTTTAAATAATTTAAATTTAATAATTCTTTAACATTAGGAAGCATCACTAATATCCTACAGATCTAGATTAACTCCAATGTGCCATATTATTAAAGAGTTAATCTCTGTTAAATCTTCAAGATGAACATTTAATTTTTTATATTTTGAATTTCCTTGCAAGCATTTTAACAGACACCACATTATTGCATATTTTTAAAGTGCTTTCAACTTAAATGTATACTGGACTACTGATAGATTTTCTTTTTTAAATCTCATTGATCGGTCTTACTTTTATAATACACCTTGGTTAAATGCTTAATAGTTGCTACTATGTGAAGCTGTTTCCCATGTGTTTTGTCCCTGGAAAATGATGTCCAAGTGGTACTGCCACACGGAACTACTGACCCATAGAATCATAGAAAGGTTTGGTTTGGAAGGGACCTCAAAGATCATCTCGTTCCAACCCCCTGCCATGGGCAGGGACACCTTCCACTACACCAGGCTGCTCAGAGCCCCATCCAGCCTGGCCTTGAACCTGCCACAGGCGTGGGGCATCCACAGCTGCTCTGGGCAACTTGTGCCAGGGCCTCACCACCCTCTGAATATAGAATTTCTTCCAAACATCTAATCTAAATCTATCTTCTTTTGGTTTAAAAATGTTCCCCTTTGTCCTATCACTATCTGCCCATGGAAAATGGTATTTAATTTGCTCCTGCTCCTACCAAGCTTTATCCATGATTTGGCATGTGTCAGACAGTGAATCATACTGGTCATTTGGTTTAACATGCCCTGAACAAGATTTCACTCAAGGCACTGGAGATCACAAAACCAGTCTCCCTCCACTCTGCTTCATGCAGTACATTTTCCCATCATGATGTAGAGCAAGAGAAGCAAACAGCAGCTGTAGAGTAGGTTACTGAAAGAAGGTGTAAGCAAGTGTAACTGGCTGTATTTGTGCGGCTCTTATGTGCTGCTGCTTCTCCTTTGAAATCTTAACAATTCCAGACAATGCCTATGAGAGGTCTGTGTTTGCTGCCACTTGGTATATGAAACAGCTGCATTGTCAGCAGTGATCTGTAAACCTTAACAGTGTTTTCTTGGAAGCCTCTTTCTGAAGAGAACAGGAAGTTTGTTTATGTCATCTTGCATCTCTGGACTTTAAGCTTCCTACCAAAGTATCATTTGTGAAGGTGCTTCACTCCCCTCATTGCTGCAAATTCTAATTTTGTGTGCGTGCCCCAAGCAACAGCCTTAACAATTGCTCAGGGTCAAAAGTGAAGTTGAGATACCTGTCTTCTAAGGTGCTTGGTGTTCCTCTGGAAAGGGTTGTCCAAATCATTGGAAGAATGGTAGATCTTCAAAATGCTGTCAGTGTTAAACCCAAGATTCAACTCCTGGCACCCATGTTTTATTTGCTTCTTCTAAGGAAAAAGTCTTTAAATGTCTTTATTTTTAGCTGGACTAAAACAATTTTAGATAACAACAATGACCAATGCTGTTTTCAGAAAGTAAAATTAATTACTTCTAGACTTGAAAAATATCTTTGTTTATTCTAGATCTGCTGTGATAATAAAGGAAATGCATTGTAAAAACTACATTTGCAAGAGTGATTGTAGTGGATTTTGAGCTATGATTAAGAAATTATTTGTATATGGCTGATCAGTCCATCATCATCAAATTCTGCTATTTTGTGCAGTGTTGGCTGTGTGTGTGTTTCTTTTCCTACAATAGAAGGCTCTTTAGCCCTTTATTCAGAACACTAAAATTCAAAAGTAGTTTAATGAAGTTGTGTGTTAGAATTTTGTAAGTTAAAGTACCCATTATCACCTAGTATTTTTTAAATCAGTAATTCTTAAAGCAATTCTTTTATTGTGCTTATAGTTAAATGTTTTTTTGGGGTTTTTTTTATAAATGAAAACATCAATCCTTAAGTACTATTTTAAAAATACATTTTTAGGCATTAGTTATTTTTGTAACTGGTCATTGCATGTAAATAATTTCCCGTTTCTTTTTGTTTTCAAATGAACTGTGCAGTGGTCGGTGAAGATGGTAAGCCCGTGTGCTGATCTGTCTGCTGTACTTCTGCTAAGATAGCATGAAAGTAATCCTTTGAAAGTGTTTCCATATCATAACTGCTTTAAGTCAGGTGCTGAAATACATCTTCAGATTTTCCACTCATGTGCACAGTCTTCTTAATCATCCATGCTTAATGTAAGGCAATTAGACTTGTGATCTGGCTGCAACTAAATCTGCAATTTTGGAATTTGAGAGTTGACCAGTATTCACAAGTTGGTCATGACGGAAATACTTGGTGATTTTTCTTTGTCAGGAAAATTGGTAAAGCAGCATGAAATATGTATATGAAAAAATTATAAAATTTGTATAAAGAAGAAGTACTGAATACTGTGCTCCTTTGAATTGGAAGAAAAATTTGCAGGGGAGAACCTTTATGCTTAGAAATACAGGAAGCTGTTACATTAAATAAAACCACACCTTAATCAATATTGTTTTGCAGAGTAAATCAGTAAAAATTCACAAAGACCTCTGTTCTTCTGATTAATCTTAGAGGATACTCTGGTTTAAACTGATCTGTAAGGAAGAATGATAGAGAGGACGTGATTGTATTTTTGTTTCTTTGTAGTGTATTACATTTAACAGTTGTTTTCTTGGACGACTCTTTCTGAAAGGAACAGGAAGTTTATTTATGTCAGTTTGCATCTCTGAACTTTGAGACTATACACAGTGTGTATTCTTCTTCCTCCAGAAAGAAACACTTGTTTTATTTTGGAAACATCATATCTTGATTTTCCTTCTTTTATGATGTCTTGTATTCCCTTCTTAAAAAGCAGTGAGAGTGATTTTACAAGTGCAAAAGAAGTTGAGGGGGGTAAGAAGATCTTTGTGGGGGATATTGGAAACTTGGCACCTGAGCTTAAGGCTTGCGTCAAAATCTCCAGTCAAGTTTCTCTAAACTTTCTTCTTGACAAAAGAAATGCTGGCCAGTTTGGTTTGCCACCATAGAGGGTTACTGTAATGGCAAGTGGGTTTCTTGTGTTAAAACCAACTTCCTTAGGCAACTGGAAACACAAAAAAAATAACCTTTTGTGATTAAGACATGTACCATATTTCCTTCTTAATACTGTCAGTCAGTGTCTGGCACCCTGAGAGGAGGAGTTTTCACAACAAACTTGCAAGATTCATTAAAATCTCTTCCCATGCATTTCATACCCAGGCCCTCCTATCCTGCTTATTATAATCTTGGCACAAGTTTGCAATCAAGTTTGCAGGTTTGGGTTCATAACAATAGGTGATCTTAAATTGGCTGGATTGGAATTTTTTTTAAAGGTTTGGGAAGTAAAAGGGTTTTTTTCCCTCCCCGAAGTTCTTTGGTTGTTGGGTTTCTTGTTTTTGTTTTGTTTTTTGTTTTTTTGGTAAGAAGGGTGACTTGGAATATTTGAGCAAGTTTTGAGTCAGATAAACAAATTTAAGTAAAAATTTTGATATTACAAAGGCTTTTTCTGTGCTCTGTGAACTAGTTTTACTTGAGGTAAAATCCATCAGAACTTTGTGAGTTTTAGTATGTGTTCTGGGATTGCTGAAGTTCTGGAAGAGAACTATAATAGTTCTTTGAAATGAAGATCCAAAATACAGTATTTTTCTTTTGATACCATCCAAATGACCGCAGAACACACTCCAGAGAAAGAAACAACTTTTATATGTATATGTATACCCATCTCATTATTATATACACATCTTAGATTTTTGTTCTGACTCAAATAATACTGTCCTTTCTAAATCTTCTTTAAGTGCAGTGGATGTAAGAGGTACATGACTTCAGAAAAATAAAGTCTAGAAATTTTGAATTACCTCTGTGAGCCAACTGCAACAGAAGGCAGAAAGCCCCTTGGCTGAATGGCTCCACTGGCAGCAAGAACATGCATTTTTTCTGTGCGGTCTTTTGTAGAGCTGTCTGTCAAGTAGAGTTTTTAAGAAGGTCCATCCTGCTTCCAGTGACCACTGTCCATGTGTGGGTATGTCAGCTCAGCTGCCCAGACCTGGGCATGCAGCTTGTTCCATAGTATTTCTGCTTGCAGGGCCCTGCACTAGAAGACTTCAGCCATCTCCCTCCAGAACAAAGACGCAAGAAACTGCAGCAGAGAATCGATGAACTTAACAGAGAACTGCAGAAGGAAACAGACCAAAAGTGAGAGCATTGGTTTTGAAGTTCTGGCATTGTTCTCTCTCTGTTTTTTTTGACGTCTTCTACCTAAGCCAGCAGTGCTCAAAAGCTAGGAGATAATACACTAGGCCAGGCTATTGAAAAGCATTTTTAAATTCATAGTTTGTTGTATGTAGGTGCTGTTAGCATTGCTTCCTTTTGCTTTACTGTAATACTCATTTTGATTCTAATACTGCATAGGGAACTTTGGCTCTAAAATCATGCATTAAAAAAATGTGTGGGTCTGTTGAGCAAGATTGCTGCAACTTTGTGCTTTAAGAACAGAACATGACTAATATTTAGGAAATTATTATTATTTTATTTTTAAAATCAAAAAATGTTATTTTTTATTAATTATTAAATATATTTAGGACATATAACAAACAGTATGGGAAACAGTACTGAGACTGGATAGATAAGAGTCAGCAGCTGGAGTCCTTGTGTACGTGTGGACAATGCAAGAAAGGAAGGCAGAGTGCTAAGATGACAGAGTGGGAGAAGGATTTAGGCATGGTGTGAAGACCAGTAGTTCCTCATTGCTGTGCTTGGTATCTAATCACAGTTCAGGATCTCATACACATTATTTTAGCTTTAATGAATGAATACTGGTGTATTCATTATTGTTATGTTTTGTATGTTTTTAGAGATGCCCTCATCAAGATGAAGGATGTTTATGAAAAAAATCCCCAGATGGGTGATCCAAGCAGTTTGCAACCAAAATTAACTGAGACTATGAGCAACATGGACCGTCTTCGGATGGAAATACACAAGAATGAGGTTAGATTCTAAAACAGGTCCTTGGAAAATGTAAATGGTTGGTACAATTGTACTTTGCCTTACAGATTTTAAATATAGCACCCAGAAAAACTACTTGATTTAAGAAAGTGCTCCTGATAGAATTTTTTGTGGGGTGCTGTATTTTCAAGTATGTTCATCTAGCTAGAATAAGGATGTATGTTATTAAAGGTGTAAACTGTTCAGAAGAATATATTGTTATTAACTTATTCTGAAATTGACATGTAGTTAAGGATTTTTTTCCTTAACACTAGTATGGAGTGTAGGCTAAGCATAAAGGATAGGTTCAAGCTTTGTGTGAAGTAATTATGGGACTTGACATCTGACTGCAGTCTCTGTGTGGTTGTGAACTGTATGCAGTTAAATGCATTTGTTAAGTATGCTGGTTTAGAATCAAGTTTTCTTTGACAGCAATATTTGCCTTTTTTCCCCAAGGCCTGGCTCTCTGAAGTTGAAGGTAAAGTAGCAGCCAGAAGTGACAGGCGGCACAGCAGCGACATCAACCATCTTGTCACCCAGGGCCGAGAGAGGTCACTATTCTGTCTCTACTGCTTTCATATCCTGTGCTAGAGTCTGTACAGCTCTCTGATGGTTAACAGCAGTGATGGGTGTTACTTATCCTCCCAAAGTGTATGTCCTTCTGAAGGAAAATTTTAACTGGTTCTGACTTCTAGAGGTCACTTCATGCCATTCTGGTAACATATAAAAATAGTCTAATTGAAACACCTGCTCATTAAATAGCAGTGCCTTTTAAAACTGCCTTATTCCATTGCATAAGGCTCACTAGTTTTCCATGTTCTGTGGAGACAGGTATGTCAAATTTGTTTTTGTAGCAGAATTCAGTCTAAGCTTTTGCTAGATGAGTTTTTTCAGAAAATCACCTCTGACAGTAATATAAAAAGTGCTGACAGGATTTCAAGAACAATGTCCATGACCTGCCCCTTCTGTGATGCACGGATGTTCTGAGTTTTAGAGGTAAGAACTCCTCAGAGTCCTCATGCTCCAATCATTGCATTACAGCCCTGAAGGGAGTTACACGGACGATGCCAACCAGGAAGTTCGTGGCCCACCACAGCAACATGCTCATCCCAATGAGTTTGATGATGAGTTTGAAGATGATGATCCATTACCAGCTATAGGACACTGCAAGGCAATATATCCGTTTGATGGTAAGGTTAACAACGTGCACTGAGATTCTTTGACTGTAAGACATGGATGATTTGTTATAAAGAAGACAGGTAAAATGATGTAAAGCAAATTACCTGTTTGAGTAACAAATTGCTTAAAAGATCAGTGAAGATACTTTATAAATTACTTTAATGCAGGAGCAGTACTTCAGCTGTTTTAAGATAAATATTAGCACAGCTACTGGAAAATATTCAGCTTTACAAATTGGGACTAGGTGTTTTTTCTATAAGTCTGTTTGGCCATATGTTCTCTTGCACAGATTTTTTGTTCTGCCTGTTTATATATAATTTGGAAACTATGCCTTGGGAAAAAGATGACTTGAAATTCTGTCTGAATGGTGAGACTTCTTTGCCTCTTGTTTTTCCCAGGTCATAATGAAGGCACTCTAGCAATGAAAGAAGGGGAAATTTTGTACATTATTGAGGAGGACAAAGGAGATGGGTGGACAAGAGCTCGAAGACATAATGGAGAGGAAGGCTATGTGCCAACATCATATATAGATGTAACGCTAGAGAAAAACAGCAAAGGTGCAGTAACCTATATCTAACAGTAAACTGGCAGCTCTCAGTTGTACATTCCCCAGGGAAAATAGTGGAAAAATTGTAAGTTACACAGGCTCGTGGAAAGAATTACAGTATCAGAAGTCAGCAGTGATCTGTTGTTTGCATGGGGAGTTAGCTATAGTCCTTTTCAGAGATGACCACATTAAATTATGCATCTTACACTGGTCTGTATTTTGACCAATGTCTTCTGCTTTCCTGCTTTACAAAGCACTAAATCCAATTAAGCTATTGAACTGAAAAAGACCAGGATTCCTCCTTGTTCTGTACAATATTTAGTTTTTATAGAGAACTGAAAAAATACTTCACAGTTTTAAAGATCTCTAAGATTTACTGTTCCCACTTTTATGACTTAAACTATATTCTTAAAACAGAGATCTTTTTCCTCTAATAACTAACTGAACTCAGTTACTGAAAATTATTAATTTCCTTCCTTAGCAAATACTTGGCAGCTTTCACTTCTTAAACAGGAAAATGTTTTCTGATTTTGAAAGTTCAACAAAAATACTCAGGAAAAAACATTATGATTAAGAAGGACAGAAAGTCCACTGACCTGCCTATCTCCTTCCTTTTCAGTACTTGTAATGTAGAATGTTCTGTGTTGGACATGATGTCATTGTTTTAACTCTAGATACTTTGAACAAACAAAAAGAGATCACATGTAATGCTTGATGTCTTACTGAAAACTCTCTCTGCTCCTGATAAGAGAATGATTTTATATTCTTAATCTGTGCCTGTAAGCTAAGTCTTTGAATTGTATTGTATTTAGTTTGAAGTGTCTTAAATGTACAGTAATTCTCCTCATTGTTAAACCACTGAGGATTGGAAACCTCATTGCACAACTTGATTACTGGGGAAAAAAAAAAGCTAATTTCATATTTCTAATGAGAGTTTGTGGAATTAAGTAACAAGGCTAATGTATAGCCACTGAGAATGGCCTGTTAGAACTGAGCACGCTCCTCTGTCTTCTAAAGGCCTTCAGTAACTTTGTTCTTTTCTTTTTCCTCTTGGACTGCAGGTTCCTGAAGCGGGTTTCTGAGAAAATGGGCGAGATCTTGAAGGAGGTTACATGCAGCTGCTGGGGGGGTGGGGGTGGGGAAGGGAGGGGTACTAGAGTGGGAGGCCCAAGGGAAAAGCTAGTTGCATGAATGCATGCAGACATACATTTAGTAGTCACTAACATCTTAGCATCTCCATATATAGGTAAGGATGTATTACAAAATCTTCAATTTGTGCAGGAAAATAGAATTCCATTACCAGAGTAAAAAGGCTACTGCTCCTAAAATTGCTTTATTTTCATTGTCCTAGGTTTTCCCAGGTGCACAAACTATATTTTAGCTTGTGCTGTGTTTTGATTTTCTCAATTACGCTCTTTTCCAACTCACTTTTATTGGCAGTCATTTAGAGCCCTGTGTCAGTTATCAGTCTGCCTGTGCCACCTCCATGCTCGCCGTTAACCTCCTCCTGCATGCCTAGGACAGTCAGGCATGTTCTCTGTAACACTTTGCCACCATTGTGTGTCTTATTTTGTAACAAATCATTTTCTTTAAATATCTTCAGCACTAGAGTTTCATCCCAGTATCCATGTATGCTGCTATAACAATACCACTGCAACCATCATTACATTCCAGATGTTTGGCATAACTGATAAGAGACCATAAGGTATTTTGTTAATTTGGGGAAATAATGCATCTCAGCTCTAGCCTACAATGCAATCAAGAGAAACTCCTAGACCTGTGGTCCATCTTCAGCCCTTTGGTAACCTGTTGTGAGCACTGACAGCCTGGAGCACAACCAGAGGATTCACCACTGCAAGCTAATGACTGTTTTCAGAAGTCAACCACTTGCCATTCAAATGCTGCCTTAAACTAGAGTGCCTAAATCTGTTGTTTGCCAACACTACTACTTACAGTATCCCACAAAGGGCTTTGTGTCTCAGCTCTTTTCACAGTGCTGCAGCTGCTGAGGTAGCCATGGTAGGTGTTTTCTAGAGCTCTGCTTTACTGGATACATGGTGCATCCATGAATTTTATACATTGAAACGTGTATCTCTTCCTTTGACGTTAGTATTTTTTTAAAAGATTTTTATGGAAACTGTCTTTTAGTTTTTCACTATGAAGTTCCAATTTCAATTACTGCAGTGCTAGTCAATTTCCAGGTGATGCTTCATTGTATGGACCAGTTGACATTTGAGTGATACTTCGTAATGATCTTTGTGCACTTTTACTTGTAAACAATTGAAATTTGGATATGTTTATACGTGTAAATATAGTTGGCTGCAGTGCCCCTATTGCTTATGTTGTCTTGCCTCCCATTTGTGGTTCTATTAATAAATACATCATATCTGATTGATTAGGGTGATAAGAATTAGACTAGAGATGTTGGGGGGAGGGATACTTACATCAACACAAGCTTGTCAACCCAGCCACCTGCTGTTTGGCAGTGTATTATGGAATAATAATTAAAACATCCTGTTTTTCTGGGGTCTGAAGCAATATGTGGATGCAGCAGTGCTGGATTCTTCATTTCAGTGTTATTAGGACCTGTACTACCAGTAAAACTGAATTTGAGTGACTTGTGTAGAGGTTTATTCCTTTTGTTATGTATACCACTATTACACAGCTTGACCTAGTGTACTATGGGGCCTATTAAACTCTAAAGTTTAGATTTTTGGAGCTTGTATACAGGGTTATTTATATAATAATGTGACATTACTCAATACTGACAAAACTACTTAGGTAGTTTTTTGGGTTTGGGGTGTTTGGGGGGAGTTGTGGGATTGGGGTTGTTTTTCTCTTTTTTTTTTTTTTTTTNNTTTTTTTTTTTTTTTTTTCATTTTTTAAAATCTAGTGCTTTTTTATTTTGGAGAAAACTCAGTGATCTTTATGGGTCCCTTCCAACCCGGAATATTCTGTGATTCTGTAATTCTGTGAAGAGGAAGAAATGTGATCTGTGTATTTTCTGGTTAAGGGCCTGTGGTCTGCCTGGCTAACAGCCTTGCAGGTCAGTAATAACACTTCCTGGTAAAAGACTAAATGTTCTTTTCACGCTACTGTTTGTTTTTCTAAAACCAGGATTTGCTTCCTTTGGAGGCAGGTTGCGTTCAAGAGGGATAGTGCAACTTGTATGAGGGTTATTAAACATAGGAAAAAGCATTTGTACTTGCACAGCTTATAAATCACTTATTCTAAAATTCTGAAATTGAGTTGTCTTAAAGAATCAGACATTTTCCAGTAATTTTTTAAATCCTTTTTTGTGCACATGTTGATTTCTAAATGTTAAATGCGTTGTTTAAAAATAGTGTTCTCTGTTGAGAATATTTTCATGGAATAAAAAAATCTTTTCATGGTCTAAGTAATTAGCTTCCCCATTTGTCTTCTGTTCAGATTGACAGGCAGACTTTCAGTATGAGGTCTGTGAACTCTTGTTCTGGTGGTAGAAACCTCATGCTTTGCCTTTATCCAAGGAAAAAGAAAAAGTACTTACCAAAGTGATTCACCTCCATAAATGAAGTAAGTTTAATGCACACATACAGCCACGTTTACTCATGTCTGAAAGCATTTTAATTATCTGGATTGTTTGTTCTTGCCATTTCATCATTCATTCCTGGCAGCATAGCTGGTGTGCAGGCTCCAGGAAAAGCTGAAGTACTACAGTTGCTGTCTTAAGAAAAAGGAAGTTGTCCCAACACATACACAAACTAATTCTCTAGTTTCATAGGCACAGTAATGTTTGAGCCACTGGTTACAGACAAAGGATAATTTCTGCAACTTGCAGTGTTTCTGCAATCTGTAAATATGCAAATTATTTTGCATAAAGATACACTTCACAATTCCATCTACAGTGGTTTTATATTCATTAAAAGAATATTATACAACAGTTTTTCTGCCATGTCAGATACTTAATCTGTCATTTTATTTACACTATTTGCTTCATCTTAATATTAAGATGCCAATGCCCTTACTCCTTGGCATCATTAAAACATTGCAACTCTGGGGAAATAAAGGAATAACCTAACTGTTTAAAGGGATCAGTAAATGACTTGGTGACACAGTAAATAAATAATTTGTTTAGAAATCAGTAGTTTTAAACAAGTGTGCATTGTGCAGTTAAAAGTTCTAAACATCTTGTGAAATGCAAGAAGTCTGTGCAGTATCAAATTGCCAGAAGAATGCTAAGGTTATTTCAAGTATATCACTTAAATAGTGTTTCCAGAGTCTTATATACTTAATTGTTCCACCAGCTTCAGTGGAGGAGGTTCCAGTTTTCGGGAAAGTGCAGTTAAGATCCGGTTGAATTTCTCATATCTTTCACTTTGATTAACTTGTGCTCCTTTGCTGCCCCAGAGCAATCTCATTTGAAATTCTGTCTTGAAGATTTCACTCAGCTCTTCATCTGGCTGGAAACCTAGTAAGTAAAAACAATCCCACAGTATCACCACCAGGCAAATTTTTTATTCTGTAGAAGTGGCTTTTAAACTGAAATTTTTTTTATTCTGTAGAAATGGCTTTTAAACTGTCTTCTCCCCAAAGAAACTGTAGTGTGCTGGGTTCCTTTTGCACAATGATTTTAACAAGCTAATAAAGAAAATCCTTTCCAGCTTTGACATTCTAGTAGCACACAGATGGCTCTAAGGACACTGGGACAGGCTATCCTTTGCTCAGTTCTAATGATCTAGAATTGTCATTATAGTCAGACCTTAAATACAGTTAATGACATATACATGCTGCCTGCAGAAATTACTGTATTTCTCCCCTCCCTTAGTTTTTCCACTGCACGTTTAAAAAATAAAGTCACTTTCTTAACATGTTGCTGCTTTTTCGCTGTAAGCGGTCAGGATCTCAGTGCTGTAACTTGCACCATTGTAAAGAATCTTAGGGTGGTATTTTAGTTGTAGTAATCAGAGTAGGGATTTTAGATTGTTCAGAAGACAGGACGTTATCCTCAGTCTTTACTGTACTTCAGTTGCCAGAAGGGTCAGCATATTGAGTCATGAGAACTTTGAGTATGTTTAGCAAAAATGCTTGCTGGAGAGCTGTAGTGATGAGTAATTGACTGTCTGCTTTTAAACAATATTAATGTTGTCCTCAGACTGAGTTTCCTGCAGGACATGTGCTACTATCTCAGCTCCTGCCAAAGAGGAGAAGAATTTCTCTCTCTGCCTTCCAGGGGCACTTGGGCAGGGACACAAGCTGCAGCTGGGGTTTCAGTGCAGCAGTTTCTCCTACCTTGCAGCAGCCTCTCTGCTGTCAGGCGAAACGTGTCCGCATGCTGGGCGATCAGGCGAGCCGTGCCCAAGTGCCTGAGCATTATTTCACCACTTTGGTCACTGCTTTCCCACAGCTCCATGCCTTCAAAAACAACAGCCTGCCGCTCCATCAGGGTAACAAGAGGCATCAGCAATGGCACTGTGACGTTGTTCTGTGGAGCACTGAGAGTTTCTGGAATAGAGTAACAATCATATATCATCTCATCTCATCAGACGTTACTGTTAATTGAAGAAGGTATTGTAACTGCAGTGTTATTTTTTTAAGTTGGAAACTACTATTTGTCTTCCATCTTTCAAATGGAAGGCAAATAATCTTCAAAACCTTACCTCAAATATACCTGTCCCACCAGTTTCTGGTTGGGGAAGAAGACCAAGACAAATCCGTGTTGGAAAACTGTATTTGCTACAAGGCAAGGCTCTGCTGAATTACTAGACACCGGCACAGAGTTTTTAAACACGGACATTAAACATTTTCAAAATCAGTCATTCCAGTAAAAATAGCCATGAGGTTAAAAAGTTTTCATTGTCTACCTGTTCTCTTGGAGGAATGTTCTGAGAAATTATTTTCTGTGCCTTGCACTCCTTTAGAAACTAGAGCTGCAAAGATCCTGGCACAGGGGCACCTAATGTGACCAGAAGAATTACCTAACCCATTCTTTTTATTTGAGGATTTCTCCTCTGATCCAATAGATAAAGCAAATAAAAAGCAAAATCTGCCAGAATTAATTTTACTGTGAGTAAAGAGATTTTTTTTCCTGCCTTTGAGGCAGGATGATGCACTGTCTCAGTTTCTGCTCGACACAGAAGTCGTGTGGATGTGGGAAGAAGGTTATGTTCTGCAGGGATACAGGCACACAAACACAGGCTGGCAGACTCTTTGCTTCTATTTGTTATCATATGGCATTATACAAGTTACATAATCATTCTAACATACAATGCACAGCTGTGGAAAGAGCAGCTGCCTCATCTCTCCACGCAGGAAATCAGTAGGGGGAGGGTTAAAATGCTGAATAGAAACCAGTGTCACTCATACTCACTAGTCCACACATCTTGTCCTTCATGCAAAGCTTTGCAAGATGGTTTCAGCTGTTTTTCATACATAATGGCAGTCTGGGTATAACAATGTCTTAGAGCAGTCCAGGTTTGTTCTAATCTACTGACCTGTTCATGCAAAATAGAGAATACCCATTATTGACTCCACAGCAAACGCAGGAAAAGCACAGTGCTAGTCATAGTGTCGTAGAATAGTCATGAAGACACTGTTCTGATGTTCTCTCTAGTCTTGAAGACTAGAGACTTGAAGAAATTGCTCAAATTAAATCAAATAAGCCATCAAACAACTCCACATTTTGGAACATAAAGAGAAACAGATTTTTACCTGTGGCATTTCCAGTGCTTTCATAATGGCAGAAAATCCATATAAATCCCCTAGTGACTCCTTCAACTCCACAGCAACTTGGATGATCCTGTTTAATGTTGCTGCTCTATCTTCTACATTTCCTGTGCAACCCAAGATATCAACAGCTATTCCTATTGCCATGGTATTGTGCCTGTAAGTGAAACAATTTATGCAACTGATTACAAATTACTAAATTTACATATGTTCAAGGAAGATCCGTTCAAAGGTGTATTTCTGTTGTTGTGTGCCCAGCAAATTTAGTCTTACCAACATCTTTGCACCCAAAACCAATAAAGACGTATGGAGTAAATACACACAGGCCTTAAATTAATGTTTTAATAACTTCTCCTGAGATACTGCTAACTATACAAAATTCTGCTCAAGCAATGAATGAATGAACACTTTTCGGAAAATTGCCCCAATTCCCTTTGTCCTCCACATTCAAATCCTGTGACACGCCCCCCCCAAATCTCAGCAAACTACTGAAATATGAAGCAGAAAATGTACATCAGAACACCTTAAGTGTTCCCCCTTCACTTGTGCTGAGGGTTTTCAGAAAGCTTTGCTGATAATTTTTTACTTTGTTAGATCATATAGCCTGTTGCCACGTGCAGAAGGATACTACCTTTCAGTCTCCTCCACACACACTTACATGCTCAGATAGATCACAGGTCTCCTGAATTTTAGTTTACTTGAGCTTGTAAAGGAGAGCTGATGGCATTCAGCTGTTCCAAGGACCCTGCTTTCAACACCTTTCCCCTTTCCCTGTACTACATGTGACAGTTGCCTTATGACCTTAAGGAATCTTTTCCTATAATCTGTACACATGAATTCAGGAAACATGCAGGAGAGCATTCTTGGAGGAAAGGAGAAGGGCAGTGAGCCATGCTCCGAGCTTCTGGCCATCTGCCCTGGAAATGAGGAACAGGAACATTTACCTCTCAATCAGGTCAAGGCGCAGCTGATGTCCGTAAGGCAAGGTGATCAGTTCAAGACCAGAGTTCCCTCCCATATTCCTCCTCATCTCTTCAGAAACTTCTACTATCCTTGCCACCTGTCAAGTGCAAAAAACTCTGCATGAATTTTGAAACTACCATTCTTAAAAAAAAAGGCAAATCCTAGCCACATAGAAGTCCTTCAGGTAAGTGCATGGCATACAAAGCTAAGTGCACAGCATGCAACATTAGAATACAGGCATCAGAGAAAAGCTTTAACTTATGCATGTTCAGTGCCTTATACAAAAAAGCCAAGGAAATTTTTTTTACATGATACAGCCGTCAGAAAACATAAAAGGTGTGACCAAAATGCTTTATCAAACTCCATCCTCTGCTTCTAGAAAGAGATTACTATGCAAGTTCCAGGAAATGTAGTGCTCTCTCAGCTTGATCCTTGTCAGAGAGGCACTGCTCCTTGCCTTAAGGACATATACACTTGCTTTGCCTTTTTCCTTTCTAAAAAAACTGCTCGAAATGTTTTTGGTTACACCACAGGGTCCTAAAGATGAATTAGGTTCATAAAGGTTCATAAAGATGAACTAGCAAAAGGGCTAAGGAGGACACAATACTGAGTGCCTTACAAAGTCAGTGTGTGAAAGCTGACACCCTCACCAATTTGTCTTTGCTTTTTAAACATATTGTATTTGCTACTGGTTATCTCAATAACAATTATAATTGCTAATAAGAAGTAGAACCACATTAATATGATGGTGTAAGATTACAAACCAATCTGCCTGTAATTTTCTGATACACCCATCAGCAGGCTATTTTGTCTATGAAATGATGAAAGCAATCTAGGCTGCACAACAAACCTCACCAGTACAAAACAGCACTGTAGAAAAACCTGTTTCACTTCTACAGACACAGGAGTGTCTCTAGAATATGAAGCCCCTGGAGACACTGATTGCTATTCCATCACAGGTATGCAAGTGGCAAATACTCACCTCATCACTTACCATATGGGTGATTCCTTATTAGAAATGTCATTATTTAAAAGGCAAACTGAATTATTGATGACACACAGAAGACATATGAACTTTAGCCTGGGTTCTCAGTACAAAGCATTCATTCTGGCCCAATTCACATGCCAATCTCATTGCATCATGCAGTTCTTATCAGTGCAGTCTATGCAACAAGTTGCCAGTAAATGGCAGGCATTGGCTCAGCACTCAGAGGCAAACATCAAATAGACTTCTCTACCTGTCCCAGCTAGTTACTGTTCCTGCTCCAAAATCCAAAAATCTGTTTCTGCAAAGCCCTCCAATGACTCTTAATTAATTCCAGCAGGCTAGTTGATGCCTTAGCTCCATTGCAGATTTACAGTATTCAAAATATGGAGTCTAATAATGAGCTAATTGAATGTAATAGATGCATACATACAGGTATATAAACTTACTACTTCTCTAAGGCATGCATATCCTATACCTTCAAGCAACATACTCTTCAACAATATATTAAAGATAATTTAATTATTAGGTTGAAGGAAGGAAGGAAAAAGTGAATTTTGGAACTAAAATGTTAGAGAATGCTGTTAATACTCTCGGAACCATAGTAAAGAAACCTCCATCTACCACTTCTGAGAAGAGTGAGCAGTTGCAGAGCTGAGTTTTTCTGAGTCACCTTGTCTGCATGAAGCCTCACTTAGCAGCAGCCAACAGTGCTACTGAGGAGAGAAAAAGCTGTGTTTGCTGGTGGCAGGCCCCCAGCAGCTGGCAGGACTCACACACTCGGCTGCTCCAGGGAACTGCCCCCTCCTCAGACCTACGGTGTCCATCAGTGCAGCAGCACCAGCAGAGTGCTACAGATGTGCTTCTGGAGCATCACCACCCCACTGCCCTTCCTGTCTGCAATGGAGTTGCCCAGTAAGTAGCCATGTGTTTTGCTTCTCAAACTGTTCTCAAAAAGACTAAAACCACCAAAGCCCAACAAAGCAGGGGGGTTAGATACCCACCACACCATTTGGTTCCTGTAGCTGCTCTGTAGCAGGTACAGCTCTCAGTCATGCCAGCAAACTGGTGCAGATTTAACTGCAGTTACTCAAAGTCATCCTCTCATTAGGAGATGATTTTCTCCTCTCTTTCTGATCCATTAGCTGATCTCCAAGCCCTGGCGGTTGACCAAAGTCTACATTGTGAAAAATAGTTCTTTGTATTTTTTACATCTTTCTAAGCAATTCCACTAGCACAGTTCTCTCACAGGACAGAAGAGCACAAATCCTGATAGCTATTTTCTCACACCACTTATCCAGCTGTAAGAGAGGAACTCAGACAAAGATTAGAAGAGCAGCTGGTTTTAGAAGTTTAAATATAGTTAGTTCCATTGAACAATGTATATAATGGCCATGTGGCAACCAGGTCTGCCTGCTCTTTGCCCAAACGAGCTATTTCCTGTCGTGAGCAGTTCTTCCCACAGTGCTTCACAGCACAGAGAGCTCTTCCTCCAATACAGGAGAAAGGCTGAATCACAGGTATGCAGCAACTGATAGGAGATTTAAAAGACATATGGGACTTTGAGAATTTGAGTTTAAAGTCAAGCATGATGAGAGACCTTTAGTCCAAAGAGTTTGTGAACGTTTTCTTCAAATGGAAAAAACCACCCTAAAAATTCCCGCAAGCAATACAAACATTACATTAGCTGCAAATCTACCCATTATTCTTTTCAAATCAGTTCTTTAAAAGTCTAAACTGGGACAATATAAAATAAAACACATGATTTTTTTTTTACCTTGCAGTCCATTCTAAGAATATGCTGTGCAATAATCTTTGGGTTATTGTTGGTGCAAAGCTCCTTAACTCTTCTTAACATGGATGTTTCCAATGGCTTGTTTTCAGGAGGAAGTAGTTTGGATTCAAAATCATTCGGTTTAAAACTAGACACCATCTCATAAACAGGTACAGAAAAGATGCTCTCTTCCTCAGCCACCTGAGTTGAAGCTTCTAAAGGATCTGCAGTGTTCATTGTAGGATCATCGTCAAGGATCAAATAGTTTGTTTCGGAGTGCCTGAATGTTCCCCTCTCCTTTTGTGTCAGATGTTCCACATAGCTGTTCTTCTGACACAAGTGTTGTTTTGTTGCTGTTGGATGCCTGGCAGGGTTTAGTTCACAATAGTGTCCTTCAGAACTGTGGGAAGCCAAAGGAGAACCTGGGGGCTTCATCAGGGGTGCTTTGCTGGGTTTAGGTGGAGGCTTTGGACAGAGCTGACTGTCTGATCCTCTAAGAGCTTCCCCTAGCAGCGACTCTGAGGTGACTTTCTGAACAACTGTGGGGCTTAGAGATGGTTCACTGCCTGTTCTAAATGCAGGTGAGCTCGGACAGGAGTTCGCATCTGCTTCAGGTAATCGAGATGGATGCCTTGAACCTGCAGGGGAAAACAGTGTTTTAGAAGGCCAAAATACATACAGTTCCTGGTGCCTCTGCCAGGGTTCATCTCCTAATGCTATTTCCTAAGGACAATATTGTCAGATCATGTCAATTATTTGCTGGCAAAATTATGTATTTTGAGGAATGACCTAGCCAGCAAATTCCATTCATTTGCTGATCCTCCCAAAATTGCAAATACATGGAACAGCTGCACCATAGTATTATTCTGTGGTAATGCTGACAGTAATTCCAGTCACTGCTGCATACATAGGCTATCCTGTCAGAGCTGGACAGCCTCCATGGCTTGGAATAGGAGGTTTCTTTGTAACTTGATCTAGGCTATAAAAACAGCAACTTCCAGCCGCACCACGTAAAAGGTGAGTCAGTCATTTCTGAGAACAACAAGTTTGAGATGAAAGCAAAACTTCCCAAAGTCAAGCCTGAACCTGAAGTAAAGTATGGAAGGAATGAATTTCAGGAATGCTAATCTTTTTGTGAAACAGAGCTAGTTTGAAGAGCTGGAGAAACACAGCCATATACTTCTGTGTATTTATGCTGCATCCTGTACCCACTGCATATGCAAACCTTGGTATCCAATATGGGATGAGTCCTGTGTCAGACATTCCCAATCTGCAGTTCTCAGTGCATTTGCTGGTATCTACAGCAAAGTGGCCAGTTGCATCGTGTGGGTGTTACTGCTTGATTCCAGATTTAAAACAAAAACTCCAAATCACAGCTTGTCACCACCCTTAAGCAGTATGATAACAGAACCTGCTCAGAGGATCCTATGACAAAATGCACAGCAGTACTCTTCAGGCTGTTACAGTACCAAAATAAAAGTATTTGCAGCCATGGATTGGAATAATCAATTCAACTACAGATGGACAGAAACTTGCTTCATAAATGTCTGTCCATCTCTCTGTTAAAACACAGGAGCACACCCTTCCTTATCAAAATAGTCTCACTATACAAATACTTAATATTCTCTTTGCCATGAGAACTCTTCCTACCATGGCATGAAAAATTTTAACAGTACCATATTCAAAATGAGCAGCCTTGGAAGTCAAATACTAGTTTGTCCACATGGGAAGAGATGCATTATTGCAAGCTTCTATAGACATGTGTGTTAGTATGGAAACAATTGCTTAAACCTTTGAAGAATCTGAGAAATAAAATGCCCCGATCAACAACTGATCCAAATGTTGTCACACCCTGGATCCCTTGCTTAGGATGATAGTGGCTGTGGAACCAGACAGCAGCAAAAGGAATGAAAAGCAAAAGGGATGGAGGGTAAAGAGATTGATGGAGACAGAAGAACAGAACTGAGTACAAAAGCCATGGTAGCATTTTTCTCCTAGGGAGGAACATTACCTGATCTGCATAGTTTACCCTGAGAAAAAGCGGTTACCAGAATTTCCCTGAAACACCACTATTACTTAATAAACTTTTGTCAGAAAGACATGAGTGAAACAAGTCAGTTCTTGCCAAGCACAAGTGAGGAAAGGTATTAATGCCAACCACGCTGTCATTTTTTTGGTGTGGAAGCCTGCTGAGTTGTGTGCTAAGGTTCTCAACTAGCTGGTGCATTGTAAATAAAAATCCTGTTCCAGTGACTTGAAGAGCAAGCAGTGTGCAAACACAACTTACAGTGGCCATTAAACATAACTGTAGTTACAGTACTCAGAACATTCAGCAGTCTCACTTTGGTCTGAAGAGTAACAGACCACCTGTACACACACGGATTCTAAGCACGAAACTTCTAATTACAAAACATACCTATTAGCAGATAGCTCTCTGACTGGTGAGCCTTTAATGGGAATCTTTTCTCCAGAACATGATCCAAACTAGCTGGCTGGCTGCCACTTTTTTCTTTGTTTCTGGGGTAAACAAAAATGCAAACAAAAACATATCAATATATGCAACACTTAGATACATATCTAACTGCCAGAATATACTATAACCAGTGCAAAGAGCATCAGCTTTCCACTTGGGCAACTTATGATAATAAAAGGTACTTCATTCATTCATGAACTGCTGTTGCAGTGGCAGTGAAATGGGCTATACTATGCATCACTTTGCAGCATTTATGAAGGTATTTCTTTGAACATTGAAATTTTCTAATGGAACATTTCATTTGGACACTGAAATTAGGACCCATTACCCCACAGTTGGCATTTTTATTTTGGGAGTCAACTATGGAAAACCAGACTTCTCTGCAGCAGCAGCAAGATGTTATTTTAATCCTTTGTCTTACATGGTCAAGATTTGCCAAGTCACTGCAGTGCTGTTGTGCTTCCAGAGTCTACATTTGCTCTCACTTTATAGATTTGCTGATCCTCTGCTAAAAATCAGCAAACCCTCATGTCTAGTCTTCCATCTCAAATCAGAGTGAAAACTCGCATCACCTTCATCAGGAGCTGATACACTTAACTCCATTTCCTTCCATAAGGACAGCAAAATTAAGGTACCTCAGAAGATTTCCTGTGAGTATGCTCTGCTCCGGGGATTGCATGCTGGATATACCAAGATTCAGTCTTTTTGCAGTTTCTGTTTTTCCTTCAGGGGTGCTTGGGTCTTTTTGTTGAACTGGGGTTACACCATATTTTTCTTCTAGACACCTGAGAGGCACAGTCCTGTTGATAGGCTGAAAAATAATTGCTCCACTCTGCTTTGATATTGGTGTGCGATTCCCAACATAGCATCTGACTAAGCCAGGGATAGTGTCAAAACTTTCCAGTTCAAACTGATACTGAACACGACAGTAGGCTTCATTGAGTCTTAGAACTGTTTTGTTGATTTTAAAATGCTGAGGGGTATTTTTCCACTGACAGGTAAGAACAAAGTTCCCAGGACTGGAGAGAGAATCCCTAATCAGAAAATCTCCATCCCTCTGAACTAGGCCTTCTGCCACCTTTGAGGAAAAAGAATTATACAAAAAATTACTTTCAGAATCAGAAAACAATACATTAACACAAAATATTCTTAAACACAGGAATTAATTTGGCCACTCTGGGAGGATACACAAAGCCACAAATACAAAGCACAGCATGAAGTGTGGTAAAAGAATGATGTCTCCAATTCTAAATTAAAAGCTCATCCCACAACAGAGATCTGGAAGGGCTTCTTGGAAGGAGCCAGCAGCCAGAAGCTGACCCACTTTTGCATGTGTATTCCTTCTAGTCTGCTAATAGAAAATAAGGCATGAAGGCAAAGCAGTGACCCAGGATCTTAAGTTTAAATCATCTGAATATAGAGTCACACTGAAGTTTAGAAGCCGTTAATACAAGATCCTGGATTCCACCCTTTCATTGTTACCTTACATGACAGAAGCTTTCCTGATTTTATTCTTTGTGAACACTGCATGTGAATACTACTGACTAGAAAGAGTCAGAGACATCTTGTTTTTCTGTTTTGAGTCAGTCCTTTCATGTGATAAAAAGGACGCTGAGAGCCAAGTGCCGAATGTGTGGCAGCTGAGCCGGCCGTGCCCCGGCGCTGAGGGAGGCCCGCAGGGGGAGCTCCAGCGGCTCTGGAAGCTCCAATCCAGCCCCAGCCTTAACGTGTTTGTAACTGCATATGTAAGGATAAAAATTTAAGTGATTGCATTGATTTTGTTGCGGTTTTTTTCCTCTCCCCCCAGTTCAAGTGCAAGAAAGAACATAAATAACATTTTAACTTTCGTTAAGAATACTGAACCAAATTAATGTCAGTGTTCTCCAAACAATATGTGGTCATAAGTATTCTCAAATAAAGCTTAAATTCCTTTTCCAGGTTTATTCAGTGCACAGAAATCCTGAAATATATCCATTTTCCACCAGGTCTGCCCTGCATCCTTCCTCAGCCCCATTTTATGCCAAGCTGTGATAAATACCATAGCTTTCATACAAATAGGCATTATGTTCCTACTAAATTAATTCAGGTATCAGAGATGTGTGCAGCACTTCAGTGCAATTCTGCTTGTCTATAAAAGCTCAAAGCACATTTGGCAATGCAAAGACCACGTACCTGCCGAGGAATACGTCCGTGGTACCAGGCATGGCTACGCAAGTCTTCACTACTCAGCTGCAGTTCTTCCTCTAACTCCTTCTTCAGTTTTTCCGGGCTGTTGTCCATAACCTGCCTCTCCCTAGAAAACTGCAATAAAAGATTAAAAGCTTCAGCTGTGCCAAGTTTAGTGATTAACATTTTACCTGGGTTATAACTTCCATCATATGACCTGCACTGGAATGCAGGTGCTGCTTTCAGCAGGCTGGCTTGGCTTTGCTCTCCAGATTGTATTTGGAAACCCCAGCATTCTGTGAGATAACATGTGATTGTTCTACACCGCACGGAACGGAGCAAAGTGTTCTGTCTGTACACCAAACTAATAATGACACACCTACAAAGTCAATTCTCTTACTTCCACTTTTCCAATAAGAATTCTAACTATATAAAAAAAATGGAGCTGGACCCAAATGCCCTGCTCTAATATTCTTTGTCCTGTTTAAACTTCCATTTAAAATATAGATTCTTTACCACCAGCCCCCTTTGAACCCATCTAGTTAAGAACATTCCAGGCTAATCTGGACACACTTATTTGTTCAATAATTCTGTTGCACTAAATTTGCCAAAGTAAAATTTCCATCTTAAAGGGCTTGCTCCTAATGGTCATTAAATCTGCACATCCAAGATGTTCCCTTCCTAAAGGACCTTGCTGTTCTTGTTGCCCCTTGGCATGAAATGCATGAGTTTTGCTTGAAGATATCTCCATGACCACTATACAACTACTATAAGATTTTCTGGAAAACTTCTGTCTTCATCTCTTCTTGGAGCACAGCTTTCATGCTGGCCCACTCTGGCTCGCTAGTTCTTATGGATGCAGTGTTGCTAACAATGAGGTGCAGGATCTTCTCCGGAGCAGCCACGTACTCCTTCATAAGCACTCAGAGGAGGGAAGTACTTTGGACTTCCTTTCATTCTCCAAGGGCTGGGACTCCAGCCCATCTTTGTTGTGCTGAAAAATTTCAAAAGCCTGAGAACATGTTCTACACTGATCAAAGAATCAGAGTATACCCTCTCTTCAGAGAAAGACCATTAAAAAAAAAAAAAAANNNAAAAAAGAGAGGGATAAGGAGAGAGAGAGGGGGCCTCCAGCTGGTACACAGACTAAAATGCAGCATTTTGCTCCAGTGCATTATGGATTTTTTTTTTAGGTCTGGATATGAGCCAAAGCTCACGGGTTCCTTTAACTGACACACTGATGCAAACAAGGAACACATGCATTATTTTAAAAAGAACTGGGAAGGCTTGCCCACCAATTCCTGTTCTTTCCATGAACACTGCTCTCTATAGCTTTTTCTTCTTCTCAGTGAATACTCACAGCACCTAACCGTGGGAGCAGGTGGCACACATTTAACACTTCTTTCAATGATCCTCCCTGCAATTTCAGGCAGACTGAATTACAACAGATTACCAGACAGCAGATTTTTGGTGGAATAATGCCAGAGGAGGCATCCTGCTGCCAAGACAATTTAAACATGCTGGGAGCCCAGAGAAATTCTGACATAAATTCTGCTCTTCTCTCTGCTTTTCTCAGAGAAAACTAAGGCTTCTCTTAGACAAACACTAGTAGCTAACACAGAAAGGCAGAAGATAAAAACAACCTGGTAAAGAATCACTTTTCACCTTAGTTTCCCTTCTGTGAACCAGAATAAGGTATTATTTATCCATAAAAATCTGGTTCAAAATGGACAAGTATTTTCATCAAGCAGTAAATTCTTTGTGCATTTGTACTTCAAGGTTTTGCATCAACTCCTTCCAAGTTTTATGAGAAGTCTGTGCAGGAAGAAACCGTGCCCCAAAAACGAGAAGACCTTCACTGAAAGGGCTCGTTCATAAACTCATGTACAACATGAAGAGGTAAAGTTACTGGATATAGAAGGAGTCACAGAAGAGGCTTGGTGAGGACTGAAGTTCAAAACCATACTGAAGTGTCAAAACATAGGTAAGGCCAAAAATCCCCCCTCCACCCCAAACCCTTGTGACCTATCGGACCAGCTCAGGTGAAGGACCTCTGGCACACACCTACCACTCGTATTTCCCAACTCAAATGGCTGGGAAGCCATTTAAAGCTGACTGGCAATGATTCTAAAATTAACAGCCATTTCACTGCCACATCTTAGAGAACCATAGCAAGTCTTCTAACATCTACACAAGCTGAAGGTAGAATGAAGAGCCCACAAATTGAGCTGAGGCTTTTCAAGAGCACCTTTTCCCCTAACTGCACAATGAAGTGGCTGGAGAACTTTTAAAATACCCCCTCCAGGGTAAACAAAGGCATCCAGCTGCAATGGGGTAACAAGCTCTTAAAGTCACAGCTGTGTGTTTTGCTGATCTTCTGGGAGATCTTCTAATGTGAATCATGTTTAAGGTTTAAAAGATGCTTTTGACTGAACAGAGATCTTAAAGAGCCCAAAGCTACTACAGAAATTGTTACCATCATTCCAAAAGCATCTCTGTGGTAGGCAGAGCTATTGTAAATAGAATAGACTATAGGATACAAAGGAAATAACTGAATTTACTTAAGAGAGTTATACTTTTTGCCAACAAAAAGAACTATAGGTCTTTACCAAAGACCTATATAGGATGAAATTGACTAATTTCATCCATGGTACTGACATGAATTATCTTAAAAATATCAGGACGATCCAGTTAGAGATACAAATTAATTACAAATACAGCATAGAAACCTACAATTTTTTCTGGTGGTTGAATGGATTTTTCATACCTCAAATGAAGTTAATGAGATACATACTGCACTTGAACTACATCTAGCAACACAGCAAGAAAAACATTTAAGGAGTCCAAACCAACTAAACTGTTAATGTTCATAATTACTGGTTTGTTAGAAATCCTCTCCACCATGGTCTACCACATGGAATATACTCTGATTGCCAGAGAGGTCAGACATCTCCTGAGATGAAGCAAACATGCTTCAATAACCTTCATGCAACTCAGAATTTAGTGAAAGAACTCCAGTGGCTAGCACAAATCCCAGGATACACAAGGGGAAAACTGCCTAGGTAAGCAAGTTTAGTAATAGCATGTCTTCCTGGACAGTTTTTTGTTCACTGACACTGATTTCTTATAGAAACTGTCTACCAGAGGAGAATTGTGAGTGATGAACTGTCTGTAATCTCACCAGCCTGTACCTTTCTATGCTAAACACTACACCCAAGGCCTCTGCTCTGCAAGAATCTCTGCATACAATGAACTTCACATCATGCAAGGCTCAAAAATCACTCCAGGCACAACCTGTGCAAGCATGTTAGCCTGTAAATAAAGAAGAGGGTAGGCTTACAACTATTATTAGCTATGCAAATTTCAAAAGAAAAGGTGACTTATTCCACACAACACGATGCAGATACTTCAGCCTCATTTCCCAATAGCACCCAAAAGTGAATGGACAGCAATGGTAGGCTGTGAATTTGCACTAACTTCAGAGTGACAAACCTGCATTTAGGAGCATGTCCTTGTTTTATTGCTTTGCCTAAGACACTTTGTTGGCTCCTAGTCAATGACAGAAAGAAAGCTGAATTTACATTTACAGCTAGATAGTGAAGTGGATGGTAAAAAGAAATTTAAAAATAATCCAGGGAAAAATTAAAGACTTCCATGTATTCTGCAACAAAACATGGTTGAAGCAACACAGGGAAGCTTCCAGTTTAAATACTTTGAGATCTTTAATAGTAACAACCCTGTCAGATATCTCTGGAATATAAAAGCAAATCAAGTCAGCAGAACTGTTTTCAAATACAGATGCTTTTCTTGACCTACAAAGAACTCCCTGTATGTGCTTTCCAGAACTGTTTGTTCACATTTTAGTTGCATTGTTTCCAGTCCTGCTGCTATTTTAAGATATTTCTGCCATGCTGAGTTCTTGTCCACAAGTCCTTAAAATAAAAATATACAACTACCTAGGAATACAAAATACCTGGCAAAACCCCTCAATCCTACTTACATACACTATGGAAAACCTAGAGAGTCAAGACTTTAGAAGGAGGAAAAAAATTTCAGTCTGTAGTTATTTTAGTGTTTTTAATAAACTAAGATGCTTAATGGAAGTTTATTATGTTTCACAAAGGATTTCTACTTCAGGGCTATTAAAGTAGCAGCTAACTGTGCTTACAGACGTAACAAGCTATCCTTGATGTTACCTAATATTTTAATTTTTGGGGGTTTTTTTTCAGGAAAATGTTAATCTAGCATACCAAAACCTGGAAAATATCAAAGTTTAAGGAAATAAAACATCAAACTATGATCTCATTTAGAGAAAATTTGAAGAGGACTTGACCTACCTACCACAATATGCTGTACCTCTGAAATTTGTGAATGTATTTTAATGAGAATTTCTCACAATAATCTGCTGTTTATGCATCTAAGTGGTTACTTTCATGTGAGTGTTTGGCACTCTCCAAAGCAACTTGTTATATCAAGCTCTTGTGTCAACCATCCTAACAGAATTTATCACGTTAGACTGTGCTGAATAATCTACTGTATGAGGTTGGTAGTAAACAAAAAGGAAGTCCCACAGTTATTTCTGTATTGTTATTAATCAATTCCTCTCTAAGGTGATGATGTGTTTGGTTTATTGTTTTGGTTTTTTTGTTTGGTTGAGGGGTTTGTTTTTTTTTTTTTTCCCTAAAAAAATTTGAATTAGGAGGGAAATGCTTTTAATTTTAGACACTGTTTGGAAGTGGTCCAAAATCTGTCATTCTAGATCCCTCATTCAGTTCAGATAAAGCCAAAATTCACATCATCTCTCTTTGTATTCTTCTGGCAAAGCATTATTTATGCAAAACACAGCCAAGGACTGTTAGGGGTACAAGACTAAAGGGGGCCACATTTCCATCCAATCTCAATTACTTCCTGGTGCTTTGCACAGCTCTGCCAGGTGATATTTAAATGAGCCCAACAGGCAGCCTTGGAACCACCTGATTTCCTGTTGCCTTGAAGGTTTAAAGAAAAAAATAGAGAAGAGATGGTTATTTGGGATAAATGAGAACAGTTTTGTGAAAATGAAGTGTTATCTGACTGAGGAAGAAAGTCAAGTCTGTACCTTTCCCAAACTTTTAGTACTTTGCCTAAAGTTTTAATAATAGTACAGAATCCATCTAAACCAAGCCTATTTCAGATTTCTCACAAATCCATCTTTTCTCCAACACTGGAGGCCTGCTATGTTTGCTGAAGTACACCATGAATGCTGAAGTGCGACTTTCTGACCGTGTAAAATCACTGGGTCCTACAGAGCCTCCAAACAAATGAGGAGATGGGAGAAATTTTGTGATTAATGAAAAACTTAAATTTTGTGAGATTTACATAGCTTTTAGACAACTGGATAATTTAACAGAAAGACCAACTGACTGAAAAGATGAAGGGGATGCTGGGACAAGAACAGGAAATATCAACAGGGGAGACAAAGATGTGAAACAAGAAAGAAAGGATAGGACACACAGACAAAGGACACCAAAAACATCTGGAAAAGTGAAAAATAATAAAATTCCTCTAATTTTAAGCCACTAGAGAGCAATCAACTCGTTCATACAGAAAATGAACATTTTAGTGTCAAAGTTCCAATTCTGGATCAAGATATAATTCACTGGTTGCAGAGATCCCTTCAGTCTTTAATCCTGTGCCCTTGTGATCCTAATCAGAATGCCTATCTGGCACTATGAATACAAGCATTTTAAAATATACAGTTACATTAATTTATAATATATTTTAACAAGTACAGTGTATTTCATTTCACTTATAACTCTACTAACTGGCCACCAAACCCAACAGACTTGCACTGAGCATTTTCATGTAGAACCAAATCTCCAATATTGTTCAAAAACAGTCTTATTTTGTCAGTCTTATTTTCTCCTGTACAGAAAAGCAGCATCATTGGCCAAGGTCTTACAAAACAAAACCACAGAGTGATTTCTGAAGAGTTTTTTTGAGGAAGAACTAACTGGAAAAAGGGAGTTTCTAAACACAGGAATCCATTTTCTGATTAACTGGGAAACTGAACTATAGCTGATGCAAGGTTCTTCACAGGGGCAGAACCTCGCAGCAGCAATAGTTTAGAGGGCACAAAGTTCACACAGGACTATAGCAAGTGCTGTGTTAAGAAATAGGAGGTACAGAATGGGTGATTTACTCAGAGAGATGAATTAATATGGGAGAACGGCAATTTTGAAGCCACAAGGTTTCCGCATACTTCTTTAGGTAACTGGTGACAACTTTTGAGGTTAATGATGAAAAGATAACAAATTACCATGAAAACTTTCACCATGACTGCAATGGCTCTTTAAAATCAAATAAACTCCATCATGTGCATGTTCTCACTCTGCTACTATGACCAACAAAAGTTGCTTGGCATCCACAGAAAAGTGGCCAATTTTTTCTGGTTTTGGCTGTGATAGAGTTAATTTCTTCTCAGTAGCTTGTACAGTGCAGTGTTTTGGATTCAGTATGAGAACAGTGTTGATAACACACTGATGTTTTGATTGTTACTAAGTCATGTTTATCCTAAGTCAAGGACTTTTTTGGTGCCTCATGCTGTGCCAGTGAGGAGGTGCACAAAAAATTGGGAGGGAGCACAGCCATGACAGGTGACCTGAGCTGGCCAAAGGGATATTCCACACCACAGACATCATGCCCAGTATATAAAATGGGGAATTACCTGGAAGTGGGGTTGATAGGAGTTCAGGGACAGGGTCTGACATCGTCAGCAGATGGTGAACAACTGTATTGTGCATCACTTGGCATTTTTTCCTCTTTGTTATTATTATTTTTATTATTATAGTTTACTTTATTTAAGCTATTCAAACGTTCTTTTATCAACCTAGAAGTTTTCATTTTGATTCTCCTCTCCATTCTTCTTGGGGGTGGGATGGGGTGGGTGAGTGGCTGTGTGGTGTGTAGCTGCCAGCTGGGCTCAAACCATGACAGCTAGTAAGTAAGATACTGGTTTAGAATGAGGGAACTAAAAAAAGTCTTTTAGTACAAAGATCAATTTAATGTTAAATGAAGGTAATAGGAAAACTTAACTGTAGTGGATTCAACAACCATTTTCCACTTCAGTGCCACATTTATAACAAATCCTTGTATTTCTACATAACCACATTCGGAGCTAGGAGAGCTTCATTTCCGGAATCCAGATCCTGAGAAATCCTGAGTTGAGAGTTAGTCAAATCATACTCCCCTCGACTCAGTGACCCTAGAGATTTGCATTTCCAAATGGAAATGATGTTAGCAGTTATGTAGGGGGCTTCTTTGCATTAATCTGAGACATATCTAAATAAAAGATACTACCAAGAAGTTAAATGCATAAATACCTACTGAAGAATATTCCCATCCCCATCAGACAGATATCACTTACAGAGCACCAGTGGACCCTGTGTTATCTACGTATTTATGAGAGAAGATAATCAAACTTTTACTGCCATGTAGCTAGAAAATTACCATGGGAAACTGAAAAGAATTTTATAATATGAGACTCATCAAAACTCAAACTCAGCAACAAGACAACAGGAGATCAAAGTTTGGGGAGCTATACAAAATTTCATATAATTTTGAGCAGTCAGTCTTTTCACATCCGCCCCTCTCCAACAATAACAAATTAACACTGAAAAGGCAGACCCATAATGCTGGGTGGTGATTACATGTAACTCACGTGTCATCAAATCCAACTGCCTCCACAAACATGCTGAAACTGGATATATGAAGCCTGAGGATGCCAGTGGAACAGATTTAGATCACCACACACTGAAGAAATATTAATTAAGATCTACTATCTATTAAAAGTGTTTGCAATTCACCCAAGATAAGAGATGGCACTTGCAATAAGTAGCTGCTTATAAAAGGCTTCTTACGCACGTCACGTTCACAGCATTAGTACATTACCCAGTAATGTGCTACATCAGTGTGCTGGAAGTTACAAAACTTGGCAGTCCTGATAACTGGAGTGGCTTTCCCCTTTTGCACAGCTTCAGCTGAGGGTGAATCATAGCAGAGAATTAAGAATGAAAATACTTGAACTTCAAGGCCCTTCCCCCTCTGATCATGACAACCATACTGATTAGTACTAAAAAAACCCTGTCTTGTGGCAAAGTTGATTTCATTAATTTAGACCTCTGCATTTTTTAAGTCACCCTTTATCACTGATTTAGTCTTAACTTACTTCTTCTCTTCCAAAAAATGCAAATTTAAAGAGAAATATTTTGACTTGGAAGTGGCACAAGTCACAATTTATTATTTTCTTTTCACTTTCTTCTTTTTTACACACTAACAGAAGCCCCCTTGCCTTGAAGTTTCTCTATTTCCCTCAATGTAAAAGCTGACCTTGACAGTAATCAGCTATAAAAACCAAATGGCATCATGAAAGGTACTGACACATCACAACTGAAGAATGAGTTGACCCAAGTTCAGATGTTCTGCACTGATCTTTATATTTTCTATTAATGCATGGGAAAATAAACCAAACATCTGCTCTTGAGATCCCAATTTCACACACTAAAATTCAGTGCAGCAAAATGTGGGTGCTCAAGTGCTGTACTGCTTCCTGTGCTTTGGTGGGACACAACAAAGCACCTCTGAGCTTGGCCACATACTGTTTTCAATTACACTGGATAACATAACGAATTTATCTCAATGCAGAAAAAAATCTGGATCTCTCAGGGGTAGTTGAGAACTTCAGCATGCTTATTTATGGATCAATTTGGTATTTCATTACACTTGTAATTACTATTAAAACCAAGAATCAACTTCATCTAATTACACAAACTGATTTTGCTTGAAGTTTTTAAAAAAATTAAATAACAATAATAAATTTAAAAACCTGATGACTTCATTTCATACCATCTTATTGTTCATACTATCCTAGGCCCTTTGGCATTTCACAGAATCCATACCATTGAGCCCCAAGGTTCAGACCTTACTTGATTTGACCACCAGCTGTTTCTATACCTACAGCCATTTTCTCTTCAGCAAACGCACCCCAGATCCCTACCATCCAAACTCCTTAATATAGCAGTTCATCAAATTTAACTAATGCTAAATCTGCATACTGGAACACATGCATTCAAATCTATTTTAAATGCTGCAAATCTCTTTAAATAGAACCTTATTTTTGAAAGATCCCAACTGTAATTTGTTTCTACATAAAAGGTTTTATTTTTTACCCTCCATACAGCAAACACTATTAATGTTTCAGTTTCTCTAGAGACTATATGGATTAGACTAAATGGAAAGTTGCCATGACAACAACACCGTTATTTTAAGTATTAGAAATTCATGCCAAGTTAAACAAAGGGCATATGCATGGTCAAGAACAAGTTTTCTAACTGTTCTGACGGCCAACAATAAACCCCAATGGCATTTAAAAACCGAAGAACTAAGCCTTAAAACAAGAACGAAAATAATTTACAACACAATTGAGCATCTTTTGCACTCCATTGTGATGATAATCGGTGACACCCGTCCCAGTCAGAAGAAGTCAATCTGATCAGAATCACTTTTTCAGTGCGTCCAAAAGACAGCCCCACACCCCACTTTTAGAAATGGACAGTCATAGGGCTAAATCACTGAAGGTGAGAGAAGGGGGAAGCCGTTCCCAACTCCTAAGTGCCTCTATCCAAGTTTGAAAGCCAAAAGGTGAGATGACAGCAACCTTCACATCCTTCCTCATTGCAAGTCCTCCGCAGTGTTAATCAAAGAACAATTCACATGTAAATCTTAAATAATAAGATTTAAAAGCTGAAGTGTAACTCACAGATCCTCAAAAGTGGTAAGATGCCCCACATGACTACAATTCCCAAGTCGCTTAGACACTTCTGTAGGTGTGACTCAAAATGATTATCAAGGCTTTTCCTTTGCTTATAGTGCATACAGAGCATTTTTGCATAAAGTAAATTATCCCTGCCCATGGCAGGAGGGTTGAACTAGATGACCTTCAAAGATTCCTTCCAACCCAAACCATTCTAGGAGTATATGATTTTGTGTATCTTGCAATTTAAAAAATTCTAAAATATAAGGACAAATCCAAAATTGTCTGAAGCATTTAAAAAACATCTGTGCTCCTGAGCACAATTGCCTGTGTTTTCCTTAAATAGGTGGAAAAAGTTAGGGAACCAAATGGTCTGATCAGATAAATTCTGAAAGCCTGAGAATTTGCTAAAATTCTCCACAGCAAGTCCCAAACCTTTTTAAGCATTTAAGCATTTTTATTTAGTCCCTAAATATAAAGACAGCCAGCTTCAAGCTCATAAAACTGCAAGTTGTTTCAGTTTCTCTCTGAGACAATAGTGAACTCTAAAGGTGTTCTTTAGAAGAGAAACACTCTGTACCCAGCCATGGTATAAAAACAAACACTTCTAAATAAAAACTAAAAACATTACTGACTAGCACACTGCAGTTGAAAAAGAGCACCTACCTTGACTCTGATAATAGACTTACGATGATAAAAGCAGCAAAGTGCTGCTATCAGCATTTGAAAAACATTATAATCCTTCGGCATTTTCAGTCCTGCTGTTTGTGGCTCCTCAAGACTGAAGATAAACAGTCACTACTAGCAGTGCTCTGAGGTTCAGCAAGCTCTTCAGTATCACCACTGCCTACCAGAGCTGCTACACCCCCCTACTCACATATCACTCTGGGACACTTCCCACAGCTGAAGCTGATACCATCAATTCAGTGACCGCTGGCACGCTGGCTTCCAGCATGCCATATAGAGAGTGCCAGAATCCTCATGTGATCTGTTTCACTCACCAGTGAAATCCTGGCTCCTCTGTCTTGGTGTCCCCTGGCTCAGAGACGCGTTTAAACCATCAGCACAAGGCAAACTTCTCTTCTTGATGAGTTACAATACCTGTCTCCCTGTGCTGATAAAGGCTTAATCAGTTGCTCCAGTTCAATCATGCAACATCTATGCCTGCATCATCAATTATACACACATAAAAGAAAAAAAAAATAGGAAAAGGAGTTGATTACTGTTTGACGACTAAGAATTGAGCTTCGATAACCAAGGAAAATGATAAATCTGTTTATTTTTAATTAGGAAGCTTCTGGCAGACAGTCCTTGGAAAAAATAGCAAGAAACCTACCCTGTAAACATTGTCAGTGTTGCAACCAAGGTACCTTCAGCATTTAATACTCTCAGTGGACAGCTTTATCTTGGTGATAGTCCCATGGAATTGTGCAAATGGCTTGAGAAAGAAAGAACTGAATTCATGAACATGTCTGATTTGGCAGAGTAAAAGTAAGCACTACAACAAAATAAAAAGCAGCAGTTTTATTTATGCCTGTGATTCCATTCTCCTGGATAGCACAGCCCATAGCTTACTGACCAGTCAGCAAACCGCTCATCAGCAGAGAATCTGTCCGACATTTCTCAAGGCCCTCTCAAGAACCAGGGCAAAAAAAGGAAAACAACTTGGGTAATTGTAATAACTGTAAGAGACAAGACATTACCTCCATAGCAGCCTAATTAACAGATTTGGTGAAAGAAAACCAGATGGACTGGATTGAGCGGAGTCTGTAACACTTAAGAAAGAGAAATTTTGAAGAGATCAATCTTATTACTTGGATGGTACCAAAAAAATACAGAAGTCACAGATATTTTAGATCTTGGATTAGGAATAAATTAATGCCAAGGAGCAGTTAAAAGGAATAGTTACTTGTCTTTTTCATCAGCAACAAATACATTACATAATAATGCTTATTTATGTTCTCAGGTATTACTTGCAAGGTACCTCTCACCCAATAACAGTCCTTCCTTCCCACACTGACTGAACAGTGGGAAGTGCCCTCAGTGCCTGCATCCAGCAATAAGAACTTGTACACAAACCAAGCAGCAGCACTAAGAAAAAACATAAAGTGTGCACTGTCTTTCAAAGAAAATGAGGAGTGCCTATCTGAAACGAAGAGGAAACCTCAGTGTTGGTAACAAGGAAATGGAAGTGTGACGTGCAAAGTTCCCTCACCCATCTGACCACCTAAGGTGTGCAGGTACCTACCACCACGTTAAGCACCAAACCCAGAATGTTCATGAAGACAGCCAGACTACTTGGCCATGTGTTGGAGATGCTGTGCCAGAGACTATTCTGAGAAAAGGAAAACAATGTAGGAATATAAGAACAGAACATTAAATGGACTTTAAAGTAACAAACCTGGCAAGAAAAAGGATAGAAGATTGGCCAAAAAGGAAGCTGAAAATACTGACTTTGAAGATGAAGTCCTGCTGTAGACTACTTTATGACAAACTCAAACAATGAATGAGTAGATAATATAACAAGAATGTGAAAGTACCCTCATTTTCCCTTTGCACTATGCTGCAGTGTATTTTAATTTACTTTGAGTTCTTTCTCCACTTTGAGGAGCTCTATAGGATTGCTTTAGCAGGTAGCCAGAGAAGAGAAGATTAAAAGATAGCCTGCAAGACTTCAAACACAAGCCTCAACTGTGATTCCTATTTCTTGACTGAAATTTTCTGGCACTGTGGCAGGACATCTCATCAAGGACTGTATTTTTAAAGACTGTTAATCAAAAGTTCTCATAATAACACCCTAATCCAATTTTAAAACTGGAGGGGCAGGGAGGAGGGATGATAAAAAGGGAAATGAAATTGCATCAGTCAAGGTGTTTTTGCTTTATAATGCTGGCAAGACAGTATTAGTATCACACACTAAGGTTTCACTTGCAATACCATGAACAGAAACTATCAAGACAAGCAAGTCAAACTACACTAAGTGACAAGAAGGGCTGTTAGGATGACTTAGCTATTTTGGCAGCAGAAACAACTGATTTAGCAGTGCAAAATAAGGTGGACCACTTCTGCTCTGAAAATAACTAGAAGTGCCATAAAGGAGTTCTTTATGGGGTTGGGAAAAAAAAAAAAAAAAAAAAAAAAAAAAAAAAAGACAGGAATACTATGACCTATCAATGTGTAAACCTACACTGAAATTTAAACAAAGGTTCTCATCCATTATCAAGAATAAAACCCCCCCAGTTTTTCAAGAAAAGGAGGATTGGAGTGGCAGGTCTAATACAAATGGTAACTGCCAGTTCCTTATTTCCTGTCTGTAATGAAGTAAAGAATCAAAAATTATGTATGTTGAGAGAATGCCAGAAATAATGAATCTTAAAAACAAATACTGTACAATTTCATACAGCAGTTGCTGATGCTTTTTATCAACAGTGTAACTGATAGGAAAAAGGATACTTTATTTAAATGGTAAATTAAATTTTTTTTACATTAAACTAATGGGATTTTTCTTTTTATTAAAGGTTAGTATGACTTCTGCCTAGATGGCTCAATGAATGGATGACAACCTTTGCAAGACACTGTGATACAGCAGTATGAAAATTAATATTACTGGAAGGAATCTCAAAGAGTACGTGAGAAACCTCTGGGTGATACTGTGGTATTTCCTGCACTGATGGCTATCATGGAGCTGTTTTCAGCCAGCATGATTGAGGACAACCTTCAGGCTGCTCCAAATTATGCTTCATACAGAGGAAAGATTTACAGTTTTAAATACTGACTCAGAGAAACAAAGGATAGCTTAGTCACATTTTCACTCTCCTGGCCTTCAATTTTTTGCTGGTACTTTGGGTTCTTGGACTCCTCACGTGAGAAATAAACCTGTTTCTTTTACCTTAGAAACATCAAATACAATCCTTTTGCTGAGACATCTATTGATGTATTTCATATGCTCTCCAGCACCAAAAGGCCAGCCATCAGCTTTATTTCTTTGTTTTCAAAAATTCTTCCTAGAATCTTAAAATATCTTATAATCCCTTCATCTGTTTCTATGGATGGCTGGCTGGATTATTTTTGCTAACTTTGATAACTAAGCTTAATAAGAAAAGATTTTTAAGTTCATAGAATCCATGGCCACGTGAGTTCACTTGAATATATGTTCTGTGCTGAGTTCCTGATAGCCCATCAGGAAGAGAAATTAAGGAGCCTCTGCTAGCCCTACCTGTTATTACAAAGCCTCTAAAGTTATTTAGAATTTTTGCATGGTCTACTTTAAATTACACTTACCCAGTGTTCCCTTGACACACCTAAACTGTGTCCAGCTCACTCAGAGCACATTGCATGTGCAGGATTTTGAGGTGTTCGTACAGGACAGTGCAAACCTGCTCAGGGGGGATCTTCTTAGGTTAATTTAATTGTACAGGACAAAGAAGAAAAAAATGTAGGGATCATTTCTTTAGTAGAGGTCAGTTTCTTTTTCTCTCATCACAAAAAAAAAGAAGGAAAAAAAATTATGCAGCTTCAAGGTTCTAAGTGGCTCACGTAAAGCAACCACACTTCATAAAAATATAAATGCTTGAAAACTCCCAAGCAGTCTGAAGCTATCACAACAGTTTCCAGAGCTACAAGACATTATTTTGAACCAAACACCGGTCATGCTCATGGAAGTGCTTAGAATTCACACGCAGAATTATGATTTGTGATTTCATATCAGAGAAAGAGAAACAATTTCAGACTAAATTAGATGAGGGAATTGTTGGCTTGCTGCTTTGCTTTGCACTGCTCTATTCATTTAAGCATTCAAATCAGCCTAGCAATATTCAGTGAAATACATGTAATGCTTTACATTTCAGTGCACTAACTGGAAGTAAACAATGCAGGCAGGAAGCCAGCTGTAAATGAAAGGAGGCAGGGTGTACTGTACAAGGGTCAAGAGCACAAATCTCATTAGACACAGCCCAGAGCCAGCCCTGAGCACTGCTGCTGAACGAGCGACGTCACACGGACACGGCCCCGGCCCCATTACACAGGGCACCATCCAGCTATGGTCTGAGGGCTATGGCTACAAAATGGCAACTCTGGGGTTGGAGCAAAGTGCAACAGGCATAAAATTTGAAAGAAAAATCCCAAAGAAAATCAAAGAACTTTAACCTTCAGTTGAAACATTTTTCATTTAATACATAAGAGTTTTTGCCATAACTAGTTACTTCTTCTTTTTAATGTAAGAAGAAGTCAGGAAACAGGGGAAAACTGATAAATAATTCGCCCATGCAAACAACATCTTCACAACGCCCACTCCCAGTTAGTTTTAGCAGTAAGTCCTTCAGATAATGCACATTGCCTGTAACAAAGCTCTGGTGGGGGGATGCCTCCAAATACAGGTAGCACCCAACTTTACATCTGAACGCTTGTTAAAGTGTAGAACAAGTGGAAGAAAGGGGAGCACAACACTGTCAGAAAGCTTACTTTTACCTGTTCCTAACTCAAATGTCTACAGGCACATAAAGTCCCATGTCCCATGTCCTACCATTCCTGTCTCAATTTTTAACAGAACTGACTCTTTCATGTTCTCTTGGATAACCTCACTTTCTGCATGCTGTTGTTGGTGCAGCCTCTGATCATAAATCAACAGATAGAGCTGCAGCTGTAATTACCCTTGTTTGCATTGCAAGGTGTGGTGTGGGAGAGGTCAGCATAATTTCTTCCTCCTTTCTATCGTGGTTCCGTGAGGCAGTCTCAGAAATGTGCTGCAGTTGTACAGGAATAGTGAGAAAACAGAATTTGCATCTATTTAGTTTACACTGCTGCTTGACTAAATCTCTTTGAAAATCTGCCTCATATAAAAACTCAGGTTGGCAGGTACAAGAAATAAATGCCCAACCCGCTTATGAGCTTCCTACTAGGTCCTAATTTGCACTTTAAGACATCCAAATACCTTGGAGATTTATATACTTTAGTTATAAGAGATCAAATTTTTTCAAAGTCATCTGGCAGTAGGTCTGGCTTTCTTACTAGACCCTTTCCTATTATGAATTCACCAGCAGGTTTTATCAATCCTACCAAAAACTAACATACAAATTCTTGAGCTCCACCTACTGTCTGCCAACCCATGTACAAACACAAAATGATTTTGTAATGGCTCACCTATTTTTCCTTCAATTTCTTCCCTGAACTGGGGGAAAAAATAAAGAATTATGAAAAGGCATGAATTTCCTTTTCTTTCAAAATTAGTTCACAGTTTATGGCTAATACCTTCTTCTCTTTCCTGCTAACTTAGCTGTCATTAGTCTAACTAGCTTTGCTGGTCAGCATATCAGAGCTGTCTTGTGCATAAAAATAAGGCATTAAGACATTTGTTAACTTTAGCCTTCTGTTTTTGAAAGTCTCCCCAGCACTGTCAATATAAAGTGCTTGTTTGTGTGAGATTTAAACCAATTCTAAATATAATGGAAAGATGGAAAAAAAAAAAGTTACTTCACCAGGGTAAGTGGATGCCTTTAAAATATCAGCTAATTATCTAAAACTCCTGAATACATTAAAATACTTTCCTTTAATACAAAGGAGGTGTATTTTGGATGTGTAGCACTCAAAAAGAAAATTTACAAGTCACTTGGTCCCTGTCAGAGCCTGGATTTTCAAAAGTCTTTACCACCCTTTCAAGGTTTTACTAACAAAAGGATTTGAGGACATGGAGGCAAACGACCTCTAGGTATTCTAGACAGCCAACACAACATTATACTCTATTATTTGTGTAGATGCTTATTTTCTATAAATATCCGACACACAAAAATGTCAGGCCAACCTGTTCCTTTGACAGCATGTATGAGTAAATGACATCCCAAGTGAAAACTCCCAATGCTCCTTCTGCTGTCCTTTCCACAGGCTAAACTGTATGACAGTGTGTCTCCAAAAAGAGGCAAGACAGACACGCACAATGTACCATTCTTATTCCAATTATTATCTGTAAACACAGCTCTGAGGGATTAGGAGCTTTACTTCCCTAGGCTTTATCAGTAAGAGTACCCAAAACGCTTAATAATAAAAATCATCATCTGCTCTCCACACATTACATACTCACTCCCCCTTGTGGCTCATGTGCGTATAGACAGTGAAAGATCAACAGTAAGGTGTTGTATGGAGTTAAACATAAACATTTTCATGTCCCTGGCAGCTTTTGCTATTAGTCCATCTTCAAAACTATGAAAACTAAAAAACAGTCTCCCCATTTTTTTTCCTTTCTTTGAAAAGTAAGTGCACATCACCATGTACCTATATTTGCTTTCACTGACACAGACATTTTGACTTGGGTGTGTTATCAAAACGCCAGGTTGGATGGGGCCCTGAGAAACCCAGTCTAATGAAAGGTGCCCCTGCACAAGGCAGGGGATTGTAACCAGGTGTCTTTTGAGGTCCCTGCCAACCCAAACCATTCTGTGATAACTCAGCATTTGAGAGCCACTGGGATTAATATTTTGGAGAAAACAGGCAATTCATTTAAATCCAAGTTTCACAAGATCACCAGAGTTAAAGTAAGATCTGGTTTTTGTACCCCAAGACTTCTATCCCATGTTTCAGATTCAGACCTTTCCAGCTTAGGTTCCTCATCTGTAAATAAGACCTGACAGTAGTTACTGATCCTCTAACAAAGGTATTGGAAAGGTCAATTAAGTAGTTACTGCCACTAGTATTACTATTGGTGCCAAGAAAATTAGAGCAAAGTAATTTTACCGTTTTCAACTCAAAGCTCAGTGCATGTAGTGGCTTTTGAGGACTCCAGACCAGACATCATTTGAGAGTTAATGAGTAATAACAGAAGAAGCAGAATACAGACATTAACTGGGTCAAATCCATGGTAGGATAACACATAAGATTAACCATTAACATGCAAAGAGAGAATGCTTGCTGCTCTAAGAATTATCTGCATTTTATATTTACTAAAGCACCCTCAGCATTACAGAAGATGCTCCCATAAGCAAAATAACCTAAACTCCATTTCAGCATCAGGAGAGGGGAACGCACTGCTAAAAGACTTTGCAGTGAAGGCCAGAATAATTAGAAAGCCACTACCCACTTGACTCAATTCATATAAGGATTATCATTTACCAAGAAAAAAAATTCCTCTTCACAGTACACTAACTCCCCTTGCCCCTGATCCACAAAACCCAAAAACCTCAACCAACCAAAAAACCCACAAACCCCACCAACCACAGAAAAACCCAGATCTTAGAGCTAATCAGGCCATTTGGGAACTGGGGGCTGGGAAAGAGCAAAAAGCTCCAAACAGGAACAGGCTAACTTGGGATTTGCTCTTCTAGGGAAACATGAACTAGGACAGTAGACTGAAAGTGCATTGTCTGGCAGAGCTGTAGAATCATACTTCCTGCATAATTTACTGCAAACACCAGCTTACATTTTACTCATCACTTTGCAGCCAATAGACTACAGGACTGCTGACTCAACCCTTATTTTCAGAGACTAGCCTGTTGGTCAAACAAAATTCAACATGAGAAAATACTGAAACGTGGGTGTTATATTCCACCACTAATGATGAATAACAGCATTGTATCAAATAAGATCAGTTTTCTTTAACTTCAAATGAACAGGGCAAGATTCTCACTATGATTTCAGGGGAATTAAATACTTGAGAGCTGCCAAATTTCAATACATATGTAACTCCTTAAGCACCTTTTAAGTTTTTTCCTGGGCTGATGAAAGCTTTTAGGAATAATTATCACACATACTGAAATAGTTGCCCTTTTGAGTAGAGAAACGGCAGACATTGAAAGAAACAAGCCTAGAAACAAGGCTGAAAAAAAAAAATTCTACTACCTGGAATTTTGCTATCACCAGAACAGGACTAAAAGACAAGATACTTTGTCCAACTTATTGCAACAGCCCGAACTTATCTCACTAGAAAATTGAATATAGGTTATGAATAGAAGACAGATGGACAAAACAAAACAAAAAACCCCAAATCAAACAAAAACCTCCTCAAACAAACAAAAAAACCCCAACAACCCTCCCCCCCCCGCCCCCCAACAACATAAAACCAAAAGCACCCAAAACCAAATCTCTACGTGCAAAATACCACAATTTAGGAAAACTTTTCTCACAATAACAATTAAAACATCATCTGACTAATCTAGTTTGGGAGGTAGAGCAGATTATCTTGCTGGAAGTTTTGGACAGCCTTCTTCTGCTGGAAGTTTTGGACAAATCAGAACATCTATTTTAACAATCTCAGTGCCACCCTGAGAAAAAAAACTGTTCAAGTTCCCTCTAGGACCTATTTCTATAACTAAATGACAGGGAAGAGGGGAAAACTCCCCCCCGCCCCGCCATTCTGTGCTTCTTGAGAAAAAAGCAACCAACTTCCAACAGTCAGACTCCTACAAGAATTACAAAGAAATTATTATGAAACGTGATTTAAATAACCATGACTTGATTAAAAACATCCAGTCAAGTGTTTCTTTTCCAGCAGAGGGCAGTGCACAACCATCAACCGCCCATCAAGAATCAAACCGAAGGTTTTCACTGAGACCGGTAACTACATGCATTAACACTGGATTAGCTCCAACAGAATCTTCTCTGTGTAATCTGAATTACACAGTTTACATACAAGAGGCAACTGCTGTGGAATGATGTTTGTGAAACTTCTGTTCCTGCTAAGTAGAGAAACATAAAAAAAAAGGAAATATCTCTGAAGCCTTCCTGACATCACTGATGATCTTTGAGTTGGATGACAAGTCCATAATGACAGAGATGTGTAAAGTCCAAGTCGGCCACATGGGCATACTCCTTTTCTCCTCAACAAAACACATTCCATCTGATAATTCCACCTTCTGTGGTACTGTTGCCCTTGCTGCAGTGGCAAAAAGTGTGGAAAAGAAGTCCTCGAACCACCCTACAGACTCAGAAAGAACCTCCTGATCATGTGGTGCCTTAGTGTCAGGCATTCCTCCCAGCTCTGACACTTAATGCTGTCAGACAATGCAGAAACCCAACCAACTTTCTGCTCACAAGTCCCAACTCGCTTCCCAACAGGCAAGTCTCTGCAGGAGTGTGATACACAGCATGAACAGGAATACACTGCAGCTGGCAAGATTTCCAGTGAGGTGGGGATTTCTCCAATATATTTCCATGTCTAAAAAAGGCTGCTTGCAAGGAAATTTCACTGTCATCAGGAAAAACTGTTTCCCAAACTGTGGCTACTTCTCATGCTGATGCAGATTTTTTCCTAAACTTTCCTAAACACACATATACATATACAAACTTTACTTTTGATCACCCCCTTACCAGAGTATCTTCAGCCAATAGAATGGTGAGAGTCAAACATGCACACCTATATTGGATATTGAATTGGCATCCATAATACTATGAATTTGTGCAAATAACTATACAAACCGTGCATCAATAAATCTCATAACCTGATCTAAGTTCCCTGAAGTTGAATTAAACCCACAAAATATTGTCCCATCTTGCAAAGCTATAGATAAGGGATCAACACACTGGAATGTCATCAAAACTTTATTTTCAGTTGCACCAGCCAAAGCCATGATGAATGTCGGTAATTGCTATGACAGTTTGCTTTCTAACAAAATCAAGGAAGAGTAAAAATAGGGAGAAAAATTAACACTGTGGGGCTGAGATGAAAGAATCCTTCAGCAGAACTTCACAAGAGACTCTTTTTCTGCAGCTGTAACTTCCTTAAACCAGTAACAGCTTTTTCAAGTCTGAATCTAAATATAAACTTCCCTCATGACCATGCTGAGCAGATAATCAGTCATAAATTTTGCAATTTTTCCACTAATGGAATAAAATACAACTCCAAAATCTCAGGCCATAGTAATATTTATCGACTCACTGCTGATATATATTTCTGTAATTATTAAGCACTATTTCCACAGGAAATGCTTGAAAGGTTTCCATGAAAGGAGGAGAGACATCTCTTTTTTTTTCTCTTTTCACTCCAATATAGCTGCAATAATTACAGCACAGATTTCTAAGAAAAGATCCTAAAGTATTTATAGTGAATGGGAATGGGACAGAAAGCTAAGATTAGTTCACAAGAATGTCATCAAAATGACTCACAAAAAGTTCTCTGACACACTCAAATCTGCCAGCACTTGATTCTTTCTCCCCTGCTGCAGGAATCTGTTCTGTGGATGTGTGGACTCAGGGTGTGGGAAGAACCTGCAGAGACTACCAATGGATCTATTATTTGGTTCATAAAACTTGTAAAAATCTCACAGAATGTACAACGTGCTATTGTGTCCCTGAATCTCTTTCATGACTGGGGTAGCAGCCTGACTCAAAGCAGTCTGGCCTGTTTTCACTTCTACCATAAAAGGTTTTTTTTTGAAAGAGCCATTTAACTGTGACCATGGTTTCAGCAGCACTGTGAATACAAAGGAAGAGCTGAAGCCATATGGACACTTCAGTATACTCAGACTTCAGCAAATCAGTACTTTTTTTTCCCCCCTTTAGAACTTGCTTTTGCATAATTAGTTCTCTTTATACAAGTAATGAACTAATACATCAATATTCAAGATGTAGTAAACTGCAACTTGTGAGAGATGTAATTTAGATTAGAGAATTAGAAACCACAGTTCACCTATAGAGACCATTCTCTTAAAAAAAAAGATTAATTCTATAATCAGTGTTTTCTGTCTTGTATTTTGAGCAGAATAAAACAACAGAAAAAATCAATTTATTTTGCCTTTCCTCTTTTCAGAGTATTTCTGAATACCAGGATTTATTCATATTATTTTCAGTGACCAGATTTCAGCAAGGAAAGGTTCATTAAAAAGCAAATTACTACACTCAGCTTCAAAGTTCTTCTATCTGCTTGTAGTCACTACGGCCACAACAAACATCACGCTGTTCTTCTCACTGTGAACCAGCACACAGCCAAAACCAGCACACTGAATCAGCACACTGAACCCTGCTCAAGCCCAAATGAATTCTCCACATTCTATTTACAGCACTGTCCAGTTCTGAAGAGATGTTGATCACTCCCCAGCAGGAGCACACTCCAAACAAGTATTAATTACCTTTCTTATGGGACTCAAGACAAGAAACTCCAGTAGCATGTTTGCACCACTGCAGAAACAGTGTTGATTTGTAACTGTGAAGCTGTGCAGCCAGCTCTGTGCCCAGGTCTTTTTGTAAAATTACTTTTTAAATCTAGCTAGTTTAAAACTAGCTGCTTGTCTTGAAGGACAATAGGTATGACTATGCAGCCTGATAAAGCTGATCAGTTATGAGAAATGCACCTATCTGAATCTTTCAAAACAGCCACCAACAATTAGTGTGTCAGGGAGCAATGGGAGTGGGGCTGCTCCCTACGGGACAGCCACCCCGGAGCACAGGGTGGGCAAGGTGCTCACAACAAGGTGCAGTCCCACAGCACCCCGACACAGCCAAGGTGAGCAGGGTGATGACACCAACAGGTCCTATCACGCTCCAGAGAGCCTCAGGCCAGGTATAAAGTCTGTCCCGAGCTTCCCACACAGCACTTGGGAAACAGGACTGGGGCAGGCACACCCACTGAGCAACTCAGGAGGGGTCTGAAGGCCCCATCGTGATGCAGCCCTTGCTCAGTGGGTGTGGGAGGAGGTCCCAGGTGAGGCTGGCCAGGACACCTGAGAACAATTAGTGCCCTCAGGGCCCTGACACAGTACCATTAGCTCAGGACTGTAACTCTAGGGTAGAATTGCCAGAAGCCAAACTACCCTAACATAACTTAAATTTGTGCCATGCATTACTTTCAAGATAATGCAATTCTTTCAAGGCAAATTAATCCAAAGTCTCTCTTCTCTTTACAGCCTGAAGAGCAACATGAAAGAAACAAGAACCAGTACCAAGACTTTACAATTACAATGTACAATCAGTTCCAGTGTTAGTTTTTATGTATGAGTGACACACTGCACATGCTTCATGCTCAAATTTATATATGTTTTCAGTCAGTAAATCAACATTTCTCTGTTGAGAGACAATATTAACTATATTTTCCTGTGCACCAGAAATATAAATCTCTCACTCAGAACTTTCATATCCTGAATCAGCAAAATACAATTTCCAAAAGTGCTCTTGTTGTTTTCTCCCTCTTCTCTTACTCTTTTCTATTTAAAGGGGTTTTTTTCCCACTTAAGCAAACATGTCAAAGCCTACCTGTTAGTTCAAACTACGTATGTACAGATTACATACCAAAGAGACTTGTGCAAATGGCAATGGTGGTATAAACACGCTACAGAAATCTGTTTTTGCAGCTTGAGAAGGTTCGTGTTCTGCATTTTATACCTGACTTAACACTGCCACCATAATGTATTCAAGTATCTGGAAAATTTATAAACATTAATATAATAGTTACCATAGGGTAAGACAATGAACACATACTTGATAAAACTGAAGCCAACAAGGGGAGTCCAAGATCCTGTTGGTATGAATTCACCCTCAACTTTTACAGTTAGACTTAACTGATAAACAAAATACTGACGAGAGACCTCCTTTATTTATTTATGACTGATTTCTGTGTAAGAACACATTTCTGGAATCAGTTTTGTTAGCAACACAGACTTTTACAGACAAAAAATGTTTCGGGGAGTTATATTTATTAGAAAGCAGTTTCTGCATATTTTTCGAAGTTGTAGTTTTGAGATTTCTTGTCTAGAATTCCTGTTATAATACCACTGAACTAGGGTCCAAACTCACAGTTCACCAAAGGTAGGGAAATAGACAGGAAGAACTGAAAAAGGAAGGGGAAGAGAAGGGATTGGTGACCCTTGTATTCTTCCTCTTAAGTCTCTTTTCCCCAGACTTTCCTCCTCAACAGCAAAGTTTTAATAACTAAGCTTAGCACCACTGCTATTGAGAAGAGTCCAAGACAAGCTTCTACTAGAAAAGATGAGAAACCACATTTATAATACAGAACTTGCTGCAACAAGACAAGACACACATATTGATGAATTGGCACACGATACCTCTGCCTTCTTAGTCACATTATTAAAACTGTAACAGCATACTCGGTACAGCACAGTGCAAGATACAGTCAATTAAATACAGCAATTAACATGTCGGCCACTTTGCTGCCTCTGGCATCCCCTCCTGAGATGGCTTTTGGCCTTCTCTACTTTACCATATCCCAGCTTTAGGCTGAGATTGAGGCCAGGGACCTCCCAACACTGAACTACCTGTTCAGAACAGAAATCCAAAAGCTGTTCTGAGAGTCCTGTAGCAGCCACTTTTCCAGGGATCTTTGTGTTCTGCTCTTCCCCTTCTCTTCCACAAAACCCGAATTCCTACATCTACCCCAGCCTTAGGCAGAAAGTCCAGCAGAGGACTCTGCCACACTTTCAGACAATTAATTTCCTTTGACAATCCCCTCTCAACACTGCATTACAATCCCCTAGTTTACTTCTTCATTCAGCCTGAACCCTAACCTGGGCACCTCTTAATTTCCCTCAACTATGAGCATCCACAGGGGGAGTTCTAGCAGCAAAATCCCACTGAACTGGTTCTCCTCAGTCTCCTCCTCACCTGAACTTCTAACCTGCAGCAGAAATTCAGGTTTCTGAGAAATTCAGGCTGTCCACATTAATAGAAACGTGGACAGCCCAAATAATAAATAGCTATATAAAATAGCTATAGAAATATCCTATGTTAAGGATAACCTGTGTTTATCTGACACTTACCAGGAAACAGGGGAAAAAGCCCAACAATTAGAGAAGCCCATTGTTGAAACACATGAAATATAAGCCAGATTTTTTCAAGGTTCTGAGGAATAATATTCACTTAAACAAAACATGTTGAAAAACACTAATTGAGTAAAAATTACAGCATTACAAGAGACTCCCAATACAGAATCACATCCCTAAGGCTTCTTCCAAAGTCTCTCTATTGCCAGTCTGGGATAGAGTTTTGAATACAGTTTCTGAATGTTCCAGGGTACTTTTTATTTACTCTTAACAAAATACATACACTGATCAAGTACAGGAGATCTCACAACAGGAGAGCAGAACTCACAACTTTTCCAGGATTCCAATTACTTTTTTGGACCAGAAGTGAATTTTTAACTGTAATTTTAGTAAGTATAATACTAAAACTGTAAACCTAAATTTGACATTTTTATGATATTTTCAGATGTGATTCTTTACTTCCCCAGAAATCCATGAACAAAAAATACAGCTTCTTTTAATCTGCTAACAAAAACAAGAATTTAAACAGTCACCATGTAACTGCAAAGAAGCCCCAGTACAAAAATGCAACCTGTGCCCAAAGTACAATGCCCACAAGTATTTCACTGAAGCTTTAAGTAAACAGTCTGACACGTATAATTTGTTTCTCTGTACCAAAAGATAGACAGCTGCACTATTTACCTACAAATGACTGGAAATGCTCTGTCAGTGCTGGGTATACACCAAATAAAAAATTTTGAGGGTAAGAAACAGTACCTTACCTTAACATATTCCAATGTAGGATCCAGAATATTCTGATCTCTGTAAGAAAATGGTACCAGGAGAGAAACAAAAAAATGGTGAGTCCAAATATAACCTCATACTGAAGAGATGCATTCATATGAGCAATATGCTACTAGTCACATTAAAATCCTCATTAAAAGCTGTGTGCTAGAGTTTGATGGCCTATGCTATCTAATTTTTAACACATATATAAATCACTGATTTCTTCTAGAACGACAGGTAGTGGAGCCAATAGTAATTAATTTGAGAAATGAAGTTATATGAAATGAAATGAAATTATACCATTTTAAGAAAATAAAATAAATCTTGACATTTCAACAGATGGCTGAAATACTTACTTTCCACCTAAAATATTTGAAATAAATTTAAAAGAGAGCTCTCCCACAGTGGCTTTTGAATATATATCTTTGCTTTTATGTTTTCCTGTTTAAGCTACTGCCTCAGATAGCACTGGGAGGGCACTGCTAACAGGAAATAGAATGCACTACATTCAATTTCTATATATACAAAGAAAAAGTTCTCAAAATAATCATAATTTCAGCATCACAATTATTTGAAAGCCAAATAATCAAGTCCTTTCCTTAATTTAAAAATAAAAGATCTCATCATAGGTTTTCTATACAGACAGATAGCAAAGGGCACAGAAGCCTAAGTGAAGAGCCTTGCACTCTTACAACTCCTTCCATAAAACAGATGTTTATTTTCATTTCTATTTCAAAGTATTTCGTATATTTGTTTTTATTTGAGAACTAGCAGGTTAACAGAGTTCGCATGAAAACATGACTGGATGTTTTCTACAGAACTTGGGATGACATACATGGTGTTGCCTTTAAAGTTCAAACATGTAATAGGCACAACGAAAACCATGCAAACTTAGAGAGGATTGGGCACTTGTTACAGCAATCAAGTTTGCCACTTGGACAACAGATACTCTAAATTTAGAAACTGGATCTTGTTTGGTGGAAGCTGTTACAAAGATGTAACACTGGAAACCTAACAAGCAGCTTCAAAAATGTAGAAATTGGGTTACATTGGAATTAATCAATGCAGAAAACAGTCTCTGAATTCCCCGTGTTGTTTTGAATGTAACTACATATCATCTGAAACAATACTATTATTTTATGCTCAGTTTTTAGTCTGGTTCCCTAACAGCTTTTAATCCAGAATACTGAGCCTTCCCCATTAAATGATGGTGTTCAACTGTTCAGGCTGTATCATGTATTACTGTTTCACATTATCTCAGTACTTATCAAGGGTCAAGTTCCATTCTCAACTGATGTTTAAAAGAATAAAAACCTGGAAAATTCAATGGAAATAGAATTTGGACCATTTGAAACTTTTTCCTATGCAATATACAAAGAAGAGTCAGCTTGGTAACTGTATGAGCACAAAGCATGTACAAGCATAGCAGAGAAGGGGTGAAGCACAGAGGAAAAAGAAAAGAAAGCTTCTAAACAGAAGAGATGTTTTCCTTCTCAGTACTTTTTAATTTGACTGGGGAAAAAAAAAAAAAACCCAACCATTTTTAATCAGTTCAGCAAAGTCATTAAGCATGTCTGAATCCTTCTCACATTCAAATGATCTGTGGGAAGTTGTTCCAGTACCAAATGCTCCTGAAAAACTTTGCAGTTTAGTTCTTTGCTTGCCTGTGGAATCTTTCAGGACAAAGGGCCTACCAGCACTGCCTGTGCAACACACTCCAAAAGAACAAACCTGCTTACCCGGCTGTGAGCATGTTTTGGTACAGTCTGCACTTCCAACCTGCACTCCTGCAGCCCAGCCTTCCTACAGACTCCTCTGTGCTCACCTTCCACTACAAGGAAAATGACCTTTAGGACAGATCAAGCCAAACCAAAACAGAAAAGGTAGAAAAGCTTTAAGATGAAACAGTTTATTTACTGATGTATAAAGCAGGCCATCCAGAAGAGAGCAGAGAAGGGTGTGCCCTACATTTCTTTCAGCATCCACATGACAAAAGTGCTTTGAAAATGTTTGGCATTGGGAAATGGATGGGGTAACAAGAATCTCTTCACAAGTACTGTAGTATTTTATCTGGTAAGCTGTCCCACAACAAAATGTACAAAACCCTGCAATTCACCATGAGTCATACAGAAAGACGTTTATGTTGGAGCCCTATACATCTCAGATACCTGTCTTCCAGCTGATCTATTCCTCTCTCTCCCCATATTCCCTTGTTATCTAAGCCTTCATCTCTGTACACATTTTCTGAAGTTATTTTCAAGGAATGGTAACTTCCATTGTTGTGCAGCAACTCATAGTAAAGATTAACTACTGCATTTTCCTGTCATTCGATTCCACCACAATACTGTCACATTACATGCAGAAAACCAGATTAAGCAGTAAGCCCAAATAACTAGAAGGCAACCAAATGGAACTAGCTCCTGAATCTCAGCTCTCTGTTAGCAATGATGATGTGTTTCTTTATGCCATGTGTTCCTAGTGAAGGAAATCTATAATGTCATGAAGTTAAGAAAATTATAAAGCACATTTTTTCCTTTCCATTTTCCCTCTCAAAGAATCTTAATAAAAAATGGTGAACCCACACTCTCACTGATTGTATTAGAAGATCTGCAGAAAAAAAATTAATACTTTCAGATGACTAACAGATCAGATGAAAGATAGTGGCCCCCTCTGCCGTCTCTCAAAATCAATTTAACTGAAGGTTTGTTTCAATAATACTAAATTCTTATCTTTCATCAGATTTTATTACCTTTCAAGTAATGCTAATGTTAATCTTCATAATAAGCTTGACTTTACAGCTGTATTCATTTGCACCTGTTTACCTACAACATTCATGTATTAAAGTCTGCACATAAGGCAACCAGTCCTGTGTAAACTGTGGGTTCACTGACTGGATTTTATCAAGTATTTTGCCTTCCCAATAATCAGGTAAGACCTACTTCCATTCAGATAAAAAGCATATTTCACACAGAGTGATGTCCTTGGAACAGAGAAGTTTTCAGAATACCTCAAGTAAAGGTAAATATGCCGTAGGGCACACAGTATTGGCTTCATGCTCTTTCCATACTCCTTCTGTCACAGAAAGGAATTTAAGACTCCCACATCTATTTTGGGTATTCATATTGCTGCCACCTCTTGCTATCACCTCATTTCGTGACAAAACAAAATCTCCTTCCAGCACGTTTTTGCTCATAGGAACAAAAAAGAAGACAAAAAGCACCTGACTTGCTACATGTAATTAAACCATTCTCCTGAGTAGTGTAAGTCCTCTGCTGACCCTCCTCCACAAGCACAAGGTCTGTGTGGAAACCGTGGTAACGTAAACACTCCTTCAGTAATATCTGACCACTAAAAGAAAGCATCACAATCTCAGCCCTCATGATTTTGAGGCTTTTCCTAGCCAGAAACACATTCTCTCTAGAGACTGACATCTGAAAACACCTTTTGCAATGCTGGCTGATCTTGCAGACATACAATCCTTTAATCTCTCCCTAGTAGTCCTTGGAAATGATCTCAATTTCTTTTCAGTCCAGCTTTAAGATTCTTATCAAGAGCCTCATGTGCTTTTTTTTCATGTGTGGGTTTCTTGCTGATATGGCCAAGAAAATACACAGAGCTTTTAAACAAGTGTGGAGCTTCAGGAACTCCTGAAAAAGATGAAGGCAAGACAACAAAAAACGTGAAGTGGCTCTTTTGCTTCCCTCTTCTTCTCCCCATAGCAACATTTGTTGCAACAATGAAGAGTTTGGTGTCATACTGGTTGGCATTGACTGTCTATGAGCAAGTACTGATACATTTGACCACTATGAGAAACAAAGTAATTCCTCAGAAAATAAGAATTATCATTGTATGAGGACCCCTTCAAAATAACTAGAGCTGACTGAGATGAGAAAAGGGAATGGAATTCAGCTGTTATTGGATGCTATTTCTCCACTTCCCAACACCTCTAAATGATAGTCAAATGTGTGGGAAGAATTAAGAGATTTTTTAAAAAAGCCCTTTTGAAGTTGTCACCATGAACAGTCACTGGCTAAAATGAAGAAAAAAAAAAATCACAATAAGCAACTTGAATCATATTTCTGGTATGACAAACTAAATACTGCTATACTGCCAACTTCAAATCCTGCATGGATTTGAACGCAATGAGCAACCAAACAAGAAAATTGGGTAAAGAAAACTTTAACATCTGCGTAACTAGTTACTCTTCTAAAATATTTGATAAAATTCTTACGTACTCAAAATCAATGCTGTAATTGAAAAGCTGAATCCTGGTGTTCAACCCCGACATCCATTATTCAGTTCAGTGGGTGCCGGAGAATAGCCAGAATCTCAGTAACTCAGACATAAACTATTTTTCAGACTCTGCTGTTTGTCCAATAGCTCTCTGTACGACTGCTTCAATAAAAAAATCTTTAAGCAGATATCCTGTAATCTTTAGCTGTTTGATTCTATGAAAACCTCCACCTTTCCAACATTGTACCTTACCTCCTCTCATCATTGTCGCGAACAAAAATCCTGCGACATGCAGACCTTGACACACTAAGCCCTATTAAGCATCTGCTTTGTCCAGGCCCTTGGCATCCTCACAGACCAATCAGCTACAATTATAAATTAGCTGTGGTAACTTTAACAAAATTTAAGTGCAGACACAACAGTAACATCAAGTTGCCCAAATCCTCATTATCATTCAACTCCCATATTGCAACCATTCTTACAGTGGTGGAAACTGCTGAGTGGCCCTGAATCAGCTTTGCGCTACTTCACACTTTCATAACTGTACTTGTGGGGAAAACACTGGGACACACTGCCACTATTTGTTTTATGAAAACATGTTTGTTCGTTTATTTTAAAGTGACTTTTGCTGGGGACATTTTCAAAAGCATCTCCTTTCTACCCCTTTGAAAGAGAAATCATGAGAAGAACTATCTTCTCAATAGTTCCAACACCAGTAGTGCCAGTGCCAAATCTGAGTAAAGGCAAGAGAGGCTCAAAGGCAGCCTGAAGCCCTGAAAACGTACCAAGCTGTTGCATGGCTGCTAACACAGACAGAACTGCTGTAAAATGACCAGATGGGATCAAATGCCTTCTTCAATTTGTGTCTTTGAAATCTCTCCATCTCTGTAGATTTTTGACATACACACTACTTAAGTATGAAGGTGCAAGTTTAAGCATGCTGGACATGGCGTGTTTCAGTATATGTAATGCAGACTGATGTTATTTGTACTGTAAACTAGAGTAAAAGATCCACTGATTTTATCCCCCAGCAGTTTCTGCTTCTCGCACGCACTCCTGCTACATTCCTAAGGGCATTCCACTCTTCTGTCTCCAGCTGCACAGCACCACGGGCATGACTCATTCAAACACCAGTGGAAACAAGTGCAAAGTGCTATGACTAACTGTGTAATGACCTGCAGTTCACACAAGAACAGTGGGGACTCTTCGGTGATTAAAACTCAAGAAGAGATGTAATGTACTTTTCCTTGAATTAAATGAAATCTCAACTTACTCCTATTTGTTCAGAATGCTCCAGCAGAGATTATGTTTCAGCCATTTACTTTTACCACTTCAATCTGCATCCCTCCAACCTGCTCCAGTTTACCTATCGCAGCAGAAAAATTGACACCGTTTTTTCTACCTTTTCCAAAAGATTTTCTGTTTCTGCACCACACACAGTACCAGTCTTGACAATCTGTTCAAAAGCTCAGACTAGACATATCCATTCTTTATTCTCGATTTTCCTTAACATTTAGGTTTACTAGAGCCAAAACTCTGTCCTTCAAAGCTTTCTTAAATCTTTTATCCCAAGACCTATTCTGTCAAAGTAGTGGTCGGGCAGCAAGACTATTGCTTATCCAAAACAGACACTGTTACTACAAACTTGTTTATGTATGTGCTGTTGCTTGTTGACTTGTATCTTCAGCTGGCAACTCTTTACAGTGAGCGTTTTAGTTGCTGTGCAGTTACCCCGAATCCAGCGCCACAAAATTTTAAGTGTTCAAAATCAATATAACCTTACAAAATGAATATGTATATTCAAAAAAACCCACAATAAATCTTCAGTAGAATCACAGTCTCCATTAATTAATCTGAAATTCATCTAATTCTAGGTACAGTTTATTCAAAAAGTATGTTTTTTCACCTGGCTTACAGATCTTTCAGGAATGTGTACTTGGACTGAAGCATAGGAATGCTAGTACTTTGCTTTGGCACTGAAGAAGATGATAGTGGTAGAATTGTCCTCCCTGTCTATTCCCTTAGCCCAACTTAAAAAGCTTGTCACATCAGATGCCTCTCTGCATTGGCTATAGCAAGTAAGCATTAGGAATATACTCCCCTATGTAACATTTAGCTACTATTTAGAGCACAGAAGGGACAGAAAGGAAAAGAAATGTTCACATATGAACAGGAGGCAAGATGAGGAAGCAATATAGCACTTGGTACAAATGAATAGGGCACTCCATAACATTTACAAAAGAGACCAGAAAACAGCAGAGCTAGGGAAGGAACTTCGGGTGCGATGGAAGGAGTAATTCAAGAAACTTTCCACTATATACAGTGTCCTCCTCTCAAAGAAGAAAACAGCCAGAAAAAATTGAAGTTTTCAGGAAGTTTTTGAAAAATAACACTGACTAATTTTGATACGGGCTTTGAGGGATTTGGGCTCAAGTCTGGCAAGTCATTCATTAACAATAAAGTCATGATCCCACAATTAATTTCAAACAATGGTACAACTGCATTCATCCCAAAAGGCACTTCAGTTCCTCTGCTCAGAAGGTGAAGGACTATGGATTAATTAATCTCTAATACTGGAGAGATGGTTTCTCTTTTTGAGACATTTTGTCCTGTTCTCCTCATTTCCCTCTCCCAAGATCCCACCTGGGCAGATTTCCAAAAATTGTCACCTGTAGCCAGTTTTCCAAAATCCCCATAAAAATCAAGAAGTGAAGCATTTGTTCTGCAGGTCTATGTCCACCAAGCAAAGAAAGAGGATGTGAGAATCAAATGGTAACAAAGGGGTGAAATAGAACTTCACAACAGAAGAATCTGAACTCAGCAATGGACAGAGGGGCTAAAAAGAAAAAGTAGACAAGCCAAAACAGAACCAACCCCTAGAGTTAAAGGATAAGAGGATTTGATACTGAATGTAAGCAGATAACATTAGCTATTCTCTGCTTATCCAACAGAGCATTCCTTCTACCACAAACATCTACCAGCTTTAGCAGGTAGCTCTGCTCCACCTCTGAGACAGCAGAGATCTGCAGGTGCATATGAGAACAGGACACATCAACAGAAAGAATGGGAAAATGTGTGACAAAAAGCATGAAGTATTGGCAACATCTAAGAAACTCTTCCTTTTGAAAAACCTATGCATGGAAGAAGTCAATGAGATATTCAGTAGCCCCAAATACAACACACTTGTGTTACACTTATTAAAGAAACACAACAACATACTCACAAACAGTTTGGTTCAGGTTTTTTTAAAAACAAACGAAAAGGTAGTTTTAGGCATTACACCAAAACCATAACTATTTTTACTTTCAAGATTTTGTGGTTTTATAGAAATTCCTCCCCACCTTATCCTAAAATTTAAAAGGCAACCAAAGGTACTGAGCTTCCTGTTAATCTTGCAAATATTTTCATACCTGAAGAACTACACTGCATTCTATAAACAAAAAACCCCCAGTATTACTCACTTTACTCCACACAGGAAACATATAAAATACTTATTTTACTTGATACATTAAAATATTGATAAAAATAATTTTAAATTTAATTTTTAAAGTGCACCTAACCATACAAATGTACACACAGTATTAATATAAAAAAGTAACACAAATTAAAATTGAAATTATCCAACAAATAATGTTTTCAAAATCGCTAGTTAGAACAAAATAAATGCTGTCTAAATACCTGATCCACCCCATTCTCCAAACCCAAAGAAAAACAGAATTTGCAACATCTGGAGAAGCAAAACAGGCTTCTGGCTGCAAATTCTGCCAAGGATAAAGCAAACTCCTGAATAATGTTCTCCTCACCAAGTACAGCTTTGCCAACTCTTTTCCCTTATAATTCAACTGCCAATTCAAGGACTTCAGCAGGCCTCATCTATTGTGGTCATATCACTAAGAGAACAAGGAAAGTTTTGGGAACCCAGAATTCAGTCATTAATAGCTTTATACTTCAAGACTAACACTGTACCAATTTCCAAATGTACTGCCCTCCAAGGACAAGGTCCTCTAGAGAACAGTGAGCCTGCTCAGGTTTATGCTGATGAAGTTACCCTGTTAACGTCAGCGATATTAGTCAAGGCTAAAACTGAACATATTTTTATTTTTTCCTGGACAGTTATATGAGACAAGTATGCGAGGATCATCCAGCCAAACATGCAGAGCCTTGGAGATCAGAAACTCAGAAGAGAACAGAACATCCTAAACAACCCGATAAACTAATCTACTCTAGAATAACTCTCTGCTCCAGCAGTACGAAGTCCAGTGCTAGCTGAGAGCACTTCATCTGAAACAACTGACATAGAAAAACAAAAGGTAAAAAGTCTGTTGACCAGTACTCAAAATAAGAGACTGAAGTCTAGATAAATATGCAGTCACACACACCATACTCTCAGAACTACTGAAAATAAGTGTACTCTTTGCACCTGTGCATAGATAATTAGGGCCAGCCTATAAAATACACTTCAGTTCACAGGTTATTTATCACATTTTCATCTTTTGCAATAAGGTTCAATGAGCACTGGAAGATGTTAGAGCTACTGGTCTGCTCATTTCCTTAGTGAAAGGATCGAGCTAATCAAAATCTTTTCTCCCACGGCTCCCTACACCCACCAGATTGAATTTTTCTTTTTTAACATGCTTGAACCATGTCAAAAAAAATGCTGGATATGGACAGTTCACACCTGAGATCCTAGCAGAGTAAAAAAAAGCTGTTATGTCTTGTCTACCTACAAAAATGAATAGTTTGTAGCCACATCAATAAAGAAGTGTGTTGTAAATACAATCACAATCAGGACTTAAAACATAGCCAGGAATTTACTGGGCTTGAGAACAGAAAACTAAAACAGAAGCAAAAAAGAAAATATTAAAATTATATCTCTGTAGTTACAACTCTACACTTCAAATTCATACACAGTTAAAACTAAAGCTTCAAAAACAGGAAAAAGAAAATCAAATTTTGACCAGCTGGTAGGTCAGAACCTCTCATGAATAGTGATAAAGCACCCAGGGCATTTTACATTGTTTAGAGAAATGCACAAAGTATTTTGATTCCAAGCCAGTTTGAACAATACAACCCTACTGTTTATCAGTGACTCCATTTTTTAAATGTCTGTATATGCAAAGAATGGAATTTGAACAAAAAATTGTCTTTACAAGCACAAGCAGATGAAACGGCTACTGGAAAAAGAGCTAGTAAACAGAAATTAAACCAGCACATATTCACAAACATCCTGTATAATGTGAAGCAGTCAGTGAAAATTAATGCCAACTTTGTTTTAAGGCTTTAATTAGCATGAAAACTTAGAGTGATCATTTCTGGCAGATGGTGTGTTTCAACACTTCCTAGGGGTAGGCTCAGCAGACGGAAGATAGTGATTTAATGGAAATGTGTGGCCACACAGTTTCTCCCCAAACACCCAAAGCTCTATTCTACAGACTCCTATACTGCACATACAGGGTGAAGACAAAATTAACTCATTTTTCTTTCTTTCAAATACTAAACTTCTCATACATGTACTTTTAGCAGTTAAGTACCTTTTTTAAAAAGTCTGAATTGAACACTAAGGCTTTTGAAACACTAAGCGTTTTAAAATAAGCATGTAACTCTACAAACTGCATAAAAAAATAATGAACTTATTTCTAAGAAACTGTCTAGCTTTGATTTTATTACTGTGCTAGATTGCCCATCCTAAAATTTACATGAAATTCTTTCAAAGCATCATGCCCATCAACAACATCAACTTTGTGCAAATCCAGATCTTATTTCTGACCCCTTAAACAATTTACAGTTTCACACTGGAGCTGTTATTAAACTGAATTTCACTTCATTTTGTTGCAAACCCTATTTATTTCAACAGGAATACAGGCTATTTGCAGGTAATAGAGGAATTACCAGTACTGAGAAAGGAGTATCTTTTCTTTCCTTCACTGTCTTTTAACTGATTGTGAAGATCACATATCTTTATTAGCCTGACTCCCTGACAACACAATGTTGAACCTATCATACCACTTGCATTACTTCTCTCCCCAGATAACAACCTTGGAACCTGTTTGACAGTGGGGTATCAAAGACACATTTCTTTCTCACAGTATTCTGTGATTCTTGTATCTTGCAATAGTACTAATTTCAACTCAAACCTCAACTGGAGAAAAAAATCTTCAGAATATGCCTCATGATCCTCTCTTCTTTCCCTGGTATGTGGTTTGGCTTACCAATAAAGTAACAAGTGTCAGCATGAGAGAACGAGAGGAGATGGCCTCAAGTTGCACCAAGGGAGCTTTAGCTTACCAGGAATCCATCTATTAGGAAATTTTTTTCCACAAAAAGGACTGCCCAGAGAAGTGATGGAGTACCTATCCCTGAAAGTGCTCAAAAAACGTTTGGATATGGCACTTGAGGACATAATTCAGTGGTGAACATGGCAGTGGTGAGTTTAGGAACAGAGAATACTATAGCTGTCAGCTGACAGGCAGTCCAAGAAGCAATCACTTGTTCTGCTATCTCTTGCAATCACACTGCAACATGAAACAGAGAGCACAGTATCAGTACTGGAATCTAGTTTTGCTTTGGGATATTTGCAGAAGTCTTCGCTCTATTCCATCTTCTTAACAACGTCTCAGAAATTCCTTGCATCTCTACAATGAGATAACATTCAAGCATGTTTATATCAGAGCCAGTACTAGACCCACAGAGATAACTACTGTGTTAGCCCAAGACTACCTGAGTACTGCTGACATCCAGCTGAAATGGCACAGAACGTCACAACAGGCCTTTGACAGTTGCCTTTATCACTACACTCAAACTTGCTGTGACAGTGATAATCCTGCAATGCTTTTAGGTCCTGATTATTTGAGGGACATTTGGCTGCATTAATGAAGAAGCATGAAAATGCCACAAGTCTGCTAAACTGTAGTGTCACTCATGAAGAACTATGATCATCCAAGTGCATTGGAAATTTAACTGATGGCAGCCACAAGACACAGCCAAAAAGAAAAAGCTACTGCTTCTAGCAAAAGATGGGAATTTGAACAATTTTCTTTTAAATAAAGGCATCATAATACAAGGCAAAGCTAAATAAAGATAACTTGTGTTATGTTGTTTGTGTATATATGTTGTTTGACCACGTGTCAAAGGGAAATTACAATTAAGCTTTTTTGGGTTTAATTATGAATGTCAGATAATAAAGAACATTACACAAAAGCAGCTTTAGTTTTACATGCTAAAATGAGAATTCTCTTTTAAAACTGAAGTTCTTCACTTTCAAGAGTGAATTCTTTTTTAGCTAATAAAACTACCTTTCAAGAGCTCAGCTGATTCTAACTTTGGCCATTTAGTTATTTCCAAGAGACTCTCAAACTCAGATGCAAGCTTTCTCAAGAAAGAAAACTTTTTTCCCCTTGAACTAACTAACTAGCAGAGATGTACATTCACAAACCAAGAAGAGACGCAATCTTATTGCATTGAAAATTGACAATATAATTTCTCCAAGTTATCAGAAGAATTTCAGAATCAGAATAATTCCATTAGGGAATGACACAGTTCATTATTGTTTTCCTATTCTCATCACTCTGACTTATTTTTTGTTTCACAAAATAATGTGATGTGTATTCATGTATTAAAGAGAGTATTAATTTGAATTATTAAAAATGTTATCACAGTTATGTTTTTTAATTAGAATTAATCAAACAAACAATGACATGACTGAGCCACAGGTCAAAATAATCATATCCATGTGCACACAAACACTGCAATCCTAATGACTATTAGTTCTGGCCCACTGGCATCAAACACAGCACTTGGGTTGAACAGTGCATCCTAAAAATGTTTCATTAAAATGTGTACTCACACGTTCAGTTTTTGTAAACAGCATTACAGCAATGAAAGACTGATATACTCCTGAATGAGAATATTGATGTAATGTTACACTGTTGCACAAACTCCCCTATACTATTAGGCCCAGATAATTTCAAAGTGAGTGTAAGCATTAGAATACATACCTTAGCATTTATGGCAAAATGCTTACCACAGGAAAATGAGACTTTCTCAATTTTCCTTTAAAGTAAACTAATGAAAAGTGCAGTGTCATTGCAAGAAGATTCAAAAAGTGATGTATTTGCTGACTGCCAAGTTGTTATTGTCTTCTGCTCTAACACAACTGTGCAGTCAGGTCATGGAGCACAACATATAATGATCCATTGTAAAAGCTAAAGAAACCAATTGTTAGAAGTTGTTAGCATAGCATTCAGAGTGTGTTTTAGAAAAGTAATTGAAAGATCAAACAGGAACAGCACTTGCTGCTATGACTCAATAGACACAAATTCTATTCACAGGCTGCACTAATAACATCCTTTGAATCTCTATTAATTCAAAAGCATTATGTTTTCATTCTGACCAGGCAGACCTTCCAGACATTTTCCTCTCAAGCATTCTGTTCGTACTCTTACTGGTTTGCCAAGTGTTCTTTATAAGAAAAGGTAGCCATATTCATGTCATAAGGCAAGGTATCAGCAGGATTTGGTCTCTCGAGAAAATAATATTTATTTACTGCTCTTCAAAAAGAAGACATAAAATAAAACTTCAGTGTATATCACCATATTCTTTTCACAGCAACACCCCAGGCTGCTTGTGTTCTCTAAAAGTATGTAAATAAAAGAAGCAAATTATGTTTAAAAGCCAGTTCATAAAAGCAGGTACATCTCAGAGATCAGTGACAGAGGGGTACTAAACCCACTTAGGTCCTTTCTTCTTTTAAAAGGAATGGGGTATAGAGAAGAAAGACTTCTTTTTAGGTGAGAAGAAAGCTTGATCCTATAAAGCACAAGCAAAAAGCATAAGAAAACCACTCTACACACACAACCTTACCTAGTTAGAACTCTACTTCACTCATAAGACTTGAAAACCAAATAATTGTAGTGATGGACACAGCAAGACTGTAAATCCTAATTCAGAACTTGTAATTTGGATATATTTGCTCAGCCTTTAACTCCATCAGCCAAGCACCCAAACATTCTCTCATTTCTGTGTCTTTAACTGATCCACTGCATTACACTGAATTTTTCTTGTGTTAGCTGGAAATTTTTTCCCCATTGTATAGACGTCAACAGCAAAGCCAAAAAAGGACATTTACAAAATTAATCACTTTTTGTAAGCAATAAAATACCAGTCATGATAATACATTCCCAAAAGAAAGGCTAGCTGTAAGAGTAAAGGTCTTTCTCAAGAGTTATGCACATGTTAACCACAAAGTCAGCCAGGAATAATAAATAGGGATAATTTGCCATTAGCTCAGTGTACATGGGGTTCCACTAAGTCTTTCATGAAGAAGGCTCACACAGAGCTCTAGATCTGAGGCAGCTGGAACACCACTCTCCTTTTCCTCAGCCCTCCATCCATATTGCATTGAATACAAATCAAAACCAAGTTTGAACAGCTATGACTTTTTGTTTAAAATTGTTCTGTTACAACAATGCAAAGGGTCGTATCAAAGCAACTCACTGACTTCAAAAAATTTCGTCCATGGGGATAGTACACACAATATTATACCTTTTAAGCATGCAGAGGCAAGACACAGTCATTAAAAAGTATTTATGCCTTCTATCAAGACTTAAATTGAATACTAGGGAGAACACTTAACTTAGAGTTATAGTAAACAGCTGTACCTATAACTGGGCCTTTAGAGGCCTAGAAGAGTATGTAATAATCCCTATGCAACGTACATATGCCAATTAAGGTTTTACAACATACCTGGCATGGAGTTCGCTGCTGTTTCTGTTTTCTGGAGGGTACTCTTCTATAACATCCTGTACAAAAGGTGGCTGCTGCCGTGTTCTTGTGTAAGGCAATGTTCCCATGTGGCTAAACATATCACAAGACCTTGGGGGAACTGTCCCCCTCTTCTTCCTGGGGAGAGTGCCATGGATAGAGATGCCTTGAAAGGAGTTTGAGCGATGCTCAATTGGTGAAGGTTTTGTGGTCAAAAGGTCCATGGAAGAAGCTAATGAGAACTGGTGGTTCACTGGGCCGTTTCTAGGAAGACTTGAAAATTTTCCTGCAGCTATCATTTTTGGTTCTGGAAAAACAAAACCAAGATTTCTTACTGTGTATCAATCATCAAAGCCCTCACTTAAAGGAAGTTAAGTAGCATGACTAACAAAGGTATCTGAAACTGAACTTTTGCTTTGCTTTGAGACAGTCAGATACCTCAAGATCCAGTCATGCTTCTCCCGACTGCACATCAAGCACACATGGATATAACTTTATACGTGCTAAAAGTCACTACAAAAAACAAGTCTGGACAAACATGCAAGAGCAGGCCCTGAAAAATTCTCCATTTTTATCCACAGAATTCCTCTTTTTTGCTTTTTCACATCCTCTGATGACTCAGACATCAACTTTGAATCACTGACAACTAGCAAAGTTTTACGAACATTTTGTCAAAAAATAAAGAGCACTACAGCTTCGTTTGAAAGAATATGTTTTTAAACCCAGCAGCTGGCACATTGTGAGGAAAAAACTGTTGCTAAGGAGTCTTGCTCAAGTAATAAATCTAGCAGATAACTGGTCACATATTTCTAACAGGCTGTAAACTAAACGGCTCTACCCAAGAGATAAGGGCAGGAGCAGATTACTGGAATTCTCTTCTTCAGCATGCCCAGCCTGCTGGCTCAAATCGTTGTTGACAGAGAGATTTGCATAGCTGTCAGTCTCTGGTACAATCAATTATAGTCTGCCATACAGTACAGGTTTTTCTGTTATCGTGAGCAAAAAGCTTTGTGAGACAAACACTCCAGGCTCATTAACAAATTACTGTTCTGTTCCTCAAAAAATGCTGCCCTGTGCTCAGTTTATAGTTTTGTATTACAGAAGACAGACTGCCTTATCCTATGCAGTTATGTTAGCCTGCAAAATCCACTCTATGGAACAGACCACCTGACCTAAAGGGCAACCAGTCCTGTATTATTTAACCTAGGTGTTAGTCAACTAGGTGCTTCCCATAGAAACTGGAACAGCCACAGATGTTGCAGAGATTGATATGAAATCAGAAAGCAGAAGCACTTTTGGAAATAACAGTTATAGACAGGGGGAATCTGTTCTGACCTCGGTCAAGTTTCATGCTGAAAAATAAGAAGAGCACCCCAAAGGCCCAGCAGCCTGGAAGTCAGCTGCTTACAGCTGCACAAGAATTCCTCCTGTTTTGGGGAATGCACAGGTGTTGCAAGGAAAACAGAGGTGCCTCTATAGTCCACCCGCTCCCTTCTCCAGCCTCAGCATCACAGCTACCATCAAAATGTTTCTGCACTGAAGCTACTGTTACTTCTACTCAGAGGTTATCATAACAGGCTTAGTTTCACAGTAATGCTAAAGCTGATCTCAAAGTATGTAAAAATTCTGCTTTTTCCTGCCAGCTGCACTGCAGAGATTCACCAGCTGGAAAAGGTTTTCAGACTTCAACAACAAATCCCTTCGCAATTCTCCCTTATTGAAAGTCCTACAATAAACACTCAGTAATTAATTTTTTCTTTTTCACTCTTCAGTTTGCCAAGCCTCTGTCAGAGCACAGGTACTATGTACTAAAGCAGAAAAGTCTCTGGAAATAGCACTTCTGCCCAGGGAGAATCTGTTTGACTCTGGTCACATCTCTTGATGAAAAGAGTAGAAAAGATTTGAGGTGTTAGCAAAGAATGGACATTTTTAGTCATGCAGATCCAAATAAAATACAAAATCCTAAAGAAACCAAAACACACTCACAAAAATTCTGCCATAAATTATCACATAGACCCTTGATGTGAAATAGTAAATCATCTCTCCATTTATGATGTGGTTCAAGGACAGAGTTTCTGCTAGTTTCAGCTAGTAGTAAAAATATCACATAATTATTTTCACAATAATTGCTGTAAAGTCAGCTCTGCATTACAATTGTTCTAAGCAAAAGAACTGGTCCAGAGATAGGAAGATCTAAAATGCAAATGCTTACCATAAAGCTGAAACCTCCTCTAGCTAAAGCAAACTGACTGAGCTTGTTTCTTGTAAATTCAGCTTTGTTATTAGAACAGAATGATATAAATTATTTCCAACAATAGGGGGAAAAAGAGACTTCTTATAATTCACACAATCATTTGAAACTCAACTTTGTGTATTCATTGTAGAAAAGCAAGAAACATCGTTTATAGAATCTGAAAAAGTGGAAACTAGCTGGCTCATATTGTACAAATCTTGTTCTCCTTTCAGGGGCTGCTGAGAGTCTGTACTTAATTATTGTACTTTCTTCTTGGTTCATATAAAAACCATCCCCAAATCTCTGAATTCCAACTGTTTTAGTTCAGGTTATCCAGTGAGCGATTTTTCCTCAGCCTTTCCTGCAAGGTTACCACTGCTATGCTGAAATGGAACACATGACATTATGTGCAAGCAGGTATCAAACCCAAGTTGTTATAAATGTAACCATTGAAAGCTTTGGTTTAATAGCTGATGAGTCCACAATAGGCTTACTGTGACATTAAACTGTCAACCACTTCATGTCTGAGTATCCACAAAGAAAGCTGAGAATTCACTCTCTTAACCCAACCACAAGATAATTCTTACACCAGCCCAGTAGGTTTTCAATCCAACAGTCTGAGAGTTTTCAACAAATTAATGACCCCTGATGTACAGCATTTTCCATTTCACCCCTACTTCTAAGAAGCCCTTAAGAATCAAAACTGAACTCCCAGAGTTGTCTTAATCATTGCTTCTTTTAAGTAGTACTCACATGGCTTACAAATTCAATCCACAATCCTCAAATTCATACCTGAGTTTTGTTTTGAGGAATCAAGGTAGAGTTCCACAGTTAGTACAAAAATACCTGCATTCAAGAACTTGCAATACACTTAGCCACAAGTATGTGTGCAGAAGCTTTGATAATATTTCTAACAATCCTCCCTGCAAAACCTCTTTAAAAAAACCCTCAAAAAATCCCAAACAAACAAAAAACCCCACAAAACAAAACCCAAACAAATAAAAAACCCAAACGAAACCAAAAAACCCAAACAAAACCGAGAACAACAGGTCTGCTAGCTTCCAACATATATTTATCTGCTTGCCTGTGTGCTGCTGTACTACGTATTCTTCATAAGTGTAAACAGAGAACTAGGACAATCAGCTCAGTAACAAAAGTCCTGCCAAACTATCCATACAGTTTTTTTGTATTGAATATAAACACTGGAAAGTGGGAGCCTCTTCAGCTGGAGACTCTGGAATGTCTCAAATACTTTAGTATATGATTCAAAGAATGTTTGACTTTACTAGATACAGAAACCCTGAAAATTTTACTCCCTAAGAGACAGTGTGCTTTGAACATTTGCCATCATGCAATCAACAATAGAAATGGAAGAAATTGTAACAGAACAGTGGCTCAAAAGGAACTGCAATTTAATTGTACACACTCCTATTTGTCAAAATGCAGCACCTAACAAAACAGAACACTTTGGAAGTCATACAAATTTCCCCTAACTAGGTGCAAACAAGATGGACTCATGCCAATACAGTGTTAAAAATGGCAAATGAATTTGTATTTATACATAGAGTGGCACTTTTCTTTCTGCAATTTGTAATTTGGAAGAACATACGGGAACAGAATTGTCAGGAGTCACACTGTGAATTCAGAGAACCAGAAAGCATAAAAGGTTTCCACGTAACTTCTGACATATTCTAGTTTTTTGTTATGAATGAGGGTGAGCAAATACAAATGAAGAGGTCTCTAAAATCAACATGGCATTTAGGATAACAGTATGAGATTGGACATAGAATAAAATACATATGTGGTGGGCAATTACAAACAGGTGGGGTATGCATCTCTTCACATCATTGCTCAAAACAAAAAAGAACCATGAACAATGAAACAAATAACTTTCACTTCCCTAAAACAACATACTAAATATCCTTCTGTTTGTGCCACCTTTGGGATGCAAATCCAAATTTTCTGGCTCAGCTTGTCCTCATGAAAGCTTTCTGATGTTCACACAGTCTGAGGAAGTGTTCTGATGGTTCACTCAAAATGACACAGACATAGGATATGCCCCTTCCATACTACAACATAACACAACCAACGGCAGGGTCTTCTACTTTGTTGTTTCAGTATACTGGAGGAAGAGAAGTGAGGGAAAGGGAAATCTTCAGTTCAGCCTCAGAGATGCATGAAGGGCATAGCAAACAGTCCAAGGCTGTATATGCTCATTCTAATGGAAACCTCATAAAAGGAAAGAGAAAAGCAATTTCTGAGTTCCAAATCAAACTCTCAAGCTATTTCAAAACTCGGAGTTGTATCTAAATCAGTTTTGGACATTATAAGATCCACATTTCTCTCAGAGCCTTATTGATCTGCCATTTGGGTGATTCTCTTTCTTAGATCTAAATCCCTGGAATTTATACCTGGAGTTATCATATCACCAATCTTTACCATTATATAGGCAATGAGGCTAAGAGGGCTTGAACATGGTTTAAGATATCCAGCTGACTGTTACCAGGTATTTAAAAGATGGAGTCAACTTTTGTGAAAACTCTACTTACTTTTGCCACATCAAATCTCCTCACAAATTCCTCCCACTCATCTCCCCTCCCTACCTTGAAATCAGCAATAATAAATTTCAACAACTGGAAGACCCATTACTCTCTTCTCCCTGCTAAGTTACTTGGCATATTTGCATGCACTTTGCAGATACACACAGAAAAAAAATGAAAGTGAACATGCTTAATGGTGAAGAAAGTCAAGGTCAGGACAAAAAGGCCGAAGAATTTCCCCAGATTTTTTTTTTTTCTGTGTGAAGTAAGAGAATAAGGGAAACAGAAAAAGCATGACTTAAAAGCCTCTGAGGTTAACATATCATAGGAAGAAATACAATCAAAATTGTAGCCACTATAAATTCAAGGTGAATTTCATGTTGTCTCCCTAGAAGCAGTGTAGTATTCTTCACTATTGTAACAAAAAAGAAGGGATTTTTGCTCCCCCAAATGGCTTAGAAGCAGCTTTCTGCAACATATATTTTCTGCTTTTGTTATGAAAAAGAAAACCTGATGCAGTAGCTTCTTCAGCAAACATGTCACAGGCCTTTGAGAAGAAGATTAAGGTTCAAGAACCTATAGCCTGTTATGATACAGAGACATAGATTGAGAAAGCATATGCAGTAGTTCAAAGGCTTTAAGCTACTATCAGAAAAAAACATGAGTCTGTCAAACATCAAACATCCCCACAAGATTAGAGTCAGGTCAGTGCTTCCAAATGGTCTTGAAGTGCTATCGCAGTGTTCATGCTCTCCTTCTCTCTCTTTATATATGCCATACAATTTCCACTCTCATCCCATACGTCCTTGCATTGTAATCAGTCAGCTTATTTAAGAAGTTATTTATAACTATTCTCACGCAATAGAATACACACAGGCCAGTATAAATTATCTTTGAAATGTCTTCTTTTCATGATGAAACAGATAAACCCCATACTTCTCTTTGTGAATTTCCACATGTAGAATGCCTTCATATCCATAAAAAATGCCACGAAAAAGTGATCATTGAAGATGATTCAATAATAAGTACAGCTTTCTTCATTTGGCCATGAAATTATCTTTAAATGTAAGTGCCCAATCAGTTAGCTCAGTAATCCTGAACAGTATGAAGCCTTGACTTGAAATAAACCTTCTCTCCCCATTTTGCTGGCAGAAACGGAGAACTTTACCAAGGTTACAGTCAAATCTAAGTGTTTTTTAGCCAATTCTTCAAAATACAAGCTTTTGTTCCTTCTCTGGTAAAGGAAGCAATTTATTTTGACTACTCCTCTGTTCCCACGATGTTACCAAAAAAAAAAAAAAAGAAAAGAAAAAAAGGAACAACCCACTTTAACTGAAAAACCTCTTCAGCATTTCTATTTCGAACAACTAACTTAGGGAAGCCACAAATTCAGACAGAAAGAAGTGCTTTTGCATTCGCTCCTCGTCAAAAGACAAAGGAAAAAAAAGGACAGAAAACAGCGTTTCTTTTCTCTCTCCTCAGGGAAGTATCTCGGTATCTCGAGTACACACCAGTGTTTTACAGTTATTTAACAGATTTCCATGGAATCAATTCCCACACTGGATCCAACGTCTCAGCCGTCACTGTCACAGCTGCGGCATTTCTAGCAGCCCGCAAGCCAACCCGGGCAGGGGCAGCGCTCGCCCTGCTCCCGCGCCCCCCGCCCCGACAGCGCTGTGGGGACACAGGGACACTCGCACACACTCACACACAAAACCAACTCTTCATTCTCTGCCCGAGAAGTCAACGCTGTCCCCGCAGTTACCGGGTCTGATCACTGCTGCTTCTCTCCAGGCTTTCTGCGGGTCGGCTGGAGCGTCTGTCCTGGCGAAGCGATCTCCCGGCAGCGTGTCCCGCCCGCGTCCCTCCCTCGGGGCCGCGGAGCCGGAGCGGGCAGCCGGGCGGGGTGGCCGGAGGCCGGTCCCGCACCAACAGCGGTACGGAGCGCTGCCAGAAAATGAACGGGGACGCTCTGGGGAGAGCCCAAGGTCTGGCCGTGCCGCAGTAGGAGCCGGCGCGTAGCCAGCACCAGCCCGCCCCAAAGAAGCGCAGTCCGCGATAACTTAAGGTTGACTCAACCCGAGCCTTCTACGAGCACTTTATCGCTCGCTGCCCGGTCCGCCACAGCCCGGCCCCGGTTCCGTGCCTCTCCCGCCTCCCGCCACACGAGCCCCTCCCGGGCGCCCCTCACCTGCGGCGGGAGGCGGCTCCGGGCGCTCGCAGCGCCCCACGCCCCGAGTTAGGGCTCCCGGCCACACCCTGCGGGCCGCTCAGGCTGAGTCTCGCCGAGCCCCCGGCGCGCCAGCCCCCGGCAGGCCGTGACCTCCCGATGCCCTTTTCCATAGATTTAACAACGTGGGCTCCATAATTTCGTCTCTCAAATTAGCACTACAGCAAAAATTAACAGTTTGCTAAATCCAGCCTGCTCACAGACGATTCAGAGCCTATGACGCACTTTACACACACAATTTACTTGCGTCGGAAGACGCCCCCCTCATCCTACCAAGTCGCGTGAAGTTATTTGTGCAACAAGTTAGTGGGATAAAACCCATTTTCTACAACAAAGGGTCAAATAGCTGTACAGAATCGGGAGCTACTGACAGAACAGATGGTCACTTACCCTCCTTTTGTAAAGTACACCTTCAAAACAATGAGACAATTATAGATAAAACCTTAATTTTCAACTAATTACCTCAAGCACCTTCAGCTGTACCATTGACTCAGCCACAGGGCTTTTGCTTTAATACAAATCAAGGCACACTCAGTTGACTTTTAAAGCACTGTCTAGATCAGGTGGGTTTTTTTAACGCCGTGTTTGTCTCTTTCCCATTGGCTCAGTCTTTCAGGCTGCCTGGCCAACATTTCTCTGGTTTTACCACAGTTATTCCAGTTGTTCAAAGCAATTTCAATTCCCACCGTATCAGAATTCATGAACCAACATTTTTCAAACTTATTCACTGCTATCCTATTTGCATTAGCTTTCCAGAGGCAAATGCTTTTCTGCCTAACCAAATATTTAATTGATTTTGACATCAAATATTTGATCCCTACTAGTTGTATGGTGGTTCTGTTTTGGGACATCCTCTTCATGCACTATTTTCATTTCACTCTAACGTTCAATCCTTTCATTCTCTTTCTCTATTTTTACCACGACTAGCTTTAATAAATTGCTTCTGATGTATCTACTTCAGAGCCTAACTTCATGATGTTGCTGAAGTTGTGGTCCTAAGATATCTCAATGACAAATGCAATTAAAGATCACATTATGTATCTTCCAGGACCTCTGTATATTATCAATCCAATAATCAAAAATAAATGAACCTGTGGTGGTGTTCTCACACTAAGCAAGTTAAACATCCAGTAAGTGACAGCAGCAGGATTAAAATTCCACATGATGATTTACCACAGTGACATCTCTGGGTACTGGGTAGAATTAGGACATCTACCTCTCTATAGTTGGCATTGTATGCATTGTCCAGAACACTGAATTTTGTAATCTGAGACATCTGAAATATCTCACAGCAACTGACTTTTTAATTGCTTCCTTAAAAAAAAAAAACAAACCAAAAAACCAAAAAAAAACCCAGAAAAACCACTGGACCTTCATTTGAATTGAGCTACTGATAAACTAGGAAAGCTACCAAATCTTGACTAGCTGCTGGCACTCTGCATTTGTCTTGCCAGTTGTGAAAAGTATTGAGGATAGAGAGGTACCAGAAATGTTTCAGGCACAGTGACAAATTCCAGAACTTCACCGCCACAAGCAACAATCTGTGGACATTTCCCATAGGATATTTCACTCATAATCTTTCTTCAAAATATACTTGGGAGAGGGAGGGAAGGAGCAGGGGGAGGGGAAAGGAACCAAAGAACACCAGACTGTGATCTCATTTTGGACACCAAAATGCCTCACCAATATGTCCAGTGCAAGAAAAATGGCATTAGGGTGAGAATACAGAAAGAGGAGTTGAGATACCTGGATTCCACATTCAGTTCTAGTATTCTGACCCACCTATTTCCTGTATGACATATACTAACATTTTTGTAACATACATCACAGTGGTAGTTATTTTTCACAGGGAAGACTGTATAGTACTCTATCAGTTTATCAAGTGGAAGATGCTACAGAAGTGCAAACTATTATTTTCCTCATTGCATAAAGGAAAATGCCTTGTTTCTCTATCTAAACCACATGTTGCATAGTACAGGTAAAAGACAGTTAAAACCATGGCAAAAACTGATCCGTTAGCACATAAGATGGTCTCTATTGGCTGATTCTAATAACTCAGGAAATTTTTAGGCACTGTAGTTACATAGGAAGTAGTGTCATGCTTGTCATTTTTTTTATGACTAAGAACCAGAAAAAGGGCAGTAATTTCCTTAGGAGCATGCCTACGTGCTAAGTAATGGGACTGTAGCTGGGCAGCCCTGCCTAAACTGTGATTACTCTTGCATGAGTCATTACATTCTTTTCCTAAAGTTTTATTTTGTCTTCAGGTGAAATTGAAAATTGGTCTTTGTCTTCATGTTTGACAATTTACACAACCCATCCTTGCACATTCTTAATGCGAAGTTGTTACAGAGAATTTGCCTACAAGATGCAAGAAGGAAAAATTCACAGGACTGCCTACAGTAGCTCCATTGGTTGTGAGTTATTCCACATTAAGGTAGATTAGATTCCTCATTGCAAAACTTCTGTTGTTTTCATACTTTCCATCTACTTTGGAAATGAGTTTACTGAGCTGTAGGATGAAGTCTGGAAGCACCAATGTCCTGAAAGAAGCACAGCACCTCTGTCAAGCCCACCCATCAGCATTCCATGCTAACCTGCCATACCCCTGAGCCATCTGTTTATCTATATGGCATCTTGCTGTCTGTGGATCACCTTGCCACACATAGTTGCACTGGAGCATTGTCATTTGAGACATCAGCCTTGGGGAGGCTGAGAAAGCAGCAGTGTGCTGGCCTTTGATGGCCACACATCACACACTGCTGTGGCCTTCCATAGCCACCCTTGACTTCTGCTTTCTGAAGGAGGGGAGTATGTACAGGTGCATCTTTTCACCTCCAAAGACACCCAAAAAAGCAGCTAACTGAACAGATAAGTGAGGAGGAACACAACTGGGACATAGGTCCCAAGACCTGTGCTGCTATAGCTTGCATGCCTTAATTATGCCAAGAGTTGTGTACTTGCCAGTTCTTGAGATAATTTTTAAATGTGCTTGGCTTTCAAAAACAAAGAAAACAATGGGACAGAACAAGTGGATTCATTGGAAATTTTCAATTTGTCCTTAAATGTCAGAATTCCAGTCTTCCTGAAATAACCAGGAGAAAACACATTTACTCCAAAAGCACTGTTCTGCAGCTGCAGTGATAAAATGCAGAAGTAACTACACAGGATGAGGACATGGCATGTGTGGATTGCTCACACAGCAGTTCTTGTAGATTCCCCGATAAACAAAAGTCAAAGCAATTTGCTACTACAGACTTGTCTAAGAAGAAAAAGGACCCAAACAAACAAAATGCTACACTTGAGCCTCAACTCCCACAGATGCCACATAGAAAAAGTAATGATCATAGCTGTTGGCTAGGAAATCAAGTTTATTTGCTAGTAATTTTTAAGTTAATCAAAGATATCAGGGCAAATAAGAATGACAATATAAATTGAAAAATGCTCCAGCACTTGGAATCTGACAATATTTATTTTATCTGTGCTTTCTAATGTCCTTCCTGGCTGCCAACAGAAACAGGCAAGTTTAGTCAGCACCTATCCAGACCTCCATAATAAAACTACCAACATCATCTCTTGCTATTTGACCTGTCTTAGGTCTGGAGGCACGAGGTCTTTCACAAACTCCCAAAGAGTTATCTGTTATAAATCAGTGTTCAGAAACCTCACAATCCCCAGACTCAGAAAAGCTTGCAAGCAGACATGTCCCATAGCTGATCATCCTGCAAACAATGTTGTAGCACAGCAGGAGAGTTTGAGGAGTTATATAAACTCAGTCATTGTCAGATATAAAACAATAAAACTATCATCTTGAACAAAAAATAATTTGTAATTAAAAATTAATCACACTGATTCTGTGACAATAATATGTTGTGTCCCTTTCCTCCCTCTTTCAATTTGGTATTGAAAATCATGTGAAGCCATTTGTGCTGGCATTGATTAGACAGACCTATTTCAAAAGTTTGAAATACACTGGTAGAATGGCACTAAATCCAGTTTTCATTTGATGACTAGTTTTGATAAATGATACTTTAAACTGGAAAGAAGCTGGACAATGTCTTATGGGTCCCTTTTTACCAGAGGGTCTGTTTTCCTCTCTTCGCTTGTAACAGTGGTAGAACTGTTACTGGGGATCTAAGACTTGCTTGTAAGTTTCAGTTTCTCCATGTTTCTGTTAAAAGTCTCAAATACAGGAGAATTACCAGCCTCTCTTTGCCTGTGACAGATGTTTTTAATTTAGAACATAACTGATGTAGAGGTAAGGATAAACACAAGGCCAGAAAGCACCAGTAAGCAAATTTGGAACTTTCAGTAGATGAAATGGTACTGTCAGAGATGTTTGTTAACAACTCTGTAACAACATTTACATTTCTGACCTTCTCAAACAGAAAAAGCGAAAAACTCCAAATCCTTGTGTCTCTCAGTGAGAGCAAAATAGACCACACAGGTTGCAATGCCACCGCTATTATACAGATCAAAGTGTTCAAAGCAGCTTGCTCTCCCTCTGTTGGCAAAGGTACCAGCATACTGTAGCATGAGGTTGGAATCTGACAGGTTGACACTACATACCACCGCCGAAAGCACTATGGCTCATTTGTAAGGCTGCAAAGAGCAAAAGCACCAGAATGTGTAGAAGGACTTTATCTGAGAGTGACAAAGGCAAGATATTTGGGGTTGACAATGCCAAACCAGTCATGGCTTTATGCTAATTGTAATGGTCATCTAATAAAACCACAGGAGATACTCCCTCAGTTATTTTACACCTTCTTTGGAGATGGACTTCTCTATTTATATTGTCCCAAGCACTAGTCAGGCTCTGTTGTGATTGCTCAGCTTCCTTCTTAATACCACACAACTTAGGTCTTCCATATAATAGCAAGAAATCACTTCATATTTGACTTCATACTACTGTAGCATGGCAAGAAATACAACATAGGCAGAAACAGTTATCTAAGAATTTAAATGCAAAATCTAAAAGCAGGAAGTTATGGAATATTAATTGCATTCAATCTAATTCAGGTTTTGCATATTACTTTATGTTTACCCACTAAATTATGCCAATGCATATGTTTTATTTAAATCCAGTAAGGCTAGATAAGAAAGCCTGTACAAGACAAAAAGGAAATATTCTTTATACCTTTTGCCTCTCAGAGAAAAACACTCCAAGATGTTAATGAAATCACATTAGGCTATAAAATGCTATTATTTGGAATTCATCTCAGTAAAAGAAGTTACTGGAAAAACAAAGTTCTAGCTCTTAGAACACCGCCTTAAAAAAAAACCTCATCACATTGCTTTCTATATTTCTTTCCACTCATTACTCATCCAGTATTATATAGAAACATACATCACAAATACATGCAAATGTATACAAATAGTTTAATAGTCAAATAATAAAAAGTTTTCAAATATAATGCTGTATTTAAATTCATGTCCCTAAAGGGAAAAAGGAAATATCTTCCATGTCTGGCAATACCCAAGACCTTTTTTTTATTGTATCAGAATACACATTTTCATTTATGTGTTTACATTTCCCTCTCTATAGGAACCATTTCTACTGGACTGAAGGAGCTAGTCACATCATAGTGGGATTCCTCAACACATCTGAAACATAATTTATTCTTTTACTAAGGTCATAAGAAATCATAATAGAATCACATTCCTACAGACTGTAGCACACTATGGTAAATGAGACTAAATACAACAAACATAAAACAATATGATTAATTAACACTCTGGTCCAATCCCACACAGCATAAACCCTGCTTTAGTTGTATTAGAGGATACTGAGAAAACCCCACCTCCTTCCAGAAGCACTACTCTACAAGTACTGGGCTGTGGCTTTCAGGATGTGTCTGAACTGCTGATTGTTGTAGGACAGAGTGCAATATCTCATGCTCAGGGAAGGAAGACCTTTCTGAGTAATACAAGAGTCAGATTACACCTAATTTGTCACCACTTTTTGTCATACCACAAGAAGCCTCTTCTGGAAGAGGATATGTAATTTCCTGGCTTTTCTAAGATGTCAAACAAATGTTTCAAACAGGTGCTAGATAGCCACTGAGAACATTCCTATAAGCATAGCCCATATTTTTTGTTTTTCTTAGAGGTGCTAGTACCCGAATTTTGGATGCATCTTGATTCCACACTGTGACAAGCCCAGGCATGTTGCAGGCCTCACCCCTTGACTCTACAATTTCCCTGGAACAGAAGACAGAAGGTACATCTCAAAGGAGTCACAGCATGTGATGAGTACATGAATGGATACTGGTGTAGATGGCAGGACATCAAGATCCAGAACATGCTACAGTGCACATCAAAAGCTAAGTCAAGATATAGCCAAAAAGATTGTGGAATGAGTATTTATGTCTCTTCCCATTCATACCTTTTTGAAGTGTTTTGTTAGATTAAATGCTTAGAACCTGAGAAAGTATCTTAAGAAAGCATCAATATGGATTGCTGTGCTCTTCCATGTTTTCACTTGACATCTACTTTGCTACTAGCTGATCCTGGAGAAACGATTAGTTTGATTCTGTACACGGCCACACAGTCTTTTGTTCATGAAACAGGGGTAGGAAGTATGTTCAGAACTGGTAACAATTTTGCACTTACAAAGAAAATCTTCAGAAACTGGAAACACTTTTCCACTTGTATACTTTGATTTGCAAGGAAATGAAAGGTAGTGAAAAATCCTAAGCAAATACAGGAGACCATCAATATTTAGAGAAAAAGAAACAAATGCTTTCTTGAAATTTGTAAGGCTGCACTCAGAAGAAGAGATTATATATTCCAGAACAACCAGTTTTAGCTTTTAGGCCTAAATTAATTCCATCAGCCGTCAGTGTTTGCTAAGAGATCTGTCAGGAAGAGCCATCCTGGTGTATCTCTACAATCAACAAACAATACAGACACCTACTAAAGGTAGTGAACTGAATTATCTGCTGAATTCATCTGTCTCTTTCCAATAGTAGAGGGAGCAGAGAATGACTTGCCTCCCACTTAACACTGTGGTTTCAGTTTGGGCAGCAGGGCTGTTTCAGTCACCAGGGCTCAGCTCTGCTGTCTCGTCCATGGCCATTCAGGCTCGTACGAGCGTTTGTGCAGCTGAACAGGGAATTGGCTTGGGGACTTGATGTGGATAGAGAGGAGAGGAAAAAAAGTTTGGTTTTCAGCTAGATGTATTTCCCAGTGGGTTCACCATGCAGCTGCAGGATAGTTTTACAGACAACTAAAGGAATGATAGAGAGATGGGAAAAAGCAGCTAAGGAGAGATGAAAAGGACACAGAATGCTTAGGCTGGGATTTTGGAAACTCAGCTTCAGTTAAGGTCAAGAGTCAACAGCACAGCAGCCTTTAAGTTTTCTGATACAGACCAAAAATATCAGAGCCCCATATTCAAATCACTGATCCACTATTAAATTCATTCTGCTGGGCTGAAGTGGTTTAACAATTTTGAATGTTTATTTTCCTACTGATTAGCTAATGCTGCTCACAAATCAGTTATCCTAGCCACTTCCCTATCACTGGCTGCCATAAAGATGGCGTAAAAGCATCAAGCCAGTGAACTTCGTATTGTGTACTCTGCCTAATTCAACAGATATGTGATCATGTGCACATGTTTCATCCAGCTCTCATGTGTTGCTGGGCATTATGGCAATGAACAGATTATGTCAATCCACAGAGCTTGGTATTAATTACTGTGGAAATACAGCCCAAGTAGCTAGAGTTAGACAGGACGAATCCAAATCTTAGTGTACTGAGACATGTCCTGTTCAGAGTTGTTTCAGAGCCAAGATAACATTTTAGAAAACAGAAAATGTTTTCACAAAAATACCCAAAATTTAATTTCACTTTTAACCCTGTGAAAATGCTTACTTATTAAAGTGACTTATCACTTGAAGCACTCTCTGGAAACTGTTGAACCAGCACCAAATACAATGCTGTTGTTTAAAGCTCAAAATAACAGCAAACAGAATAAGATAGCTTTTGCTCTGTTCCAGTAAGTACATTAGTAGAACATTAGCATTTATTTAATAGAATAGAAAATTTTAAAAGTTTTCTCTAATGTCTAACTACAGTGAAGTTCAGTGCTGGAAAACAAGCATTTCAGTGTAACTGATTAGGCACTTTGCTCCTAGACACAGCATTCTGTCAAAGACAGACACAAAACAAAACCGTGTCATAATAGGCTGGAGACCAGATAACAACCATTAGTCCCTTCTGTGAAAACAAACCAGTCTGCACTCCCATGTATGACTGACTGAACTGATCTGTTTTCAACCTTCCCAGAAATCCTTAATATAATAGGCAAAGCTATTGAGGATGCAATTTTATGGTGTAAACAGAACTTGGAGATCAATGTGTCTGTATTTTTTTCAAGCACGTAATTCAATTATACAGTTAATTATCATTAGCCAAAACCCAACATTGAATGGAAACATTGCTCAAGATAAATGCCCATAAAAATATGAACCAGCACTAATTTTACTAGAATTTAGCTTTAAGAGTTCTAGCCATTAACTGCCAAAAAGAGAAAAACAAAACTCAAATGGCATCATGCTGTCACTTTGCAAAATCTGTGTGAAAAAATTCATATTCACCGAAGTCATCAGCAATACATCAAGATTTGATGTAGCTCAACATATTTGAAGCTGAACAATCATGAGTTGGAACATTCTGGTGAGTTGATTGAAATGTTGCATAACTATCTACAAATCAATTTACCACATGAATGACAGTTTGAGCAGTCCTTTCCTCTGAAAAACAGTGCTGCATTGTCAACTGTAATACATTCTGCAGTCCAATACCTGAAATTATTATGAAATACAGTCCCGATGCACGCAAAAACAAATACCAATTGAAACACATCCAGTTTCACTGCAATCATCAACTGAAATAATTTCCTAATCTGTTCACAGTAGCAGTTACAAAAATGTCATGTTTACATCCACAGTCAAACCTATGAGGCATAGAAATTGTGTAATTGTTAGACCAATATTGAACTCATCAGAAAACACTGAGGAAATACACTGACCTACTTGTACACAATCAGTTCTAGTTCCTTCTGGAAACTTCAGTAGATAAACACTTTTTATGACTATTCAACTTCTACACAAGATCCAAAAGTCTTATCTTGACCAAGAGAATGAAGAAGCAGGATTGTTAACCAAGTAACTAACTGCTTCATATTAAATTTGTAAAAGCCTTCAGCAGTGATCTGAAGAATTATTGAGCAGAATGCATAATACTTTTACCTAATTATCTTGAGAACAATTCTCAAAATATCCAGTACAACAAGTCACAGTTGAATAACTTCTCACTATATCCATCCACTCAGACTAGAAGGTCTTACAGGGCTTGTTCCAACTCTCATAAACGTGAGTTGAATTTTGATACTGGACTGATAAAAACAGCAAATGATGCAGTGATCAAGTCTTAATTCATAGCAAAGTCCCTAATGGAAAAGAAGGGCTTTTGAACTGTGTAAGCACTCTTCCTCTCCTCAGTAGGGATGAAGTGGGATGTGCACAAATTAGCTTGGTTTAGACCTTCTGATACGATCTTTCCAAATGAGGAAGACATTTGTGACACAGACGTCCGTCAATTATGCTGTGTTAACATTACTGTGTCTTGTTAAGATGAAGACTCTGACAGCAATAGAAACTGAAATGAAAGTGGAGCCATTTCTAAATGACAACTTTCATAAAAAATACAGGGTATGTTATTTTGTAAACCCATGCCAAAACATGAATGTTTAATTTTTGTTAAACTGATGTTTAACAATTCCTCTTATTGTCTGTGTAAAGTACTCCAGTAATCTGCATTCAGAGCAGTATCCCAGGCTGAATCAGGGTATTTGTTTATCATACTTTGTGACAGAGAAGCTTGGGTTGCCTTAGCTCATTCCTCAGTCTTTAGGAGACAACATGGAAATCTTACCTCTCTTTTGTTTCACCTCCTGAAGTAGCAGGATATTGGAAATGAGGTGTGTTCGGTGGCCTTGATTTTCAATTCCCAGTTTTCTAAGATCAACTTCCGTAAGATGGAATAAATCCTGTAGCAAATGCCAGAGTAAGAAAAATATTATACTGTTAATTAATTAATTATACTATTAATACAGGAGAATTCAAGTGTCTTTCCGATATGTTTGCTGTTTCTCATACCATAACAGCTAAGCTACATAACAGCAAATGTAAGTATATTTATATGTTATGTGAAGCCCCCTTGTCATGATAAGGTATGTCATGGAAGAAATGAGGTATTTTTCTTTTAAAACATTAATTCATTGTCTCTCAATTTGTTCTCAAAATACACCTGGTCAAGTTAGCTAAAAACTAGTTTGGTTTCTAGTTTTAAAACTAGTTTTAGTTTCTAAAAACTATGACTTCTTTGAGTTAAAAAGAAAAAATCCCCCAAAGTGCTAGTATGCCAATTGCACTTAAACTAATATAGGAAGATATATCAGCATGAACTGATAGGAATAATGATTTTGGAAAGGAAGGTTGTGTATAATGGAGATGATATTCACTGTAACAGTAGATAACATGAGTTGTGACACTGTTTTGAAGAACAAGAATTTCCATATAATGCATTTGGGTAATCAAACCTGAACGCTTCTCTTTTAATCCACTTTCTCTCCAAAAACTCATTACTATTTTATTTTCAAAATAAGTTGCTGAATAACTCCAGGCAGTATTTATAAGTCAGTACAGAATTTTAATTTGATGTTGATTTATAAGTAGGTACAAAGCTTCATTTGATGATGAAAACTTTCAGAGCAAATAGGAAATATATCAAAATATATTCTTTATATTTTTACTGTTCTGCGTTTTTCACTGTAAATAAGATCAAGACAGGTATATAGAATGTAAAGTATTTTGTTACTAGCAAGTCATGTTACTGAAAGTGGCCTTTTCTAATGGAGATATGCAATTTGGACCCTAAAATACAAAATGAGATTGATTCGCTGTGTAAATAATAAGACAATTGACACAGTTTCTAGTGTGAACCACTGTTTTTGAAACTGTAATTTTAAAGTATTTCTTTCAAACTAAAACCACTCCAAAAGCCTAATGTTATTTGCTTTAGACTGAATAGTGCTCTAATTACTGAAAGCCTCAATTTCTTAAGTCACTAGCTAACACTGTTTAAAAAAAAAAAAAAAAGTTCTCACTGTTGGAGAACTTCAGTCATGCCTGAGAATGTAATACTCTTTCTCAAATGATAACTCATATGTAACTAATGACATGAAAGTAGGGAGTTGAATAATTATTACTTCTAATTGATTCCTTTCTAGGTTTGCTCAAATGCAAAAGTTGATACTAAGGGTGAATTCACATTTCAGTAGAAAGGATTTTTCAGCTTTGGCAACAGTGACAGAGGGTTCCACTTCTTTTCTCAAAGACTCAACATCCTTCTCCCAAATCCAAAATCATCCTCCAAGAAAACCCACAAAGGAGTACAAAGGCAATACGCCTGCTCTTCAAACTTCAACAAAAAGTTTGTAAGAAGGAACACAACTAAGATTGTTGTTAAGTCCAGTACTGAACAGCAGATGTTCAGGGTAACACACTGGGAACTTTTACAGACACATTTGGTTGTGGTTTTTTTAGTAGCTTCAAAGATCTTACTTAACATTTTCTCAAGAATTTTATTGAAAAAGGACAATTCTCACCTCTATACCATCATATTGTTCAAAGAGCGTGCAGTATTCTGCAAGACCAAGCTGGGTCAGCCAGTTAGAAATGGGTAGATACTTCATTATCTATTCCCTCCCAATGCCTATGACTCTGAAAAACAAAACCAGATTACAAATAACTTTGCTTTGGAATGTTAAATGACTGAACTCAGAAAGCACTTAATAACAGGCAAGTTTCATTATTATGGCCAAAGAGATTAACACTTTCTTGGCTGCACGGTAAGAGGTACTTATCTGTGCATTAAGATTTTTACATTTAATTCATTGTTTCTTTGTAATCCTCATAGAAGCACGGAATGTTGAAGACTATATTTTGTTTAGCTTTTGCAGCTGAATTAATCTTTTAGAAGATGAATCAACAGAGTCACTTGATACTGTCGTATCAATTAAAATATACTCAGCCTTTGCATTCAAAGAATGTTCCTCAATATGCTCATTCAGTGATAATGTCATTCTTCTTATGTGTGACACATATGACAAAATGCATTAAATGAAGAGGAATAGCAAAAGGAGTAGTGTTTTCTGTAAGAATATGAAGGATGTGAATGAAACTGCATTCTCTGTAAGACAGTCAAAATGACTAAGATTCTGTGGTGGGTGTTTGTTAAAAGTAGGAACATAGCTAAAATCAACCTGCTACAGAGTAATTCTAAGGAAAAAAGCAACTGAAAGATTTTTACAGTTTGCTTTCCATCATGTCATCTGAGTTTGAGTTATCTGTAAGTTAGAATATTTTTTGGTACTTTTTTCTCCAGCTGCAAAGATGATAAAAGATAGACTTTAAGATGCACACGTGATAGACACCACAAGATAAAAGACACATAAAATACTCTCCTGCTACCACTGCTCTTTGTAAGCATTTATGCGAGATCTGCACAAACACTCAAGCTTCCAAGAATTGCTGAGTTTCTGAAGACACTTCTGTGTGCAAGTTTGAGCACAGCCTAAACCAATTCAAGGATGCCCAGTTCTAAATCTGTAACTTGTGGTGTGGATGTTTCTTGTCAGAACACTGATGCCAGAAGCAGAAAATGCTCCTGTTCAGACACCCAGTGCATTTAATTGTATCTTTTTGTTACTTTAATTTATTTTTAGTTGAAGATATTTCTCTTATCTATCTACTTCAGGAAAAGTACTTGCTCATTAGCTCTGGATAAACCAACTATAATTATGACTTCTCAGCTACAAACCACGTGTTCTAACACATCTGCCTACTCTGAACACCCAAGAAGCTGCCCCAAAGGCTGACGTGTTATGGTCAGCAAAGAGTCAGCGTTGCTTTCTGTCACATGGGGAAAGCCATTTAGCATTTTCATAATTCTTTGAACACTAGAAATGCTTTGATTTTCTTTTTTTTTTTTTTTAATAAAAATTGCAAACCTAAAAATACCGTTGTGCAGAAAGGTAGGCCACAGTAGCAGTATTACCTGTGTTAAAATACAATACATTCCTAGAAATATTTTAAAAGCATTTCAGTTAGAACAGCAACTGTTAGTAATACACAAAATGTTTTGGACCAGACATTATTTTGGAAGCCTCTGTGATTTTTGCCTCAGTGCTCAACCTTGGAAAAAAGTCAAAATGGTTACACTTCAGAGATACATACACCATTACACTGTGGAAGCTGTAATTCTGGAATTTGTCACGTCATAGTCTATTAAAGAACAAACCTGCTAATTTGCAAGTCACATGGTGAAATCCCTCTATTGTCCATTGGAATACTCTGTTACATTATTTGCTTTATTGCAGGTTTTTCATTGTTGTGAAAATATTGCAGGCTATGGATGATGAATATACAGCTAAAGAACAGTGGAATTCCAGTAACTAGGAGTATCTTGTGGAGTAACATTGACCAGAAAATCTCCACATTTAATTGACACACCACAAAAGAATTTCCTTAAGGAATGTTAAAGCCACAGAGAACATTCTTATGTGAGGTGAGGACAAGCTCAGTCACTGACATCTTTCATTTATTGGCTTGCTTTAAACAGGTACTTTCAGATTGCAAGATGGTCAGCATGAAGGGCAAATGATTCTCAGAGAGACAAAAGGAAAAACACGGCTAGATGGTTAAAACATAAGTAAAACCATGGACAAATACCTCTTTTCTGGTTCATACGTTTTAAAGTAAGAGACTTCAAATTTGTTGCCATAAAGGCTCTTATTTTTAAAACTGTTCAACAACTTCACCAAGAATATATTTTTTAAGACTACAAATTTTATATTTAACTGTGAATACCTAAGATTCCATATTAGTACGTGACAATTAAAAAACATCTACAATAACCTCTTGAAAGTCATCACACTTATCATCCCAGAACCAAAAGAAATTCTGCACTAAGCATGAAAGGAATCCCAGAATTTCCAGAGAGCAACATTCTCTTTAAAAACACATTGATAAACAGTGGCTATCTAATCTTACTCAGCCAGCTGCATTTGCTCTGTTATTAATTTATACCAAAAAACCCCCAACAACAAATAAATGCAAACCAAAATAACAATACCCCGTCCTCCAAGCCCCCATATGAAACAAAATTCAAGCAGAAAATGTTGTTACCCTTGTATGACAAGATACTAAGAAATACAAGATGCATTGCTTTCAAATATACTGCAATTACACCTTTGAATGGGATTATTTATGGCACACTTTTACATGCCATTAAGTCTTTGCTAACACCTCGGTACACTTATCCTTTTTGTTTTAATGAAAAATTTGTTCCTACAGCTGAAGGAGAAAAAAAATGCCCTTTCTCTCACAAGACAACTAATTGCCTTTCTGATCTTTCTGTTAATGGTAATTTTGGCAAATAAACTCAAACAACTCTTATTCAACCAGTATTAATTGCACTGTTCATTGGATGCAGGGTACAGCCTAGTGGTCAAGACTGAAGATATATTCATGGCCTGATCAAGGTTAAGAGTAAAATGGAATTGTAAAATAAACGGTAAAAATCACTAAATATATCATTATGAGATGTGGTTTTAGGCAGAGGCAGTTTCCTATTGTTCTTCTACTTTTACACCATTTATTTTATCTCTGAAAACAGAATTAATTTTTCCTTAAGGCAGGTAATGCCACCATATTTTAAGATGCAAAATATGATTATGAACACACTGGCAAAGTGTGTGGTAGATTTTGGGCACATATTTTTTCCCTACTAAGAAATGAATATCCTTCCTTTCCAGAGAAAGGAAGGGAAGAAAAATATAAATGACAGCATGTATTTCAGAGAAATACAAGATCTCTGTTCTATTTATCTATTCCAAACACTGTCAGTTCCTGTACATCTGAGGACCTGCAAAAAGAGATCATCATAGGTTTAGTTAGGTCACCAGATTTTTGTGGGATAGAACCACTAAGGCACCATGACATGCTTCTATTTGTTCAGTTAGACTTCTTCTGTTATTACTTAACAAGCTAAAGAGTGAAGTTATTCGGGACTCCTTACATGGAAGGTCTTGTAGAACTCTTCACATAGTTTATAGCATTTCAGGGGTTTTCACATAAAAATAAACAATTTAAATCCAACCTAGGTTTGTATCATTCTATTCCTGAACACCACCTGTTCAGAGGCTTTTATGAAATCAAGTTACTGCTAAAAAGTTATGAAATTAGTAATAAAGGGAGATTCCTAGCGCAGCTCTCTGATCTACTGAGCTGAACTTTTACTTTCAGAGTGCTTTCCTGCATTCTCTCTCACAGTTGCAGTCATCCATACTGGGGCACATGTGACACAAATGCACAGAGAAAGGTGTTTTATACCTTGTAGCTTTTAAATCCAATTGTTCACACTACAGTGCTTTACTATACTGATAACTCATTGCTTCATTCCTCTATCCCAGTATCCCAGAACCATTAAAAGATACTGCTGCTGACGTTGGCTAGTTATATTCCAAACATAAGGTAAATGATATGTAATACCAGATTCTTACTTCAGCTATGATTTTGTCAAATTCTCATCACTGTAATTTTTTAAAAGCGTGTATGTGTGTATGACAAAGGGCTCCAAGACTGAGTAACTCCAAATCACTGTGTGATTATAGTAAGTATTCCAGGCACAGTAATTCATGCTCCTTTTTCAGTCTCCCTTTGGGATTCAGGCAATAATATGATCAAGCCACATATCATGGTGTAATCCTGTCCCCAACAAAATTACTCATGTGAGTCAGCAGAGCCAGCAATTTCATCTCATCTGGAAAGTCATTTCCCTTATTGTGCCTTTTCTATTTCAGCAAAATTGACTTGGATTGTACTTCCAAATTAAAACTAGCCTCCTGCTGTGACAAAGTAACTTATTAGGATAAATTGATATACTGGACAGCTGCCCAAGTAAGTTTTCTTAAGGTTTTTAATCACTTGAACTTGGCATGCTTTCTAACTTGAATGAAAGGCCCATCGGTTTTGTTTTCAGATAGACTCTGATGTACTTCCATTTCAGATGTACCTGTATCTTTTTCTGTCGTTAGCGAAATCATCAAACCCTCTAAATTACAGCCTCAATAACTCTGACCTTCCCATGCAACATCATGTACACCTCAGGTCCTGTGTTGTGGCACTGAGTAATAACACTGACCAAAGGTCTGTCCCCTTTGCTGATCACAACTATTTATGCTTAACTAAGCAATTCATTCAGGACTGTTGTATTGTAATGCATGCTTGAATGGCAGAAAGTTTCTGCCATTGGAGTGCCAGTTTCTGAATGCTGTAGAATGAAAAACTAAAAAAATTGGAAGTGGAGAGTTTGTAATGCCACCTCCCAGAGATTTTACTGTCTTAATACAAAAGAACTACCTCTTCTTTTGCAGCCCAGGTTATAATTCTATTTCTCCTCTCTCGTCTTTAAACAATTTGCCAATTGTAAGACACGTAAGTAGTGCAGGTAATTTTCCAAAATACACAGATTTACATCTTAAGACAGTAAATCTGTGTATTTTGGAGACATCTCAAAAGATAACTGTTTTGTAAAAGGAATACTAAATGCAGAGTGGGAAAGCCAGAAGGTATCAGTCAATGACCCCAAAAGCTTGCTTCATCTCCACAGAAGTGTTAACATTTTAGTGAGAAAAGTAACCTTCTTCTCTGAGATTTGTTTCTACAGTAATGGTAATTTGCCATAATTTCCATGACACTTGTTCTAGCCTACTGCCTTAAATAAATTTTCCAGTTAAGAATTGGACACGGTTCTCCTAACCTAATAAAGCTATGGGCTGGTAATGCACTTATTAAAGTCTATCACAAAGCCAAGTCCATAGTTTCTGCTAGCAAAAAGGGAAGGGCACCTGCAAGACAGGGCAAGAGACAGAAGCAGCAGAAATACGTGAAAAGCAATCCACCAGCAGAACCAAAGTGTCACTGATCAAACAAATACTGGTACTGTGCACTAGTCAGTCCAGAGAAAGCACTTATTGGGCCAAGGACTGTGGCTAAAAGGAGTTGGAAACTAGAACCAAAAAGTCCTTCCTCTCTGTATTCACAGGAACAGAGCCCGGTACCTTGCATGTCAACTGGATGACATCACAAGTAAATGATCACCCTTCTTTTTCTCAGACTGGAGCAATATGGAAAACCTTGACGTTTTGGTTAACTCTGCATGAAAAGCAATGATAGGTGATAATTACTCGTTGTGTAATAATTAGCACAATCAGATTTCAACTCTAGACTTCCATGAAAAGAACATCTGACAAGGGAAGAACTACCTAAGTAAGAAAATTTCATAGATGAGAATGTGACCTATGTAGAAACCTTGTCCACAGAGCATCAAGGGTGAAGAGGGAAAAAGAAAGCACAAGAACATAATGTAAAAAAAAGGCTTATGTTCTTACAGTGATGATGGTTTAACAAAATGAAACAAAGAAATAAAAGTGATCAAAGTAGTACCTCTGATAAATCCCTGTTATAACATGTAGAAAACACACAGGAAAATAATGAAAGAAATGTGAGAGAGATTTGATCTGGCAGACAAAGTTACCCAGAGGAAGGGGCTGTTATTTCAAGTCAAGTCAGATGTCTTCTTTCCTTCACTGTACATCCACAAAAACACTTGTGCTGCCACAAAGCAAGCAATGACAAGGAGGTACTTAAACAGCAAAGGTGAAAGTTGGAGACATTAAGTGTCCAGTCAAATCCTGCTACAGGCTATGGACTCCTCTGCCACCCAGAACAGAGTCTGCATGTAAACATAAACCCTTTAATGCATCCTGGACTGCAAAATAAAACAAGTGAGGCACAGACTTCCTTACTTTGGCGAACTGTGTTCTGGAAACAGCTACAGTAAAGGGATTGGTAATGCTCTGGGGAGTGGCAGCACTAAGTCACTGGAGCTTTCTGATTCAGTGCAAAATCAAGGCACTTGAACAGGAGAAATGATAAAGCTGCATGGAAAATTTCAGTTCGGATTTGTGATACCCAAGAGGTTTAAATCCTGGGGGTTTTTGCTCTAGAACAATCCGAAAGTCTTTTAAGCATACCAAGCTGATGTATTCTTAAACAGTCCCTTTCTCTCTTAATGAAAGGACAGGCTTGAATAAGGTCTCTATCTCTTTATCCCATGGGAGTCTATGCAAAAGCTATATTGCAGAAAAGTGACCAAAATACATTTTACTAGAATCATATTTCATGATTTGTTGAAAAGAGATGAGTACAGGGAAACAGTAGCAAAAACAAGGTAAAAGCTGTGTACCACCAAATGTACCATTATCTTGCAACACTTCATTGGCAAACAGATCAAAACAAGCGCTTAAATTCATGCAGTGACTCTATTACATTGAATTTAAAATACAAGTGAAAGTATGTCCCATTGGAACTTCTAAACCACCATATTTTAAAGTCATAATCAGTATTTGCAACATAAGTGTTAAACAAACAAACAAACAAACAAACAATTAAAAAAAATCCTAAGACTGTGTACATATGAGATTTAACTTTTATCCTTCTTTCCTCTTTCTTGGAATTTCTAGGCATTTCATTTCAAGCTATTCTCCTAACTGTGACTAATAAAGCATAATTTAAAACTCTGAAATTCTCAAAGTTTTATGAAAAACTTGAAATTGAAAATTAATTGTAATCTCCAAGAAATGCATTTAATTTTTGCCATCATGAAAATGACAAACATAAGTTTGCTTGTAGGATACCATAAGCTGCAAACTTCTTTTCATGTTTATATTGTGACCAATTAGCAGTTTGTGTACTACAAGCTAGGGAGACATAGGTGAACTTTATAGATTGTTTATAGTTACATTGTGAACCATCCCATTTTCATCAAATGAGTTAAATTAAAGCACAAGTCTGAGAATCTTATAGGGTAAAGATATGATGACAACTCCTCCTAGTGGAAGCATATCTGACACAACAAAATTCAGAAAAAGACAGATTTCCTATGTATCATGCTAGGTTTTTGCTGGTACTAGCTAGGTCTGCATTTTTCTACCCTTTACTGATCCAAACTATTCATCCAACTTTTCAGTACTATAGAAAAACAGCTATGGGCTTTTAAGGAAGGTGAAAATAATTTCACTTTAAAGCTTGCTGTTATACTGGCAAAACATGGATTCTACACATAACTGAGAAGCAGGTTTCAAATTAATCTAACGCAATCTTTTACTGTAGGACTATGTGTCACCTCCACCCCTTCAAACTGTGGGTGAGACTGATGTGATGTAAAGTAACTTACATTTATCGTGAACAATGAAGCTCTGCTGATTTACTGGTGCTGGGAGTGCAGCTCGCCGTGGCTCCTTTTTGTTTCCTCTTTCACTCATACTTTGTTTCAACTGTGCCAGGAATGATTTCCATGTGAATGAATCCCCTACATTTATCTGAATAGACTACTCTGTTCAACCAATTCCTTCTCCAAGGCTCAGACTGTCACAGACATTACACATGCTGTTCAGCCTGAACCTAGAGGAGTGGTTTTACCAGAATAGCTCAGAGCAGACAGAGCTATTAGGAATATGCAGTATCACATAATATGCTGAACAGGCTATCAATACTCTAATTCATTTATTTTAGTCCCTGATTTGCTTTATGTTTCCTTGTTCAAATTGTTTTAAGTCCAAAATATTTTTGGTGAAATTTTGACAAGTTGTTGTGAAGGATGTAAGGATGCTGGATTCTTTGAAAAGAAACTATTAGCATAAATATTGTTGGCAGTCTAGGCACTGAAGGGATACTTCTAACATGGGTTTTTATGTCAATCCAACATTTAGAAAATCTGTTGCAGACTACAGAGAAACAAATACAAAACATGACTCAACTTGTATATGCTGTTCTGGCCAATGTTTGTGTAAAGATAAATAGTCTACAAAGTACCAGTCAGGAGTTAAATACATACTGACTCAGCAACTACACAGCAGATTTTCATGCCAGACATCTCACAAAAAATACCACAGACATCAAGCTACTTTATGTCAGACTTCAAATCATGTATTTTCAGTTGGTGGGATTTCAATACTTATCACCAGTAGCTTATATGAAACAACTAAGACAGTGGTTCATCATTCTTTATGTACTGCTTGTGGAAGGCATAGAATAACCACCCTTAATTTATTTTCCTTACATACAGGAGTGCAACTTTATCCATTTAATAAGATCAACATATTTTTAATTATTAAGCTGAAGTTCTAAAACAGAAGCAGTTTTTCATACAATCTAATTCAATGGGGAACATAATGTCACTGATACGCTGGGTAGCAAAAGGATAAATGAGTTTAAAAGATGGTATATGCAGACAAAACAAAAAAATAAAAAACTATTTAAAACAAAGACAGACAACCAAAATTTCTGAAAATTCTTACAGGATGAATTACCAACAGTTTTGGTGACATGCTGGGGTAGTAAATACCCCTGTATACTTAAGTTCTTACAACACTTGTAAAAGCATAAGTTTGTCCTAGGAAGAGACATTCATGCAAATGTTCTTGCATTTCACAGGGAATGCAGAAGTGGCACAAAGCTGCTCCACTAGCACAAATTAGTTCAAAGAATTTTTAAAGTGTCACTTTGCTCTTGCAGATCTTAACAATACTTGACCCAGTGTATGGGCAATTCCCTAGCTCTCTCTCTATGCCCAGATTAGTTATTGTACATTCTCCTGCCACTGGTCTAAAGTTAAAATGAATGTACTGTGTATGTTTTTTAATTCCCAAAAATGGCAAATTTTTGTTTGTGCTTAATGCAGGTAATATGACAGCAATCAGGTGATCAAGTATTAATGAATCTAGCATGTCACCAGAAAAGACTAGTACAAATCTCTAAATACATTCAGTACAAGCAACTTAGCAGATCTTTTGAAGGCTAGAGCTAATTGTAACAGTATTTATGTGATCAGACTCAAATAAATAAATTGAACTAAGATCATCAAACACTTAAAAAGAAAGTGTTGATCATACAGTCTAGTAAATCTTTCCTCTTTCTGTATGTCTGTGTGGTCTTTTGTAGCTAGATGGGAGTCCATCCTACCTGCACAAGCAGCATGTTAGTTCAGTGCTGAAATTGAGCCAGTATTCACTGTTGAAAAGACTCCACAGCTGCTTCTCAGCTTGAACAGCCAAAGCCTGTAACGCACCCAGCAGTAACAGACTGTAAATCAGCAGTAACAGACTGTAAATACATATGCCATATAATCAGAAATCTGATTAAAGCTAGCATGCTAAACTCTCTGTGGGGAGAGGGGATCAAAAAAAAAAAAAGAGTTTACATCTGTGATTCCATGCTAAAATTTTACTGTGGACTGATCCAACTTTAACTTTCTAGTCCTGCTCCTTTCAATTCCTCAGCCATATCAACCCAGAAGTTCCTCACGTCCATTGCACCAAGTCTACCATTTGTGTAGTCAGATGCTAAACTGGCTACATGAAAAGGTCCTATTTTACTGAAAACACATACCTGTGCCCCTGCAGAGTGTGTGTTTTTTAAAAATGTGCAGACCCAGGACCACAGCCTGTCTCAGGTTCTTTAACTACTAGTTACTGCAATGGGTTTCTGAAATGTTTTGTCATTTAATACATTCCTCTTCAGTTCTTCTGCCCTTCAGAATTGGAAGGAAATAGTGGGACTGCCATATTTTTTTAATAAGGCTGCTCAGAGACACAGAAGTTCTGAATCAAGCTCCACTTTTTTTTTTTTTTAATATTTTTTTTATTTGCCTTCTGGTGTTTAAACCTTTATGGTTAACTTAGGTCTTTCTTTCAAGGTGTTCTACAAATAATGCAGCTTTTTAAAGAAGGCTGAGATATTCACGACTAATTAACTCTAGGATTTGAGTGCTATCTAATCTACCTAAATTGACTTGTGATAAGAATCAAACTGGCAGCAGAAATAACAACAAAATACATCACAGGTGTGTTTGCTAAATTATGATCAACAGAAAAATGTGCTCTCAAGTTGTGCTTTATTCTGCACCTACATGGCAGTTTTTGCAGTGTAACAAAAGGAAGGACTATGGTGGCTCTTCTCACATACCCCAGTGCTAAACCAATCTTCTTAGCTTAAGACACTGATAAAAGTGGTTTGAGCAAACCAAGTTGATTTTGCATTCAAATGGATTAAAACAAAATTTTTAGTTTGTCTGAGCTTGGTTTCTCCTTTTCTGCAAGAGCTTAGTGGTCCTGAGCCTTTTTACTCTGTAACCTGCCTCTGCTCTTATGTACACATATTCTTACTGCTTGGCTGCTCTGAACTTCTGAGCTGTGTAGTTAACAGGATTTGCCTTCTCCTTCTTGCTCTTAGCTTCTCACTCCTCCTCTTTAATCTGGTACTCCAAGCCACAAAGTCATGCCTGGTACGTTTTCCTACCTGTTTATGCATTCATTTTTGTTGACTTTTGTTTTACAATGAAGTGGTAACTGTTTAGGGGTTGAGAGCAGAACATAACATGCCAGTAGATATAATTAAAAAAGCTGCATAATAAGCAATTAAAAAAACCAACTTCGAAATAAAAAATAATTTAGTTGTAAATTCAACACCCTCAGAAAGTAGAATCACTTGCTGATTTATTTCTTTTTAATCAACTCATAATTAAAAAGGAAAAGAAAAATACTGCATTTCCTGAACATGATCAATAATCACAGACTTGTTAGGTTAGAAAAGACCTTTAAGTCAGTCAAGACTAAATAAACAGGTTTATTAAAAGAAACTATTGTATTCAGTGAGAATGAGTCTATAAGGCACTGGGCACAAAGCTGAAACAAATGAAGTTTTAATATAAATTCTCTTTTAATTTCAGATTGATGTTTTCTCTGTTTTCTAAACTGCATGTCCTTGTATGCATTGCAGTTAGTGCTAGAACTCACAATACTCCATAACTTGCACTGAGACAACTAGCAATGAAAAAAATGTCTGAGTATCATTAAAAGTTGGGCTAAAAATTGTAACACACCAGAAGCTGCTTTATGGAGAGCTCAGCCATAAAGGGCAAGATGGGTCATAACCCCATAACTTGCTTAGTAAGTCAATCTGTCTGTAAGAGCCAGATTTTATTTTTTGCTTACACCTTGCTTACATTGGATCATATATGCAAAAAGCAGTAACTTGGTTTTCAGTACACCTTTGGACCCAAACAGCTAATGAGCTGAAACGTTAAAATACATGGGTTCCAGCTGGAGAAAACACCAGCAGCAAGTCAGAAATTTCTTTGAATCAACTGAGTTTACAAAAATGCTACCAGTCATATTTTTGTAAATGCAGGGCAAGTCTCAAAAACAAAGAACTATTTCCCTTTCCTTTGAAGATACGGTACAGACAGTGCCAGGAGTACTAGAGACAGATAAAAAGCACCACAGGTAGATAACACAAAAGGCTGAGCCAGTCTAAACTTGCAATGCCAATTCAAATTTGTTCAGAGTATTTTTGATTAATTTTGTGGTAGCAAGCTTAATTCCTTACCAAGTCTGTCTACATACCTGTTTTATTGGTATTTCTGCAGATAGCCCAAAGGATTTCTTTCCAGTCCCTTCCTGTTTCCCTCCTGCTCTGTGATGCAGTGTTACTGCATTCAAGCCATGAACCATCCTTAAATGGAGGCTGGATTCTCTTGATTTCTCAGCCATCACCACTGAGCTTTCCTTACCTGCTGACTTCTGTCCTGCAGCATTCCTCATGACAAGCTCCTATTGACACTGTGCTGTGCACTGACCCTCTTCCTCAGAAGTTCTCCAGCCTTGCCTCACCATATTCTGCAGCAATCTGCTCCAGGAACAGCACGAGTGCAGAGGCAGGATGATCCATACTGCTGCAGGGTAGGACACCTCCAAGTAGAACTTCATTTCTCAAGTGTAATTTAGAGGATCTCAGCTGAGGTTAAGAGAAAAGCTGATTGCTTCTGCCAAGCCCTTAATTTGCAGCAATATCTGAACACCTGTTCAGTGACACAAGTGTATCTTAGTTTGGGTTAAAATCCTAATGCATTGCAGCTGAAGCACTGGGCTTCTACCTGTAGTGTTACTTTGCCTTTGGTTGTGTTGGCTGTAATCTGGCAATTGCCAGATCAACTCATCACAAATTTTATTGTATGTATCTCGTGCAACCTGAGAGGAGAGCTTCAGTGCTTTTAAGCACTGGAGTTTAACTTATTAAACATTTCCTCTGACATCTGTCTGAAGCTTTATGTATTCCCATTAGAAGAGCAAAAGACAAAGACAGCTCAGTTCTCTCCAGTGCTAACAGCAGGTCTGCTTTCATATATTTCCCTTCATTTAAAAATCCACCTATTTCAAGCATATTCTAAGTGTTTACAATACAAAAGTAAATCTGCATGCAAAAATAACACAGACTTGCACATCAGCAGTAGTATTCCACAAAATGGAACTAAACCAGAACCTAGCTCATCTCCTGTCCTGGAGGGCTTGTTCAATAGAAGGCTTTCAAAGTGAGCCTGCATTAGGCTTGCTGCAGGAAGAGGGTCTGTGCTCTGTTGGAATAGGAGGGTAACCAAGTTTCAAGACTGACAGCATTGCACTGTAAAACCTGCAGTTTTTTGGCACAAGTACCCATGTTAATTTTAAGAGTCACACCAACATTAACTGATAAATCTAGAAATTTGATGGAACAAGTGCACCAATCTGTGACACAGTAGTCACTGTACTAAAGTGTATAGTTGAGAGAACTATATCAAAGTCTCTCAAGTACTTTAAGCTACAATATAAAGGAATATTTCCATAAGACACTTAACATTATAAGGAAATTCTCTGCTCTCAGTTCTAATGACATGGCTGGGCATGGGTGTACAGAACTTGTACATGGAAAGACAGTGGAACACCTGTCAAGAGCACTGCACTTATGAATGGTCCCCAAACTTCATGAGCAAAGTAATATGATTAGTTTCCTAGACCATTTTTGGTAATTCTGATATTTTAAAATTTTATTGCAGTTTTTTTGAAGTCACTCTCTCTCTTGGTATAGCTAAACAACTCTATTTTATCCTCCTCCACAAGCCATCTTGTCCTTTAAATTTTCACTTTTCCTCTTACAGTTTCATGGACTCTGCTTCTGGAGAATCCTTCTAATAGTATTTTCAAAAAGTAGGAAATAAACTCTGTATTAATGAGAAAGACACAGACAGATACATGTGAGATGCAGGAACGAGGAACAAAAGCAGTAGCTAAAACCAGTCAGCTGAAAAGATATCAAGAAAATTTTAAGCTGAAGTTAGTAGAGACAGGAATCTAGCACAGACCAGAACAAATCACTGAAAAACTGCAGCAAAACATGATAGAGAAAAAGCTGACACGTGGGAATGACTAAAATTTTCCTTGTTTGTTTTTATTTTCCCTACAGTTACATGAGCAATAGTGCAGTTTCTCTAGTGGAAGAGTCTGTAAACATGTTAAAAGCTCTAGAAGTAGATCAAGACTTGCCTAGATAATAGGTTTCTATTTTTTTAAATACATAATTTTTCTCCCCATTAATAAAAAAAATTCCATAGTTGAATTGCATCAGTTGGTATGTTGTCTTCTGACTGAATTCCTCTAAAGTGATGCTGTCCCTCAAGGTGTTTTTTTTAATAGCTTTATTTGGCAAGTCTTAAGGGAAAGTTAACAGCAGAGGCATGCAATTTTAAAAAAAAAAAAAAAGTTCATATCTGAGTAGTTGTAATGTAGGGTAAGAAAAAACCAGTAATATTAGGGAATTGTAATGAAAAAAATCCCAAATTACCTTATAGTAAGTAATAATTTCCTTGACTTGGAAATCAAGACAGATATATTCAATAATAGTATTTTTCTTCTTAAATGGTATCTGCCTGCATACAAACTATCTTTTTTTGTAAAAACAAAACTAAACGACAAATGCCTCACCCCCCCCCAATAAACCCAACCAAAACAATCCACAGTGCTTTTCAGTCTATTATAGCTTTTATGTCAGTGATATGACAAGGTATCAGATAGCCCTAATTTCAACTGTTTGAGACAAGGACAATACAAAAAGAGACAAACCAAACTGAAAAATGAAAGTGTATAGAGGAAATGAAATAAAATTACTCAAAACAGAGGTATTTTTTCTCATTCTAAGATACAAAATGTTTATGATGGAGACCTTCAAAAGCACAAGCATATGATATCCTGTAAATCTTAGCTACTCTTCAAAACCATCACTAGGCTCTATAGCTGAGAAAATAGTTATGCAACAGGGAACTGCTATAGCAAGCTTAATGATGGGGGGATTAGAGTTGAAAGTGAGAGCACCAGACATTCTTTTCCAGCAACATAGTTCAAATCCCAAGTGAGACAGTAGGATAAATGAGCCAGAGGGCCTCCATTCATTCTCCAGCAAACAACACACCACAAAAGATCCATACATTGTGCCAGGAAAATAATCAGCAAGAATGAGAAGCCTTGGAAACAGAAATTCTTGACTTAGAGTCTGGTTGAAGGTCACTGCTCTAACACTGCACAGTTCATGTGCATGTATTTGATATATGGATATGTAAAGGAATTTCTGAGTTGTTTATGCTCTTGCAAATGATCCAAAGATGGAGACAAATATTAATCTTTTCCACTTCATAAGTTGGTGGAAGGGGAGTAAAAGAAATGCTTCGCATTATTGAAGGAGCTGCTAAAACTACATAGAGAAATTGTTCTGTAATTTCTGTATAAAGGAAAACAGAATCAGATTTAAAGTTTTCAGTTTCTACACCAGAACCTCACTATAAATTAATAAGCCTACATCCAATTTGCTTGTTAAGATCCTGTTTAATGGTTTCAGAAAATTCCTGTTAGCTAATTAAACATGATGAACTGATGTTTACTGATTTGCTAACCCCCTCCTTCACTTCAAAACAAACCTATGCTACATTGATTTTTTTATTATTCCATGATGCTTGAATCAAATGAGATTAGACACAGTTAAGAAAGCAGCACTAATCTGAAGACACTACTCCATCAAATAAAGTGACAGGCCTTTCATTAAGAATATACAGAAAAGACTCCAACAGTGACTAGATTATTTTCCTTTTCTTCAGAAACCTTTTTATACGACAAAAAGGGTACTTAGCCTGGCATCTAATTATAATTCAAATAATATAATCCACTGCAAAGGATTACGTAATCCTTGCACAATTTGTAAGTGCCCTTTACTGCAGGAACCAATAATGCACTGAGATGTGTAACTTCAATGCAACAAATCAGATATGTGAGCGTCCAAGCATTGGCACTGGTGATTGCAATCAGCTGCTGGGACACAGAGAAAAAGTTATGGACATGAAATTAATGGCTATTTTCAAGAAGTTTAGACTTAGCAGTTTACTGTTGGAACTCAGTTTATTACTGCGTGTGACCAAAGAGGAAGACACAAAGAAGCATTTGCTCTTTTACGAACACTTGACTGAATGCACACAGCAGACATTCACTAATCTGGTCCACCATTGCAATGATTGTAAACTGCTGAATGATTTTCCTGGACTCCAATCTGACAAATACTGTCTGAGAGTATTCTTTAACCAGATACATGTATCCTTCTTTAGCTGGTTGATGAACTAAACCCAGTTCTAGAAATACAGTGTGGTGATTCAGCAGTAGGGACTGTAAGGTATGGCATGCTTTATGTTTGGAAAGCAAAACCCACCTAAAATTATGTAATTAAGAGTATCTTATAATTTTGTCATCCAAGCAACAAAGGCACAACATCTCATTTCTTGAAATCAAATTTCTACACTCATAAAGTACAACTGCCTCTCTCAATAGTACTTGCTCTTTGGTTCCTCTTGTGTTGCAGCACACTGGCTGCAAGACTTTGAGGAAGTGGGCTTGAAGAGTAGGACACACGTGGATCCTAAAAGCTTCAGCCCAGACAAAAATATCACACAAATAAGGGAATGGTTAAATTAATTGCACCATGAGGGTCTTGCCCATGAATGATTAACGCATTTCAAAATTCTTTCTATCTTCTTCCTTTGCTGATAGCGCGGCACATAGAAATAGAAACCAGTCTCTGACCCCTGCACATAGAACTAAAGCCAGCACAAGCAAGACAAGAACATGATATAGATTATATAAACTGCTGTTGTAGCTAAGTTTATTTGCATACTGAAAAATCTTTCTTTGATGGTGTCAGCTGCTGGTGAGAAAAATACGTTGGTGTCATTATAAAAACACCTAGAAAGAACAGTATTCTGATATTACAGTATCACAGAGGTGAATATGCAAACAAGGAAAGGCTGGGAGAGATCAAAAGAACCATGTTTAGAAAAAGTGTATTATGCATATAACACTTTTTCACTAGCATTTCGGCACCCTCTTGTGTTGAGTGGTGCTCAGAGTTACAATTCTGAGAAAAAATCCACTCTAACATTAGTAACATTACTAACTGTGAAGACAATCCTGATGTACATAAACAAAGAATCTTACTATCCTAAAGCACAAAATTGGTCTTTTAAAACCAAGAAATATGCAGAAGCACAAGAACTCAATCCATGTAATTCAACAGCAAGAAACTTCTGTCTGAATGCCTAGAAAACCCTTGTGGTTTTGATAATTTGGTGAGTTACTTCTTAAATATCTCTTTAAATAATTTATCCTTAAAAAGGCCTTTGTTTTCAGTTATGTATTATACTAAAATTAATTTTTACTACTGTAATATTAAAATGAAAAACCTCCTTTTACTATAGCTCACTGTATCATCCCTCACAAAGAAGTTGGTGCTTGTGCCATGACTGCAACATTTTTCCAGGAGCTGAAACAAGTATAGTCATGTGAAATGAGCTCTGAGCAGCACTGCTGTGAAGGAGGAAAGCAGACATTACACACACTGGGTATTACAGCTCCTGTTTTCCTCAGCCTTTTCTGCCATCCTCCAACAGTCTTAGATCAGACATTTACATGCAAACTTGTCTATGTAGCTCGTTTCAAACCTTTTCAATCCCTGTTTCTCTCTTTCTCAGCAATAATTGCATCTTTTTATGTGATAGTAAAGCTGACATAAACCATCAATTAGGAAACAAAAATGTATCTAATATATTCCTGTATTTTTCCTCAGGATTCTCCCTTATTTTTATAAAGTCAGCTGAAAAGTTATGTTAAAATCAGATTAATTTTACCTTCCAAATAATTTAGACTGATAAATTAATATCTCTGAAAAAATAAAATTGCCTTGAACATAATGCAACATGAGAAGAAAGTTTCCTTGTATTACTTAAATTGCAAATAGTTGACACATACAATTTTTATCAAAAATATAGACCATGTAAAATCTTATAAACACTTCTCTCTCAAAGTATTACAATATTACTAAAATATTTTAATCTAATTCTCTTTGGATTTGACAATATCCCTCGCTATTATATATTCAGAGTTATTTTAATTCAGAATTTAAAAAATCACTACTATCATACTGAGAAATAGCTGCCACAATTAAGAACCAAGAGTAAAATCTTTCCAGATTTTAAACCCACAAAAAGTTGGTTTGGAAACAGCTGCTAACACACGTAATTATTTGTTATTAACCTCAAAGCACTGTTTCTAACAGTAAGACTGTACAGATTAATGAATAGACATACAACAGTTCTTACCATAGCAGGAGGCTATCATGGTCTACTGTGTGCTCTTAAAATGCAAAACCTTCTCGACAAAAGACACACCTTGAGAAGTCCTGTGCCCAATCAGCAGTCAGACCTGCCCAGGAGGCAGCAGCTGATGAATCACAGTGACGATAACTGAGCAGTGAGGTTGGATATTTTTCCCCCTAAATCAAGGAGAAGTTGAATGCTGTGTTGAGTAAACCTTTTCACACCTTAATTTTAATTATTATTTTTACTTTTCTGCTAGGTGAAAAATGTGCCATCTATTGGCTAATGAGCCAGGAAATACAGAAGTTCCTACTTTCAGCTGAGAGTTTTGCAGGCTACTTCTTAAAAATAGTTCTTACTAAAAAATTATTTTTAAAAAGTGTACATATAAACTGGAAGAAAGAAGAAAATGCAAACACCCCCCCCAAATTAATTCATTTATGTCAATGTAAAACTATGCACAAGCTCAAAACACCCTCCACCAGTCCAGAGTTCAACAGACTAACATGGAGAGGTAAACTTACCTATTCCAGGCATCACATTTATTATTATTATTATTATTATTATTATTTTTAAATTTTTTTTAAATTACTGATTATGATGATGTTGTTATGGAAGTTACTTAAAAGTCCCAGTTAGGACCACTCCCCACTCATCCAGGCTGTATATCTGCCCTGAAAACATTGATGCTCTCAAAACCTGGATGTATAACTGCACCACTTTGCTGCACTTTATCCAAGGGATTTTTCCTCACAGGTGTTCTGATGTGGGGCAGAAGATCCCTGTATCCCGCTGAGGAATCGGGGATGGCCCTAAGAGGCCCAGGCCAGTGCTGTGCTGATGCAGAGCGTGGTGGTCAGGCCTGTGCTGTGCAGCACATTCCCCATGGCTGCAGGACACAGCCAGCTGGAGGAGTCCACAGGTAGCTCTCACTCCACAGCACTCATTACATTGACTGTGTGTCCTCGTCCTTATCTAAAAGTGCAACAAACAGTTCTTAAGTGAACTGGCTTTCTGTTTGACAGTAGACATGAGAAATAGAATTGTTTTAAGAAAATCTTGTAAGAGCTCAAAAGACCAAAATCTCGGATGCCCTTTCCCTGGACAGGATCTGCCCAGTGTGCTGAGCTCTGATTTGGGACCTGTTCAATACTACACAACTCAGCATCTGGAAGGAAATAAAACTACCTACACCATCCTTTTCTTTTACAGTGTTACCCACAAGAAATGGTATTTTAAGCAATACTTTATAGTCTGTCTTTCTTACTGGGACTGTAACAAACTCCTGATGCAAATCAACAGGTCACTAAATTGCTTTTAGATATAATCCAAAGGAAAAGAGCTATCACATCAGGAGTGTTAAAATCCATGAGCTGAAAACGAGTGATTCTGCCATTTATGTAAGTATATTAAACGACATATAACCTACACATGGCTTGCATGTGTAAATTCCCACATCAGATGTATGTTGCACAAGCTTTGCCGGCACAGAGGTAGCAAAACAATCTGAATTTTTCATTTTATTACGAAGGAAAGTAATACAGCTTGGGGACTGGTTTCATCATGTTCTACCACGGATTAGCTGCACACTCACTCTAAACCCATTCTGCACTGCAGGAGTGAAGACCCTGAAAACACAACCTCTACCCAAAGCCAAACCCTTACCAAAGTTTTATTAGCACCATCAATATTACTCTCATTCTCCATAGTCCAGGTCTTTATATTTCCCCTTTGCCCCTTCTTTTTTCCACTTACACTCTCAGATTTTCTAAGGATTCTAAAGTAATTTCTCTGCCAGATTCCATTATTCCACTTTAACTCAGTGAGAAAGTTACTTGTCCAGCCTGCCTAGAGATACAATTTCTCACACTTTCACCAAATGCTATTTCACTCTTTCTCATTCTTATAAGTAACAAAAAACATACAACTAATCTCTAGTAGATACTTGCTTTGCTGTCAAACAAGATGCAAATTTTTCAGTTAAAAAGCACAAGGCCTCTATGTAACTAATACCAATTACATAGCAATTAATACCAAATACAAAAAGTGCTCCTTTCCAAACCACCCGTGAATAGGACTAGTCCTTGAAGGTAAATTAAAAAGCCGTATTCCCCTCTTTAGACACACAAAGAAATATCTTGTCATCACAGCACTAACAAAAGCAAGTGATAATTTTGTAGCAAGTTTATGGAATAAAGGCCACTTGGATTGAAACCTAATTGAAATGTCCCTGACCCTCTGTCTGGGTGTAAATATCTACCCTAATCTCTGTAATTTTAGATGGGAGCTGTGGTGGCACTTTTTTTTGGCTCTTTCATACCGTTTTCCTAGATTCCAAACCAAAGTGATTGCAAACTCAGACATTTAAAAAATTAACTACAGTCATATATTGCAATTACAACAACAACATCAACATTATCTCCGTGGAGGGTGTGGCAAAAAATAAGGGGTCTTGTTATCACTGGTTCCTATGATTTCCAGATATCACTGACTGTGGAAGCTGCTTGTTTCACTTCGCTGCAGAAATGACTGGTACTTATTACTAATTTGAATAAACCAAGATACACCTCAATAAAAGTATATCACAATTCTGAACACAGGAAATTAATTTTTCGGGTTGTTAATTCAATGCTTACTGCCTGCCAGCAGTTTGGAAATAAAAGTAAACGCCCTACAAGAACAAAGGACATTCTTTTACCTCAATGCTAGAATTGAAGAAAATTCACTGCTGATTTAGAGTGGCAGAGCTAACTCTGCACATTCATCACAAAGAAGCCTTTGTGTCTGCTCTGTCTGCACAGAAGACCCTTTGATCTGCAGCTTTTTGTTTCTTCATACTGTAACTTCTGCTGGGTGATAAGCTGCATTAAATTCAATGACTGGTTTTACGAGACAAAAATTGGAAGGAAGAATATGGACCAAAGACTATGCAAGGATTAGCTATAAAAATCACTTGCTAGTTCAATGTGCTTCCACTATGGCTGCTACAAAATGAAAAAGTTGTACTGATAGATTACAGAAGTGCAGAATCCGAGTTTGGTGTTCTGCTTTTGAACTAAGTGCGAGCTTGCAACATGGTGTTCACTTACACAATATCTAAATTACTTCCAAGACAAAATTACTGTGTTTACAGATACAAAGCATATATTTTTTTACATTTGTCAGTCTTGAAGCACTGATCCAATGAATATTCTATATTAAAGAATACTAGTATAAGATGCAGCTGCCTATTTACATAGTCATTTCAATAAAGATTCTCAAGAGCAAATTTTAATGTACTTGGTGTATGAACTTTGCTGTTTTCACTTTCCTTACATACATCTATTATTTTCAACACATGGTAAATTAAGTCTTCCAGCTGTAATACGAATTAACCAGATTTTAACTTGGCCAGTACAAGACGGTAAATCTGGGTCAAATAATGAGCATAATCTATTGCAACTAACAATAAATTTGGCAGATCTACAGTTCCGAAAATAGTAGTCTAACTGCATTACATAATCACATTAATTATACAATTTTATGGATGGAAAATAAGAAAAAGAAGATTGGAGTAGAACTCCAGATAGTAAAGTCAGAGCTGACCTGGCTCTGCTAGGGACTGGCAGACATATTTGACCAAGTCACTTAACCATGAGTCAGTCTACCTACAACTGGAATTCTGCAATATATCTTGTTTTATAAAACCAGTTGGTATCATCAAATTGAATTTTAAAAGGTTAGAAATTACTAAGAAAGTAATAAATAAAGTATACACTTCAGGTAATTGTTATGCTATTTCTAATGACATCTTAGTTTTCCAACTGTGCACAAACATCAAATTCCTTCTGTTTTTTCCATGCTGCAAGCATTCATGTACTGGCATTTAGGATAAGGCCCCAGCTCCGCTGCTTTCACAGAGGAAGAGTGAGATCCTCCCCTATCTTAAGGACACCACTGACCCTGCATCATCACTTCTCTTCAGATTACAATAACCCTTCCTCAGGATGTCTTTTTTCCTATCCAAACCTCTTCTGCTCACTGAAAGGACCTGGGCCCTTGTAACCTTCACCCTTCAGCCCCACAGCTTCACTGTCCCTCCTGATATGTCCTTGGTGCCCATGCAGACACTCAGCAAGGAGCAGAAGTCTAAGGACCAGACAAGCATTGACAGTTTGCAGTATCCTGCAGAGACAACATCCCAAAACATCACACCAGGGTAGCAGATGCATGTTTCCATTCCCTATAGAAGGGAATCTCCAATACCTATCAGCTGTCTTTTACTCTTCTTGTTGATGTTTGGCTGAGGTTCAGCTGGCTCTGATGCCTCCCCCAATGGTCCTTGTTCATCCTCATCTTTTCCCAGGGCACCACATTTGACATTCTGTGATTGCACTTCTGCAGGCAGAGAAGGAGCCTTCTCTACTTTTGCCAAAAGTAACAATTCTCTCCATCTGATTTCTGTTGATCTCTTCTTTTTTCCCGATAGTACAAAGCCTGCTGACCTCCTGCCACAGCTCTTTTTCCTCAGTTAGCTCCTCAGCTCCTGTGCATCTCTGATCCACATGCTAGTAGCAATTATATCAGAAAAAAGCCCTGAGGTCTTCTCTTACTATAAAAATAATTCCAGATTTCTAGCTGTGTATAAGAGAATGCTCATTTTCACAAGAAGTAACTCTGATGTTTCTGTGGCTTGTGAAATTGGAAGAGATTTGTTTCCCTTTCGGCAGATAGCATGCAGGGATACAAGAGGCCTAAGACAGCAGTGATGTCCTGTTAGTGACATCTTTGTGTTCAAAGGAGACAGAGAATCCAAAGGTAACTCCTTTGTAGTACAGGTGCTTGATGACCTTCCCTGTCTACTGTGTGTGTGAACCAAGAGCTGCTGAGCATCTCCTCTGCACAACTGTGCCTGTGCAGGGTCTGGTGCTCAGTCACACTTCCTTCACACCTGGAGTAAAAGAATAGGAGTAAAAGAGTGAGAAAGGTGAAAAATGTGCTCAAACAATTTAAAGGCTATGGATACTGATCAAAGAGTTGTCAATTCCACAGAAATATTGTGGAGCCAAAATCCTGCAGAACACTGAGCTGGATATCACCCTCACTTTACCTACAAGAAAATGTGAACAGCTTGCCTTGCCATGCTGCAGGGCCAAGACAAATCCAGGGCTAGAATTTGGGAATTCTGCCATCCGGTCCATTGCCTCATATTGCACAACAACCTTAGCTACAAAAATCAATAAATTCTGATCCAGTTCAATTAAGTGAATATCCAAGTAGATAAAGCAATTTACAATTAAACCTTTAAAATACAATCCACGTTTACTGGTTTGAAAGTCCACAGAGGGATAATTCTGCTGTAAATTTCCAGTACAGTAAAATCAACATACATTTGAAACAGATTTAGTAAAAACTTGTTGGGTGAAGGAGAAGAGTGTATTTATAATTTAGGGGTAGATTCTCAGCCTGTGCAATATTATTAATTACTAGAGGGACAAAAGGACACTATTTTAAAATACATTTGTTTCCGTGATTACATCAGTCAGTATTAGATGGAATACTGAGTCAGTCACATGTATTCATAACTGAGTGAAAAGCAATATTTAATCAAGAATGAAAGCTTTTCATCCCTTTAGAACATGCCTGGCAAGATCCTTCCAGAAATGGCACTGACTACACACCTCCAACCTTAGGGACACATCTAGTACCCGGTGATGATCCAAGCAGTGAGAGGACACTGTGACCCCACAACAACTTTTAGCTGCCAGGAAAAATAGTCCAGACAGTACTAATGCCACACTGTGGGAAATTTTAAAAGAGCAGTGAGCCCCATGATACTAACATCCCTCATCAAAGAGACAAGAGTCTGCAGCCATTTATCTTTCTATCCCAATCAGAAAAGGTATCATTCAATACAGAGTAAAAGCTTTTTTTCCTCTGAAAGAAAGGTAATGACAACACTTAGGCCTGGATTTATTAACCAGGGACAACTTCAAAAGAAAGGCTGCCAAAAACTACCAGTTTTCTCTGCTAACATGAGCATCATGCCAACTCTGTCCATTACAGAAAGCGAAGCACTTTCTCCAGGCCAAATTATATTCTTACTAACATTGATATAGCCTTGAAAAAACTCCCCTGCTTGGTTTTGTTAGTTCAGATTCAGAATGACTCAAATGAAAGCAGAAGTTAACCCAGTGTTTTCACATACAAAACATTCCTGCACTGAACCAGATGACTGCACTGCACTGCTGCTTAAACACCACACTTCGTTCCTGGAGCACATGGGTGAGGACAGAAGTGTAAACAGTGCAGGAGAAGGTAAGGGGGTTTTAATTGTTTCAGGTTCATTACCTTTTAACTGCACATTCAAATTCTGCTTTTTAACCTGCATACTTGATGTTGAGCAAAATTAATATATGAATAATCTCGAAGTACTGGACCTTAGTATGTACAGTAGAGAAACATTCCTACTCCTCTCAATTGTTTTGGAAGTCCTGAGCCCAAATCTGTACACTTGCTGCTGGGTTTCTAATGAAAAACATGCTATGCTGCAGAGGCAGCACAAATCAGTGTCTCAAGATAACTTGGACAATACGACTGCTTCATTCTGACAGAATGAAGAACCAAGTAATGGAGCTGAGGAAGCAACTGAGTAAGCAGGGAACAGGAGAACTCTGTCACCCTGGAGCATTTACTGACCCTGTTCACAGGAGAAGGGAAACCTGGTGAAAAGCAGCTGAGTCATCTGTGTAGGTTCTGTTACCTTTTGCCATTCACTTTTGAGAAATGTGAAGTGACAAGCAAAATAGATAATAATAAGGAATTTCCAGAGGAAGTTTAATCTCAGATTTTTTAAGTTACCTTGCAGGTGACTGGCTTGCATTACACTGGATGGAATAAGAATGCATCTACTGTCCATATTTTACGGAAAGGAAAAAGCATCAGACTGCCCACAGTCAGCCAGCATGGTAGTTTCACAGCTGGAATAAAAATCCAGACGTTCAGGATTAAATCACTAGGCCACAGATACGCTTCTTCTCCTGAACTGCACAAGAGGAGCTGAGTTACAGTGTCACCTGCAAAGCTGCAAAGGCACAACTCGACTGTAAATATTCAGTGGCCTAGTGTTAATTTAAAAAATAAAAGCCCCAATGGTTACACCTAGATTTCAAAATGTAAGACAAGAACAACACTTTGCACTGTCAATTTTGTCTTTGATAATTATTAACTCAAGGATGTAGTCTTTAAGACTGCTTTGGCACTTAGGGTAAACTGAGGTGTATTCCCCATAAATCTGAAAATTGAGACAAAAATTTCTTACCACTTTGCTCAGAAAATTATAAATAACATAAAAAGAGAGTAGATAAAGTTTCATAATACTGAAGAGACTTTTTTTTTACAAATACTCTAACATGAATAAGAACAAATGCTCACAGAAAAATAAGGTGAATGAAAACGTGTAGGATTTTTTTTAAAAAGTGGAAAGAAAAAAAAAGAAAAAGAAGAAAAGAAAGAGTGGAACCAGGCAAAATGGAAATGGAGAACTGCAGCATAAACAGAAATCCTAACACAAGGAAGTCAAAGATCAAGGTTTGGTGCAGTTAAGAAAATTAATTCGAAATGCATTACAGAGGAATAATTACCACAGAACACAACTTGAGGAAAGTAGGCAAAAGGACACTGAAAACAGCTGCATGAGAAACTGTTTGAGAAATGAGAAAGTTGAGCTTACTACCAAACCTGAAATGTTAATAAAAGCCTAGGAACTTATTTTCAGAAGACATTTAATATAGACAGGTTTTCCTTTGGCAGCAGAAATGCACAAAAATTATACTTCTCAAATACGGAGGAATAAAAAATGAGGGAAATGCAGAACTATAATGCACCACTGAAAAGATGTTCCTAGCTAACTCTCACTGTGTTAAGCCATAGAACATGAACAAATTTCAAAGCAGAGGAGGCCCACCAAGGAAGCAAGAAATAACTCTGCTAAGCAAAGTCACAGTGGGAAAAAAGCATAAAATTTTGAAAATATTATTTTTAAAATAATTATTTTTAAGAAAAAGAAAACAGAGGGCTTTTTGAGAATAGCATTTTTAAATATAGTGAAAGGCATCACTTTGGATATTTTTGAAGGGTGTTTGACAGAAATCTTCTGCATTTCTGAAAAAAATAAAATAAGAAAACAGATCAGATTAAAAACAGAAAACATGGAAATTGTCTTGAAACAGACTCCTCTCTCTCTGTAAGTTGGATGTACTCCACTTTTGGCAGGAGGCACTAGCTGGGACTTCTCCAAATGCCCTGTTGCAGTGCTGTGAGAGATGCCGTATGACTGCTTAGGTTCGGCACTCTTAAAGTAAATGGCTTTGTAGCACCTGATCTGTTAATAGAACTACACAGAATTAACATTACAATCCCCTGTAAAGATGATTTGGCATAAATGATCACGTCTCCCCAACTCCTCAAAGGCACTGCCCTTGGGAATTTCTCCTGTCCACCCAAACAAACTCGAGAGGACAGAACATGCATTAGTCCAACAACGACTATAAAAAAGAGAATTGGAAGAGGTTCTTAACAGCTTCCTGCTGGCAGCCTGACAAACAAATTCTCCAATACCCTGATAGTCACATGGCAATTACAGCCTTCACTGAGGAAAAGGCAGAGATGCAGAAGCACCTACCATGTGAAGCATTTATCATTATGTTAACAAATAGATGAAAAAAAATTAATCAAATTGTAAATTACCAAAAGAAACCCTCCCTGAAGAGTTCTTTCTAGTATCCTCAGACCTTGTGCATCCCAGCACTTTTTTCTGACCGTTTGAAGAGAGCTTTCTCTTGCTACACTGCACAGGTGAATCATTAGAGCAATAGGGTTGTAATAATCCCCCCCGAAATGTACAGATTTTGTAAGGGTCCTATTTAGGTAATCTATGCATGACAACTTTCTTTGACCTCTTGCTTTCAGCATCTGTATTAATTACACTTGTTCTTAGAGGAAGGTGATGGTACTCCCAACAAACATCTGTGGCAGCCCTGCAAATTTGGAAATTGCCATTTTAATAAATTTTAAGCTCAAATCTTACTGAAAGTGATTGGATATACAGTACATAGCACTACAGTACATTAACAGAAGTTAATGTTGAAACCCATGTAGTAAAGTCTCTCAAATATCACTTCAATTTCATAAACAACATCTAGATTTTTTTTAATCAATAGAAGACTTCTAGACGATTATTATATTTTTGGCCTGCCATTGATGCACTTCCTGTCTTGTATCAAGGTATTCCTACCTCAGTTTCTCCTCCTGTTAAAAATTAGCAAAAAGGCACCTCGTTGAGCTCAGCAAAATTTCTCTGAGTGCCAGTAACTAAAACCAGCACAACTCTATTCCAAGTAACTTCTGCTCCTTGAAAAAGAACATAAAGTTGAAGAGGAGCTAAAATGAAAGCCAGCTTGCAACAGAAGTGGACTTCAGACAGTCCCAGAAGAGGGGAAAGTCCAAAAGACTGATCCGGGTCCAGGCGCCAGCAAAGGTTAACCAGATCCATCGTTTTTGCCTATGACCACATTTTGCAAGTTCATGACCCGTGAGCTGCCCTGTTTCTCATGCAGTTAGCTCCATCTGCTGTCCAAACGCAAAGGTGGACTTTGCACCGGGACTACATTTACGGAGTAAAAAAGCAGAATTACTTGAATATTTTGAAACATTTCTGGAAAAATTCCAAACGTTTCTCTAGTCAGTCCTCCTGCATTAATGGAACTAGCGGATGGCTTATCTACCTTTATAAACCAACTAACCAAAATGAAAACATGAGAGGAAGTAACAATCACATGAGTGTCACAATTCTTCACTCTTAGTCTCAGAACCAGTCTTGTGACAAAAAAGAACGATTCTTCTCTGGTTCTTCCCCATCTGCAGCCACTTAGTGCCGTGCTGTCCAAAGGTGCCACACTACCAGATCACACCAACATTCACTGCACTTCACAATAAATGTGCCCAGATGTCCACAAACTACAAGATGTTTGCAGTGATTCTTAGTTACTTAGTAGTGGTTTATTTGAATTGCACAAACATAAATTTAAGCTTATTATTCTGAAGATCAACTCAATTCTTAAAACCAAGATTTCTGTTTCTTTTATACAGTACAGGGCTTTGAGTAGTCAAACTTCCCAGACTTTGCATTCCTTTACCCAGAGCACTATGAAGAGTTCTGTCCATAACAGAACAATTGTGGCAGGACCCAGAGCTTGCAAATTCGAGCAGACCTGCTCTGAATCTTGTACTTACTGTAGCTTAGTGATTCTTGGTTTGTTTACACTCTGTTAGCGTGGGGGATGTACCTCCAATTTGGTACTTGCTGTAACTGCTGAACCCTTCCAGCAACCTCCTTTTCTGGGCAGCACTGCAGGAGCTATTCAGTCATGAGCCAGCTCAAGAGCTCTGGCTTACCGTTGGCCACGGGCACACCAGCTGGCTTCCCGGGAATCACAGGACGCACTGCCGGAGTGCCTGAGTCACCTCGGTTATTCATTACACTCGGTATCTCAGCCCTGGATACAATGCCTCGGGGATTGTGTATTCGAGTCAGTTTATTTTACATCGGTATGATTAGCTTCCTGGTTCCTCAGATTTTAGGGTGTGCTTATTTACATGTATTTCTCCACTCTTACGGATACCTGCACTTTTACATTATGATAAAGTGCAACACGAGATTCTCACGAAGTTTTACTGCACAGGCCTCCCTGCCCGGAGGCGGTGCCGGCAGCCCCCCGCCCCCTCGCCGAGAAGGCCACAGGCTCCGCTTGCAATATACTAGTGGGAAGGTTAAAGAAAGAATACCCTCATACTCTTGGTTCTTGGGGCTTCTAATATGCCTACTCATGATTAAAAAAAAATAGTATCGCGGACTTGTTTCAGACGATAATTACAGCTTTTATGGAAAAATCTCTTTCTGAATCCACGGGGAAGTGCGGTGCTACTGAGAATTTACAGACGTTTGGAGGAACAGTTCCTCAATACAAAGCAATTGTGGATTATAATTATGTTCCCTCACGCATACTGAATTTTCAATACTGAAAACGCCAGAGTGGGATGACAACAAATATTTCATACTGATCACTGATGAAGCCGGTCTTCCGTAAGGAATGAGGACGCAGTCCTGTGACGAGCGCTGCACAGGAAGCCGTGGGCCCCACCCGGACCGTGGGCAGCGCTCCGGCAGCACGCAGGGGCTGCTGCGAGACTCGTTTACGCAGCAGCGTGTACGACTAAGCCTATTCAGACTGCTTAAGAAAAACAAAATCGGAAAAAGAGGGGAAAAAAGCCGGAGCATTCGGGGCTAACGCGTGACGGCACGCGCAGGCTCTATAAGCGGTGTGCAAAAACTCCAACAGGTGGCTCCGTGGCGCAATGGATAGCGCATTGGACTTCTAGAGGGTTGAAGGGATTCAAAGGTTCCGGGTTCGAGTCCCGGCGGAGTCGTGTCTTCTCTTTTTGTTCTTTTTTTGCTTTTTTTATTTCCCCCGCCCCCTACGCCTTTTGGGCGGAAATCTCTCCCCCGCGCTCTCCCGTCCCTTACCTCACCGCCGCAGGTATCCGGTTCGCCGGCCTGGCGCTTCTCCCGTCAGCGCCGCTCTCCGGGCCCGCCTCCCACCGTGCCTGGCGGACTGGGGAAGGCTGGAAGCGGGCGGCGACAGCGGCACCAGCCGCCATCGACCGGCGTCGATGGACAACCTGCCGTGTCCGCTCGGCCCGGCGGCACGAAGCTTCCTCACTGCCAGCGAGAAGGCGGAGCAGGAGAAGGGCTCTGCTCCGTCTCCTCCCGGGCCCGCCGCCCTCAGGCAGCGGGAGAAGGGCTCTGCTCCGTCTCTTCCCGGACCCGCCGCCCTCAGGCAGCGGGAGAAGGGCTCTGCTCCTGCTCCCCCGGCCAGAGCTCCGCCAGAGCGGTCAGAACCGACAACCAGCCCCAGCGGGGCCGCTACGCTTCCAGGACAGCGTGTGGAAAGTAATTTTACTTGAAAAACCAAGACTCTTGTCTTTCCTGGGGGCACTTCAGTTACAATGGGTCACCCTAATACATTTCTGGTTACTTTCAAGCAACGAAACAAGCCCTCAAAACGCAGCCAACAAAACACCGGAATAAACACCATCTTTTCTGACTTACACACATCTACAGATAAAAGATGAAGAACCATTTTAAATACAGCAATCAAATTAGGTGGTAAAACAGAACAGCAGCAATAAACAAACCACCTTGATTTTGCTCAGAACGGAATAAATTAATCTGATCATTATTCCTGAATTATTAAATTTGTGGGGTTTTCTTGATAAATTATTTTTAATCCTGCAGGTGTAACTTTCCAACTGTGATAATGCTTATTTAAAAGCAATAAAAGAAAATCTGAAAATGAAACACCATCAAGCACACTAACGATCACAGTCAGTAAAGGCAGAATTAAAAGTTAACACATATTTCTGACAACCATTAAAGAAAAAACTACTTGCAACTGATAGGCAAAACTTCACATAAGTTTTTATGTGTTTTCAGAAAAATCTGATAAGCACAGGCAATCACATGGTGCATCTGGGTTTTACTCTCTCCAGCACCTTACACTTCATGCCAATTTCAAAGCCCTCTGTCTGTGCTTTCATGAAAACTGGTGGTTAAGGAAAGGTGCTCAGTCCAGTGCCTCATCTAACAGAGGCTGAAGCACGAGCTCAGGCCAAGGCGACTGGCAAAGCCAGCCAACACAACCTGCAAGTACCACCCCGCAGCCCTGGGAACGCTCCCAGCACATCTCACCCTGTCTGCACAGAACACGGGCACTTGCTGGGCACAGTGTGGGACAAAGCAGAGGGGATTAGACAAATCAAAGGAAGGGAATGGATACAGAACACAAACCAAATCCCTTTCTAGCTATGCTGCACATGAAGTAACTTCTGTAGCTATTGAGCAGCCTGAGCAACAGGCACAGTGTGTTTTGCTTGCTGTTACCACTACAGCTTGCATTTCTCTTTTAAGGTCTTTCAAAGTCACAGCCTGCTTTTCTAACGTTGCACTTGAACACCCCAGGATGCAACAGAATGACTACTGTGGTGCCTTGTTTTCTTCTCACTGTTCAGTATTAATTTTTTTTTGTGCTTCCATGTCTCAGCTGGAGAACAAGAAACCAGTTGTTTTTATTGGCTTTTTTATCATTTACAGGGAATTGAGATATTAGCATAAATGTAGTTGCATTAGAATAGCCTGTGCATATTAACTGAGACCTGGAGACAGGTGGTTCTACTTGTACTTGTTTAATACTTCCCAATGAATTCACTTTACTTTGACACCATTCGTCTCCAGGCAGTGAAGACTTTTCAAGGACTCTGGATTCCTGTCTGTTTCTGGTAGTAAAACATTATGGTCAACTTTGGAATGATAAAAAACACCCTAAAGTGATCCAAGGAAAATTTCTTTCAAGCTTCAGTTAGTGGTCAATATATATCATGATGCTCATTTCAGCACAAATAACTAATCCCTAAAAAACCTACTTCTTCTCAGTAGAAAACTTGATGGTTAAATATTAGTCAAGAACATAGTTAAGCACTTCTTGCTTGAGGCCTGCAACCTTTAAAATTCAGTGTTCTTGTGGTAAGGAAACAATCAACCACTGGTCCTCTGATAGTGACTTCTACATCCTCATCACCCAATCCACCTAAGGCAATGTAGTGCCAGTTTTATTTCTTCTATTATCCATCTTTTCTGCTACCTCAGGGCAGTAACTACGTTACACTAATCGTCACAGCAGTGAAATGACCAGGTCATTAAAAACCAACCAAATACCACAGAAGTTTTGACAATCACAAAAGGTCGTGACCATCAGTAAAGGGGAACTGGGCTGATGACATCTCTGGCTCTATAATGGTAGCAGAGGCCTTCCAGACTCACTCCATTTGTTCACCTTCAGAACTATTCCAGGTCAGCTAACAGACACAATCTGCACACCACACCCTAGATAATGGATGCCAATGTCAAGGTATTTTCAAAAATATCATTAGACAATAATCAAATGGTAAAAATTAATAAAAGCAACATATTACTGTTCAAATTTTACATATAAGTATTACTTATTTATATTATTTATTAAGTAATATGTAATTTTTATCTTCTAAATAATATATATATTATAATATGCACACACATGAATATAAAAGTGTATCTGTAGGCACTGAATTCCAGGACATTCTCTATACTATTATGGTCAATGTTGAAACAAACCCTTCACAACCAAACCATTTTTCAATACCTTCTATTACAGTGCTGGCCAGCAGCACCTCTGACAAGACATGGAAAAATATGTTCTGGCACACAATATGTGCCAAGATGAATTACACATATAACTTTAAAATGAATTTACTAATTAAGTGATGTAAAGTCTGAAGCCTGAGAAGACCACAATCTGTGAAGCTGAATTTCGTACTCAGATTTAACAATATGTTTTCATATCATTATCTTCTAACATAAATATTAATTAAAATAAAACATAATTTTAAAATCTAAATTAATTTAAATTTAGATACCTGATAATTTCCTAAAGCTTCCTAACAAATTCTCACGGCAAGAATTTCCTAAACCTCAATATGCACATGACCTGCAATCTTAAAAAAACCCAAACAAAACACCATAACCAAAGCATTCTGTAAGAGAGTTTTATAACAAGTAAGTTGTTCCAGCTTGGTATTTTTCTTCAATTCTTAATTGTGAAATTTCTTCTTCTTCCGATTCCTCTTCCCTGCTGCAAAAGCTGCTTTTTCACTCATGATCTCCTGATACTTCTTTTTATTATATCTGAACAAAATAGATAATTTACTTTTAAGCATGGCAAACCAAAGTTCAGGAAAAGATAACATGGACAGTGATCTATGCACATTATTTGCCAAACTGAATTTTCTCAGTTGTTTTCTGAATGTTTTCTGAATCAGATTCTTTGATTTTATACACTTATGCCTAAGTAAAGGGAAATCAACAGTTGGATCAATGATAAATGCAGGTAAATTAGTTTTAGAAGTAAATTCTATTGAATTTTGTCATTAATTTTGATGGGGGGGTCTTCATTGCATATGCAATCACATTTTGGACAGTTTGCTGAAACACTGCTACTGCTCATAAGGGGAAGACTCAGCAATTTTGACAATACCATGAAGAAATCACACCCACTTTTATAGTGCCTTCTCGCCACACTTAAGATAACAAACCTTACTCTACTCCAGATTGAAAACTGAGTTGAGGTGAATATTAAACCATGAGCAGGGTATACTTACTGAATGTGAGTTGCTAGCTCTTCTAACACAGACTCTTATGTATCTGCACCAATGAATACGACAGACACTGGGCACTGAGCACTGCTGAGGCTTTTAAATCAACACCGAAATCTGACAAGTATCTGCACTAATGCTGAAGTGTATGATTAAAGTCCTTAATTAGCCACCACATAAATTAACTGATCGCATTTCAAATACATTAATTTCTAAAACTACTTTCTAATAAATACCTTGTAAACCAGGTCAAACCAGAAAGCTACTTAAGAAATAGCTATAGTAACTTGCCTTCCCAGCCTTATATAGTTAATTTACAAGTGTGACAAAATTAAATCTATAATCCCAAATCATGCACTACTTCAAAGTAAACACGTCATTATGTGAAAAGAGAAGTGCAGATTAACATCATGTAATAACCAATACCAAAATGGACCAACTAAATTATCTACTCCAAGAACTGTAGGTTATGCAGACGTTAATCGAATCATAATCTTCAAGTAAGTCTTCTAGCACAATTTTGATTCCCATGACAGGTGGCAGTCTGACGTATTATAAAAGGAAATAATATCAACATTCACAGAATTGCAGGCTGCTCTTTTCTATCAATTACGCCAAGAAAAAACAATCAGTCTCTAAGAGTGGCTGCCAACAGTGATGACCCAAGTTGGATAAAACCCTTTTATGAAGATGAAATACACATTATCTCAGTCCAGTTATCCCCTGTTCCTTAGACCTTCTAAATGGCAGTACTATGGGAGTACTAAAAGATTAAAAATTTTTCTTTGAAGTATAAAAGCACCATACAAGCTGAATAAAACCAAAAAAGGCTAGAGTTAAAAATACTCCTCTTTTACATGGGATATTAGAATTGCAAAACTATTAAATACCTTCTGAACTCTGAATCGGCAAGCAGCTCTTCCACAATTGTTCTCTTCCTCTGTTTCTTAGGGATTCGACTATGGTAAAAGTCTATGGGAGAATCAACTACAGTTCCAACCTAGAAAACAAAAATACATGAACAGCAAGATGTCAATTATTTTGCCTGTTTTTTTTAAATTCCCAGCAACAAGTATAAAGACACCTATAGAGCAGATGAGAATGACAGCTGCTTAATATAAGTGCAAAATACCAAAATAAGTAAGTAATGTTTTGTATGCAGAGTCACTTTGGTCTCCTTGTGTAGTGCAGAGAGGAAGGCCTGAGCTTTAAGACTGTACAGTTTTCAGTGCTGGAGTGCTATATCAACACTTACACTCATATATGAAATCCAGTTTTTAACTTTTAAACATTTTAAACATAAGGGAAAGGAAACCTTTATGACCACCTTAAACCTTTTCCTGTTTCTCATTCTGGTGGTTTTGCTAGATGACTACACAGCAGCTAATTTAATACAAAGGTTTCATCCTGAAATGCATCACATTTTTTCCAACCCGCATGTCAGTCAGCTCTCATAACTCACGTTAATAGTAAAGACACACAGAGTACATGTTTCATGCAGTGAGAATACACCCGCATGGATCTAATTATGTGGAACTCTTCAGTCTAAGTTTTTCTAATTTCAAAACATACAACGCCCTCTGCACTTCAGAGTGAAGTGGTAATATTTTGAGAAACGAAAACATTTCCTCAAGCATGCTAACTATTCAAAGTTTCTGGAGGCCTATTTCTATAGCTTCCACAACAATTTCTTCATTTATGCAAACCATTTCAAAGCTGAGAGCTATGAGTAACAAAAATTTCAGCTTATCACGAAGGCAGCCATCAAACTTTATTAGCCAGTAAGAAAATAAAAGCCAATTACTTTCTACATACTTGTTTAGAAAGGCCAGTACTTCAAAAAAGCAGTGAAAACCTAGTCCTCCGTGGGTTCAAAATATGGATTTGGTAAGGTATTTGTTCACTACTAGGAGATCAGCCAAAACTAAAAACATCAACAGCACATATACATATGTAACACAGAATTAAATAGTTGCAAACTCCAGCCAAGTAATCAGAATACTTTAATAATTGAGTTATGAAATTAAATCAGCATAGAAACTACCTACAAAATAGGCATTATTAGGTGTTCTTCAACAGCTGTTCAAAACTTCAGCAGTACAATGCCACCTTCTGCTGCTTCCTTACCTGGAAGTACTTGGGCAGACCATCTCTATCATTCTTCTTATAGAAATGCTTAGGGTCCAATGAAGCTCTCATCTTCAAAACTTTAAGATCATTTTTCAGTTCACTTGTGATTTCTGGGGCTTTCATACCAAACCAGCCATCACCTGTTGTTTTCTCTCGCTCTGCCTAGGATGTAATACCAAGAACAATGAATTTGCATTCAGCAACCAGGATGGGACAGGAACAGGGAACTCTTCCCTGCAAAAGATGGATAAAGCATTTAGAATATAAATATATACCTTTAAAACACATATTTTAGGACCGTTGTTATAAAGGAGGTTATCAGCACTGCATCAGTGACAGATTTTGTGCCAAGCATATAATCATTCACTTCACTGTGTTGGTGACTGAAAGGATGACTTTTCACAGGACAGTCCAAAGAAGACACTAAATTGCAGTTCATCACTCCATTTCCAGTGAGGCCTGGATATGCAAACAGTCCCAGCACGCAGCTTTCTACCACACCTTGTTTTGTTATTTGAGGCATTAGCAGCTCTTCACTTACCCTGCGCTGCTTCTTTAGCTGATGAAGCGATTCCCTGTAGGGTGGGACACATTCCTTTTTTTCAAAGTCTGGGGTTATTACACTCTTCTGCAAGAGCTGTTAAGAATTTTTTTGAACATTAGAGAGCCACCTCACGGAGGATACAAATTTTACTGCTTAATTGTATTTACAGAACCTACTGAAGGAATCATGCAGAATCTAAGCAAGCATTCTAATGCAATGCACAAGCAGTAGGGATCTTCAAAATAGAACACTGGAAAGCAACAGAAAGCAGCTGACTTGCTCTGGAGGAAGTGGGATAGCAAATCCTCTGGAGTAAAGACGACTATCATAGATGAGCCAAAGAAAAGAGTCTCAACAAAAATCACACATTCCCTTTACATCAAAATGTGCTTTTGAAATAAAACTGCTAATTTTATACTAGGGAGATTACAGACTTTTATTTACTGAAATTCATTCTGGCTATGGACTAAATATCTTGTCAGCAGACCTTAAGCTTGTGTATCATTAGGCAAAACTCCAGGTATAATCAACTTTGGTTTATTTTACAAGGTAGTGCTGGAATTTGCACTGGGTTTTCAGTATCTGAAAAGTCAGGCATATTTAAACTTTCACCATTAAAACCAAATGTAAAACCACACTTTGGTCAAAAAGAATGTAAGTTCTCAGTGAACCATAAAAAGGATACTTCTTTCAAATCAAATAAACCAACCTTCTTAGATTAACATCTTTGTGTTACTGTACTCTCAAATAACTGAATAATTGTAAACACATTACCTGATCCTTCTTCTTCTCCTTCAGTTTTTCAGTTACACTTGATCTAGGCTTCTGATTTTTTGCATCAAAACTGATATATAAACCTCCAAGCTTCTTGATATTCAAACCAGGGTCTATGCTACTGGAAAGACGTAAACTAAAGGAGAAATAGTTAATTATTAGAACACTGTAACATGCATGCAGCTAAACCTTCTACTGTCCTCTGAGGAAGATGAACAGAAAAAAAATTTTTCTTATTCTTCCCAATTTGGTTCAGTTCTGCAATGATTTTAAGTCTTGTAATCTAGAATACGTAATTTTGAAATGACAGGTGGAGGGCGATTCATGCCATTATATGAAGTAAGACATTTTTATTAAAAAATACCTGTGGAATCATTTCCACAAATCTTCCATATTAACTCTAATGCTGCACTCTCATTTTAGATATTATCATCTTCTGTATAATTGAATTCTTAAATTTGCTTAACCTTGCCAGAAGAACTCATGACCAGCATCCTTCTACACATTGACAAACTTGCTAGATAAAGAGAAAGAACCTCAAACATATTGGTGGTAAAAATACTATAACTCTTAATGAGAAGTATAAAGAAACTAGAATTCATTGTAGGAATGTTTAAGTCCTTGTCTGTAAAACCACGCTAGGAACAAAGTTATTAAACTTGGATAAGAAAGTGGTTGGATGGTTGCATCCAGAGGGTTGTGGTCAATGGCTCAGAGACCCGATGGTTCTGTGAAATATTTTGAAGTTAGTATGTTCACATTTGTTTCATTACTTCATTCAAGCAGCCAAAGGAATGCATCCACAAACAATGTACAATGGCTGTTTTTGATGACAAGAATGTTTAAAAGCTATAAACTACAATGGAGAAAGACATTATTATCTGAAGAGGTGCAACAGGTATTTACTGTAGCTTGAATGCTTAATACAAGCCCTTCAACAACTTTCTATCAAACTAAGACTGATGTTGTATAATGCCTTTGCACTGAATGCTTGGCAAAGTTTTCTTAGCTAAGACTTCTGGCCTACCTGAAGGTTTCTACTAGCTTAAGACTTATTTATCCAANATCGGCATCGGCATCGCCGGGGCTGCCACCGCCTGCCCGCGCTCCCTGCTCCCGGCGCCGCGCCGCCGCCGCCCGCCTGGTGTTCACCATGCTGCCGCCGCGCCGCTCCCGCCCCTTCCTCCCTGCCCTCCTTCCTTCCTGCTGCCCGCCCTTCCGGGCCCCGCGGCGGGAGGGCGGTTCCGGGTCAGCGGGGGCTGCGGCGGCCTCTCCTGCTCTGCTCGGCCCGGCTCGGCCCCGCGGAGCAGCCGGAGCGCGACCGCAGCACGCGTACCAGGACGTGGTGGAATCGCGGGGTGCAGACACTTGAAAAAGTGTAAAATGTGTGATAGTGTGAAATGCTGTACTGAAAAGTCAACGGAGATTTCAAATTTTAGTTAAACTTTCAGGTTTCTCGTGGAAGGAAATCCCATCTCGCCCACCTTGATGCAAACCAAACGAATGAGATAATGTGGTAACTTGATAAAGTGTTATGCTATTGGTGACTCCAGAAATACCACGTCTTAAAAGGTACTTTTCTACAGCAAACAAACTATTAGCAATTTACAGAAAGGAAATAAATTACTATCCCATTAGAGCAGCTTTTACATTGGTTTAGCACAATTCCTATTTTGTAGCATTTCAATATAAAAAACTGAGCACAAACACAAGTCTAATACAATACAGAATCAGCCAAATATAGACAGCTTGCAGGTAGAGGTCAAATCATCAGCACACAACATAGAGCTGGTAGGGAAGTTTAAAATTAAACCCATGTAATTTTGAACTCTGATAAACACTGGTGCAACATTAAAGAGAAACCACTACATTTTAATTAAGAGAAAAAAATCCAAACTTTTATTGATGCATTACTAGTTCCAATTCCCTGTTTCTCTCATTTATCAAAACAACTGAAGAAGCAAAGAAAATTTCCTGCTATTTGCCACTACAAATAAGGTATTTGAGGACTAAGGTACCTTGAAAAAGCTCCATCATTAAACTTATTGGAATGGATTACAGGAAGCTGACACTCCAGACACTACCTACAGGCATTCAAATTCCACTTGCTGCCTATATGAAGAATTGGAAAGATGTTGAAAATTCATTCCTTTACAGTCCAAATCTCAAAATATGTACAACAAAGTTAATGACTACTGCCAGTATGAGGCCATGCCCCCGTCTGAAATCAAAATGAAATTTATTATTTTAGACACTCGGTATCAAAGTTCCTGCTAAACTACAAGTTGAACTTTAGCTATCTACTCTGATTTAAAGGCCAAGGAAAGGAAAAGGCCTTTTTGATAGAAAGACTACATTAAACCAAAAGCCTTGCCTTAGCTGCAGCAATCTCTCTGGGATTAAAAAGCCAGTGTGCTAAGATGCTGCCAATCAAAAAGATACCTAACTTCAAGCTAAGCCTTGCTTCATCTTTCCTGAGTGGCACTCAAGCAACAGGTTTCCCAGGCAACTGCAAAAGAAGTAATTAATTTTAGTGAACAGCATCATCATTTACTGTCTGTTCTACTTGGTTAATTGCTTGCGTAGTTTACAAGTATCAAAAAAACAAGCCACAGTTGAGAAGTAGACAGGCACAATTCAGTTTTTGATTAACAGATTTCTTCATCACTTGTTTTCAAATCTTATTTTAAACATTCACTATGAATACATTTTCTATTTCAAACAGTAAAAATGCCATCACACTTGTGCGAACACTTAATGAAGCATATCGAGGCACAAAGAAGCCAGAAGGAATTCAAGTAACAGTCAGAAAGTAATTTGGAAGATGCATTTTCTTCTAAATCCTAGGGGTCTTTTCCACTCTATTAAAAATAAACCAATTTTCCCATTCCCACAAATTAAACAGCTGACTTGCCTATATATACATATCAAGTAATGAGATACCAGCTAAATTTTTTGGGGGTATTTTATCATAAAAGATGACAATTTTCTATAAAAGCTAGTCCTTGAATGCTTGAAATGTGTACCCAACTGGTAAGTATGATTTAAGAGAAATTTGTTTTTTTAAAAAACCAAAAATATATGTTTCTCCATACTACCTAATGGCAGCTAAAATATAATGATAATTTTTACAGTGAACTGGTCATAAAAAGAAAAATATTTTAAACTGTTACTCTATAGATAACTTCAATAAAAAAAGCCCCAAAACATTCATATTTTAAATGAACTCATCAATAGGTTAAGAAAGAAAAATAGTGTTAGAACACTACAGACACTCCTACTGACATCACACTGAATAATTACAATTTTTGGTAGTTTGTTACAAATGCTGTAAAAATCTTTCTATGAAAAATGCAATGTTCCCCCATCCCAAAGAAATTTAAACAGCCATTACAAAAACNACCCGATGGTTCTGTGAAATATTTTGAAGTTAGTATGTTCACATTTGTTTCATTACTTCATTCAAGCAGCCAAAGGAATGCATCCACAAACAATGTACAATGGCTGTTTTTGATGACAAGAATGTTTAAAAGCTATAAACTACAATGGAGAAAGACATTATTATCTGAAGAGGTGCAACAGGTATTTACTGTAGCTTGAATGCTTAATACAAGCCCTTCAACAACTTTCTATCAAACTAAGACTGATGTTGTATAATGCCTTTGCACTGAATGCTTGGCAAAGTTTTCTTAGCTAAGACTTCTGGCCTACCTGAAGGTTTCTACTAGCTTAAGACTTATTTATCCAACAGAAATGAGCATTATGCTTTAAACATATGAAGGGATTTTAGCAGCAGCTGGACTACAAGAAGTCAAGACATACCACTTCACCTAAATTATTCTGATTCCATGCTAGGTTACACCTGAAGTGTCACCACCCACAGCACAGCAAGAACCGCCACATAAAATTATATACAACAGTTGAAAAAGTAGGATTTAATCAGGCAATGCATAAGGAATTTACTGGACCTTTTGTTATCTACATTCCAACTGGGAAAAAAAATTAACAAAACTGTGACCTGAATAACCAATTCAGTCAGCCTGACCAGTTTAACCCAGTTTCACATTGTTTTTTAAGCTGAACACATACAAGGCCTCCAGATGCCAAAAAAATTTCAGAGTTCTGTTCCTACTATATACAAAACTGATAAAAATCCCAAACCCTCCATTTATGGACCTTAATCATATTTTATATTATGTGCAGCACCATTTTCTGCAGCAACATGACATATGTGTTAAGACTACTCCCTTATTTACTCTGCACTTAATGTGCATATTCTAATGTGCATATGCTTAAATGAAATGCAGATTCTTTAGCTATTCCTGGCAAGATACTTACACGTCAACCTTATTTTTCAACAGATCATCATCTTCATCTTTTTCATCTTCATCTATCAATTCCTCTTCATCCTCTTCCAAATCTGATTCTTTATCTTCTTCACCTCCTTCATGCTTATTTTCAGCATCACTGTCTTGGTCTACATCATCCAGGTAATACTTTTGGCTGGAACTCATGCCAGGCTCAGTATCAATTACAAAAAGACCTTCAACATGCAGTGAATCGTTTTTACAAGATTTTTTGAGGGAAGGAATTCTCTCATCTGGCTTTTTATAACACAGATTCTCATCAACTGTATCTATGTCTGCCACATCACTATTTTCAGAGTCATCACTGTCACTGTTGCTCAGAAACAATGCCACAGAGTCATTGCCGCAGCTTGATTTTTCACTGCTGTGGGATACCTCATGTTCTTTTGTTTGGTCTTCACCCCAGTCTGCACCAATTTCAAGCATCCTGCTTTTACCAATGCTTTCAGTTGTCTGTGCAACAGCCATGTCCTTTGATGGGCTGCTCACTGCACTAGCTTGCTTACTCTTCCTTAATTTATCAGCACACGTGACAGACTGCTGTGCATCTGCCTCAGTATCCACCCTTTCGCATTCTACAATTTCTTTACTTTCATTTGGTGCTACTTGTCCCTGGGATTCTAGAAATTGTTTAGGACTCATGCAGTCGGTCAAAGAAACAGCCACACGCTCTAATTTCCTCTCCCTCACAAGTATTTTACTGTTATCTTCTTGTATTTGGCCACATATTGCTTCTGAATGGTCTATCTCAACAGACTCTGTATTTTTTATTGTTTTTTTCACAGGTGATTTAGTGTCACTTTGTTTTGTTTTTTTAAGACGGGATGTCACATCATTTAAAACCTCTTCTTTTGTGTCTTCACTCCGGGTTGCATTAGCACATTTAGAAGCACATTTACTTTTAGGTGAACTGGGTTCTTTATTACCCTCAATGAGGGTGGAAGCATCTTTGGTGTCACAGACAAGTTCTGCAATAGGTCTAGAATCAGAAATTATTATGGGTTCAGATTTAATGGTGTCCTCAATTAAATTCTCGTCTTCTGAAACAAATCCATTTTTTTTCTCAGTCTGCTTAGTATTTTCTACTTGTGATTTCATTTGCATGCTCCTAGTAATTCGTTTGGTAGTGACAGATGGTTCCACATGAGAACTTAGGCAACACGATTCTGCATCAGAAGTATCTTCACTCTGGGCTTCACGAACTGTATCTGGCCGCAATTTCTTTTTGCTTTGCCTGCTCCTTGTACTTGTGGTAACATTAGGCATCTGGACACCAGAAACAGCAGAGGAACAAGACTCAGCTTCAGAGACATCATCTTCATCCAGAATCCTACTTAACTTATTTACAAAAGCTGTATTGTCCTGCCTTTTTTTGTCAGCAGGATCTGGTTGATAAGGAATTACAATTTGTCGCCTTCGTGTTACTCTTACAAACAAAGGTGTCTGGAGACCAGACACAGAAGAGCAGTTTGATTCTGCTTCTGACACATCCCCATCAACTTGTGGTTCAGCAACTGAGCATGCTGACTGAACAGCTGTGTTCTCGTTCCTAGAAATCTGCATCTCTGACCTATCACTGACATCTGATTTCATTTCTGCATGTTCCAACTCTTTAAACTGACATTCCTGAATCACCTCTGGCTTACAAACTGATTTAGTTCTTCTAGTCATCCTCCTAGTCACAGGAGTACTAATTTCAGCGGATCCCACCTAGAAAAGAAGTAAAAAATAGCATGGTATTGACAGATAAAATAACTACGTAAAAACAATGCTATAAAAATCATTAAGAATCCTTTCAAATAAATCTACTTAAACTGACAACATATGACATGTCTCTGTGTAGCCCTATCTGTGTGGGAGAAGTCTTAACAAACCAACCCTTGCATATCTCTCCACTGTCCTTTGGTCAAGGCACGAAAAGAAACACACACATTCTTTAAGAAATATAAACAAGTATCTCCTAATTCTGTCATTTGTCAGGGGAAGCAAATCCATAAAAAATGTTCAGAAATATTCAAAGATTTCATCAACAATAAACCACTAAATACTATCAACTGTCAAAATGTGCCCCAAAATGATGTCCAGAAGCAATTTTAGGTTTACGAACAAACTAGCCTCTCAGCAACCGCAAAATTAGGTATGATCTGCTAAATATTATTTTAAGTGACAGAGAAATGCTAAAACATCTGTGATACAAAGGAAAAAAGCCTACCTTTAACTCGCGACGCTAAACGGCCTAACGACTTCCGGCGCCTGCTCCCTCCCGCGGGGCCGGCTGCGGCACGGGCACGGCGGGCAGGCGCGCAGACACCGCCCCCGCCGCCCCTCC
>VZRS01001524.1:943784-953978 GCA_013398055.1 Ifrita kowaldi
AAAAAAAAAAAAGAGAGAGAGAGAGAAAAAAATAGTTTTAAGATGCATTTCTTCTAGCTTGTATGATATAGCCTTTGGACTTGATAATTCCTCTGCTTTTAACAATGACTGAATACCGCAGAAGCCATAAAGGAATCCACTCGTTTGCTTTCACGTTCTGGATGCTTTCCTGGAGAACTTCTTGGAAACTTGCTTCACAAAGTAATTCTGAAGTTAAAAAGGGATATTTGTGCTTAAAATAATGTCATGTGAACAGCTGCAAAAAGCAACACTTTGTAAGAGAAGCCTTTTCCTACAGTCAAGATCTTAAGTGGTACCACATACCCCTCAGATCCACTCTTCCAGAAGGCATTTAGGGTAAAAGCAGCTGAATATTACAAAATAAATGTCCAGGACACTTTTTTGCAACATTGAGTATTTCCCACAAAACTAACTGAGACTCTGGAATATCAAATGGAGCTCATCAGCAGAGTCATTAGTGGGAGAAAATGAAAATTAAATTGGAGAAGCTAGCTAGACAAACCAGAAGTGAGTAAAGTATAGGGCTGAAATTAGCAAAGTATGGAGCATTCAGAGATACCTCTGCAGTCACTGGAAGCTCAGCATTTATAGTATCTCCCGTAACTAGGCTCATAATAACCATAAGCCCAGACAACATTAAGAAAAATGGGCTTAAATGCCACAAAGCAGGAAAAGAAGGCAAGTACAAATCTTCCTAGTTTCCTCTGAAATGTTCGTCAAGAGAACAATGTCTTTGGTAAGGAGTGCTCACAAAAAAACAGTCTCAATACTCTTCAGCTGACTCTTACAGAAAACTTAGGCTGAGCAAACAACACATGAAGGAATCACAGCTTGTGCTGTTTTCTATCAAATCCTCTTCTTCATTTGATGACTTTCAGTGGAGACTATTTATTAAATTACAAGTTGCATTTGGACTTTACAGGACATGGAAATCATCAGCTCAAATGGAAATTCATCTTGCATGCTGCTAGAACAGTGATAAATCCTGCTCAGGCACTGATGAAATTCATTAGTTGTAACAGTAGTACTATGAAGTATATACTACATAAGTAATGCTTCATATACTTTTTTCTTTGGGGTCAAGTGGAAAGAAAGGAGAAGGAAGGAAAAGTATCATAATGAATAATTAGTCATAACCAAGAATGCAGGGAAGGAATTAACTAAATATTGTTTAAGATTGTTTAATTTGTATTACTCCAACAAGATATTTAAGGTGTTCTTAAGAGTGAAGAAGATTAGATGATGTTCGAGAGAAACTAGTATTATATCCCAGAATATATGGAGCTGGTAACTCAGTTCTACTCAGCTCAAAGGAAAGCCTCCAATTTGTTCAATCATTTAGCAAATGAATCACTGCATAAAAAAGTGAAGAATTTACAACTCTTTTTGTAATAATGTTATTTTAAGAAGTTGACCTTGAAAGAATCCTACTTAAAGTACAGCAATTTTACAGATCTAACATTACCAAACTACTCAAAAATCAACTGACTATCAGCATTTCTATGTAATCTATTTCACAAGTTCCAGGCAAGTACACTTTCATTTGTCATTTACTGGCCTTCAGCAATACATTTCATACCGTATTTTGTGGAAATAAACATAGTACAAATTTCTCAGTAGATTGTTCTTCTATTTACTTTATTTCCTCTGATTAGAAGTATTTCAAGAAATTATCCAAGGCTGCAAGACTGTTTCAAGAAGGAGGGGGAGGGGAGGAAGCAACAGGAATAACTTAACAGAAATATTTTATAAAGGAGAAACTTTCAGAATCCTTGGTTCAGGCTTCAAATATAACAAACTTCGAAGTTCAGGGGAAGATTATTCCTGATTTTGTATTGAATAAACACATTTAGAAGTCTTCTCTTAACTGGCAAAGTCTTACCTTTTGGGTCATTGTGAGTTAAGAGCTGTATGTCACATTCTTTTGCAAATGCTGTGAGATCAGGTGGCATCACACAACAGGAAGCTAGGTTCACCTGATTACTACTTGGTTTCACCTGAAAGTAACAAAATACTTCTATAAGAAAAAAATACTAATGTACCTATATTAGTTGTTTCCCCCATGCCTTCTATTACAACAGAAATTTTGTTTTGAACAATTTGCCTTTGACCATTGTTTTGAAGACTGAGCAAGGCTAATTAATTCTGCATGATTAATTAACATAGGCAGCTGCAACACCTGCAATTCCCTGCAGCACACAGCCCAAAACAGGAGTAGGATCTAACTTCAGGTGCTGCCATAGCAAGATGAGTGCTAACCCACTGCACTCTGGCTTCCTGTCTGCTGTGCTCCCAAAACAGCAGCAACTTTTTTTGCCCCCCTCTCTAGTAAAAGCATTATAGGGATGTTAGTTTGAAAAAGACTTCAAATTAAAAAATCCAAATACATTTTTGTTAAGGACGAATGTCATGGTTTAGCATCGTTTGGGTTTTTAGTTAAGGAGGGCTCCATCGGTCAGTTAATTCGCAATCTTCCACGCCTTCAGGCAAGTGCTTGAATCAGATCAAGTTAAAAGGGATGCTTTTCCACTGACTTTCTCTCTTCTCACAAACTGCATTCATGATCACCATGCAGGTATCATTAAACCCTGCAACTGCGCTCTCTCAGTGTACATAAAACACTGACAGTCACAAAGATGATCAGGTGACTGGAGCACCTCTCCTACGAGAACAGGCTGAGTTGGGGCTGTTCAACCTGGTGAAAAGGCGGCTCCAGAGAGACCATAGAGTCCCTTCCAGTACCTTGAAGGGGCTACAAAAGAGCTGGAGAGGGTTTTTTTTGCAAGGGCATGTGGTGATAGGACAAGGGGAAATCACTTTTGACTGACAAGGCAGGTTTGGATTAGGTATTAGGAAGAAATTCTTCTGTGAGGGTACTGAGGCACGGAAAAGTGCTGGATGGCTGCCCCATCCCCAGAAGTGTTCAAGGCCAGGTTGGACGGGACTCCCAGCAACCCAGTCTACTGGAAAGTGTCCCTGCCCGTGACAAGGGGCTTGGAACTAAATGACCTTTCAACCCTTTTTATGGTGCTATGAGTTAGTCGCTCTGGACAACAAAGTATTGTGCCACTTCATTCACAGTCTGTCTTCCTCTTTACGTTCAGCTTACCATTCAAGCATCCTTTTTCGGAGGGGGAATCCCTCTCCTTGTAACACAGTTTAAAGTGAAAACAGCTACATTTTCAGAGTCACTGGAATAAATCTGAAGGTTTAAGAGTACTGTTTATGGTCCTTCCTAAGTATAAAAGAATTCAAAACTCAAACCTGCAGTACTTTAAAGAACCTGCTACTGAACAGACCTGTGTTTTCCAGCTGTCAATACGTAAGAACACTGAACAAGTAACAATCATATTTGAGCCTCCGCCACCTTGAACAACATTATGCCCATCCACAAAATGTTGAAAATAACAGGGCTAATCAATATTTTGTATATAAGACCATTTATAACAGAACGTGTCAGCCAACAAAGCAAGCAGTTACTCTGTCCTATGAAATGCTGTGAGTAGGAAGTTTATTCTCACCTGTGCCCACAGATACAGCTGCTCTAACAGTGTTTTATCTAGGTCGGAGGTACCTATGGCAACAATCTTTTTGTTTTGAACTAGATTTTCAAGTTCTTTCCAATAAGGTTGCAAATATTCCAAGGAGAGGTTAGTTCCATCTTCGACAGGAGGTGGGACGATAATGACTGAGTCTAACTGAGCAACTCCGAGGGCAGAACACGCTGAGGAAAAAGAACAGACACTGCAAAATCTTTTGTCAGATATGAACATAAACAGCATGACTCTTCAAATTTAGCAAAAACGACACCTCCTTCTTCACTCTGCTAGCTTCCCATTCACCATTTGAAACTGAGTCTATCTGCAGTCAAGAATAATAACACAACATTTTTAGCAGAGATTCAAGCATACAACTAAAGATCAAGATTCAGTTGTAGGTCTTGGGAAAGAAAGAAAAAAAACAGCAAAAAACAAAATCAACAGAAAATGAACAAAAGCATGAAGCTTTTTCCTCCTTTTAAATGTTAAAACTTTATTTTTCTCTGAAGACAGTGATGACAAACAATTCTCTATTCCTTCCCTCTCAATTTCTTTTAAAATTTGTAGCTTTCACTCTGAACTATAACTCAAGTACAGGACACGGGTTAGGAAAACTACTTGATATGTGTGAGGAGTTAGACTAAAAGCACACCAAATACAGAGACTTAATTTGCCAGAGAAGAGTGGAGGTCTTAGAGTCTCACTGAGCTGTACAAAAAATGCAAGTCATGAGGCCTCTTCAGCACAGCAAACAGAATAGAACTAACAAACTATATTAATTATTTTCTTCTAGAGGAGGACTTCATTAATGTATGTTTGACAAACAGTACTAAAACTTACAATATATAGGGTATTAACTGGGGTATCAGTAGAAAATAATGATATCTGACCCTTTCTTCTTTGGTCACCCCTTAAGCCCAACAATGTTCCAAAGTAGTAAAGTTCATTGCTGCTCACAATTACTGCTACATTAGGCCAACACGACTTTATGTAGAGACATTGTATGGCATTTTCAGTAAAACTGAACTATTTCATCAGCTACCTGCAGCATTATTTTGTTTCCTAAATAATCTCTGAAAGACTGCACAGTTCATGACGTTAAATGCAAGGCATTTAATGACATTTAACATTAACAAGAACTGGCAAGAACTGCTGTATCCCTGCTATTAAAACATCATGTGCTATTTACTTTTTAACAGGTTTTGTGTGAAAGAATAAAAACTTGGTCCTGCTTGGAGCAAGGAATCAGATTTGAGTTTGTGGATTCAAGGTCACAGTGAACCATTTAATAAGTTTACTGACTGAACTAATGTGCCAATAGACTTAATTACCTAAGTCTCTCCTAATAGGAAAACAGGATATACTTGTGACAGTGACTAAATACACCTCCTACAAATAAAATTAGTACTTTTTCCATCTAAGTTCTAGAGTAAAAAAGAAATCTTGAGTTCCACACTTACCTAGATCAACTGCATCTCTGATTGATGAAGAGTTTGATCCAACGATGAAAAGCTTTGCTATTTTCAAAGAAACTGGAATCAGTAACTAAATAAGCCAGGTATTACTAATATATAGCCATTTACCTTTGCTATACACACTATTAATGAGCTTTTGGGTAAAAGATTTTTAGAATATACACCAATCATTTAAAAAATTGGAAAAAACCCCAACTTTTTGAAAGGTGACTGCCCAATAAAGACACTGTTCTCTTAAATTTCAATGCTGTTGTGCAGTCTCAGAACAAGAAATCATCCAGTTAGATGAAGTAAGAAGCTGTAAAGCATCAAGACACAAAGCAATAACCGTAACAACCTGAATAAAAACCCGAAATGTAATAGTACAAACAGACTTCTTCACAACTTACTGAGACTCAAAATGTACTAGTGTTAGTTTGGACTGCCTCCTTCAAGTTCATCATATTCAACTTGGAAAAACTATGCAAATAAATGTGCTTCCAATGCTATTTCTTACTTCCAATATGATCTGTAATATTTTGCTTCAAAAAAGTCAAAGATTCACAAAATACATTTAAAATATCTTGAGGTGATGTAACGTAAACTAGAAAAATACTGAGCTGCTCTAAAATCTGAAATATTAATTCAAGACTTTCTGAGCCAATGTCTAAGAACAACAGTGTGCAATGGTGTCATTTGATTCTGCAATTACAAAAGAGAGCAAAAAAAAAACCCCAAACATATATGAATATCCTATTAATGACTGCATATGAATCCTATCCATGCCACTGGATTTGTGACTACGTTCTTACCTGATACTTTCAACTCATCCCTTTCTTCAGGATTTATTTTTTCTATAGCTTGAGCTACAGTACATTCCAGAACCTCCAGTGTTTCCTGTAGTAAGTACATGAGACTTAGGAGCAACTCGTCAAGAGGAGACAGTAAGCTCCTGAAGAATGTTTTTAAGTAATTAAAAAAAGAAAAGAAAAAAAGAAAAAAAAGAGTGCCTTACAGCAGTTAGAAACAAAATAGTAGAAAAATGCAAAGACAGAAATAAAGTAACCCAAGGCTTCTTGATCACTGAGGGGAAGTCAGAATAATGAAGATATATGAAAGGCCCTATACGACCCTAATATAGAAAACACAAATTACTGGTAAGAATTATTGGAACAAGAGAACAAGATTCAGTAGTTCTTGTAGTTCTGATTTTATGATGTGAAAGGACTGCTGTGCCAATTCAAAGGACCTTGTTTTAAAAAAGCCTCATGACCAGCTGAAAAGAACCCCATCAGAACTAGGAGGTTTGAGTGTTGGATGGGAACATCTTTGCATAAAAAGTGTTTTGTAATTTCAGTGAAGCCTATGAAAAACCTACCGTGAAAATGCTGTAAAATACTGATTTAAGACAGTAATTATTTCACCCCCTGACCTCATTTAGGATTAGGCTGACATCTCATGTCAGCTGGCACAAGATGACTTCATTAAGTCTATACCTACATCAGACTATATTACAGGCACACACAACACTGCCTCAAGCAAAAACGCTAATTTTGCTGCCCTACCAAAAGATTCTCAAGTGAGCCTTTGAGTTACTGCATACAGTCAGCATTTTAAACAAAACTTAACTTTTTTTAAAAATTATTGGATACCAACATAACTCATGAGAGAATTTGGAATTACAGAGGTAAAGTGTTCTTACAGTAAAACCTAGCTTACACGAAATAATTTACTTTAAATGGATCACTACATCAGACAGGGACAAGTGTTTGTTTTTGTTGTTTTCTCTGATTGCTTCTTGAGCAATCATTAGTTCTTCCACAAGTCACTTAGCAATAACTGTCACACACACTTCAGTTTGGAATGCAGCAATGTGCAGCCCATGTCCCCATTACACAAGAACTGGTAACAAAACCCAAAGAAACAATCAGGAAAGTTTTTCTAAGTTTCGCATTGTTGTTTTGGTTTTTGGGTACCTTTTTTTTTTCCCCTGAAACATGCTAATATTTCACAGAGCAAATAATAAATTTAGTGGAGACCTATTGCTGTTTTGTTGAATTTCAGAAGCAAAAGTGAAAGATAAGCAGGCAAATACACCAAGATCTTCATGTCAGATGTTCATGTCTGTGGCTTTAAGACTTATGAGGAAGTCTTTAGCTCTTAAGTGAAAAATTGCCACTTCTGCATCTTCAGAAGTATTTCTGAGACAACAGATGCTTCAGAGCTCCCCTCCAAATGGGATGGTCTTCAGCAACCTGTGATCTTGATAGTTCAGAGAATTCTCTACCGAGTTTTAACAAGCATGCTAGCAAACTTCTAAGGCACACAGACTTTATTTATTTTTACTTGCCCCATAATTAATTTAAAATCTTACAGACCATGGCTTTTATTTTGCTAAGAACTGTCTTACTTGCCATCAATAGGATTCTCTTTACACTGATATTTCTTAACCTCGCCAAATTTACTAAACATTAAGGAAAGAAGGGGAGTTAAGAAATATTCCTTCAAGGTATCTGGAGCTGCAGATACTTTTACAGAAATTTAATAGTTACTGTACGTTTTAGAAGTGTAACTGACTACTTATTTCTCTGGTTTCACATGTAACATGGATAAGATGCATAACACCTCTCCTACCTGATTTTGGCCTTGGCCGATCTTTGAGCTCCACTCAGTCAGTGTTTTCTGCACGCAGTCCCGCACCTACAAAACATTTTTTCACATTGAAGCGTGGGTATGTTCCAGCTGCACACAAACACAACAGTACAGAGGTGTGCAGGACAGACTGCACAGCTGAACTAATGACACCATTCCACTAAAGACTCTTCCTTCACAGCTTCTATCTGAAACTTGCTCAAACTAGTTTACTTATATGTTTTTCTCTCCTCTTTCCCAGAGTTTTAGCTGTAATACAAGTACTGTACTTCACTTATTTCTCAGACATATGCCATCTTTAAAGGAAAGAACAATGTTAAGCAAGCAAGAACTAGGATGGGGCGGTGGTTTGGGGTTTTTGGCAGTTTTTTTCTGCTTTTTTGTGCAGAAATTCTTAAGTTACAAAGTAGTCAGATAAGAACATAAGTGCTGTGACATCGTAGAGATTAAACTTTACAATCAATCACTAAATACTCATTGTATTAATTACTTCTCTTTTCAGGATGCATCCAACCCTTCTCATTTACTGCCTACGTACTCCACTATGCCAAACCACTAATGGTTTTAAGTCCTTCATTACTGTAGGGGAAACCTACAGATCCTACCCCACACTTGCATTTTTCCTTCATCCACAGACACAAAATAAACTCGACTAAGATTCTGATTATGGATTTTCTTGAACACAGTAAGCCATAACTATTAAATCAGCTAAATTATTTTATACAGTACCAGTGCTGCAGCTTCCCTCTGATCCATCCCAGGAGTTAAGTACAGGTACTGTCTGGCTGCCCTCTGCCACAGGTAGGAGCGCTTCCACCAGCTGCTGCTTTACTTCACTTTTAACAGTGTATTTTATAACTGTGTGCACACCTACTTTGTGTACCATTAAATGGCCATTTCCTATGACACCTAACTCAGAGAGCTCTAATACCATGCACAGACTAGAAGTGCCTGATATCACAGACACAATACAGGAACAATACTTTATCAACAAAAATACTATACATTCTTTCCATCATTTAAAATAGCATAAAAACCCTCTGACCCAAAAGGCAAGTATTGACCCCTCTAGTAAACTGCTAAGCACAATAACCTTTTAATAAAATAACTCTTTATTCTACTTTGACACAATTTATATTGTTATCTTTTCCTTTCTGAGGGCAAGTGAGACAGTAGAAAATTTTTATATGTTCCTGCTTTGCAACTGTCACAGGTCATATTTCTACTGCAGTTACTATGCACAGGCCTCTGACTCTAAAGCACACCACACCCTTGCCCTCAGGCTATGTGGAAACTGCAGCGTATTCCACTGCTTTGATCAGCTTTTCCAAACACAGCTGCATCCCCTAACACTGGGGTTCGCAGTTTGAAAAATTTTAGCTTACATTCTGCCACCGAGAACTGACTACATCAAATAGAAGAGTCAAAAGCTGATTGTAAATAACACCAATTATTTGCTTTTCCAAGTCCAGCAGCTCTGGAAAGCCAGCAGATTTCTCTGTAAACAAGTGGATTTCAGTACCTTAACTATTAGTTATGCACATTGGCCACTGTTTACTTAACAGCCCTCCAGAACAACTCACACAAGGGTGCCCATCACAATACAGCTACGTCTTTGTTACAGAATCCAGCCCTATTTCACACAGATCACACAAAGTTTAATAAGCAACCACACCAAATAAAAAAGTTATGACCACATGACAGCTAAACAAGAGTATGATGAATTCTTCGTTCTTGTTACATCATCCTCCCAGACACCTTTCTTCCATTTGTGCATGATTAATACGCACCAACCAACTTCTAGGTCAGCACCCGTGTCACTATATAGCAATAATCAGCCAAACCCATAGTTTTTCTAATTATTAAGTCACCATTCTGAGATTACTGTGTCATGACGAAACAGCAATTACGGTGGTTCTGAAGTTCATGGCCACAGGATCTCCAGACATTTTATGAGAACCGTTCTAAGTGTTGACACATACCGCTAAAGGTAATACTTTTAGAGTGGTGATTAAAAAGCTCTTTTCAACTTCTTAACAAAGAACGACAGCTCTACACTTCAAAGAAGACAACGACTACTTTTCCCAAGACCTGTCACTACCAAGAAATTAACTTCAGGTTAGAAAAGAGAATTTTCATCATCTGTAATGCAAGCTCATATCTACGCATAATTTTACCTTACTAGAGAAGTATAAAGGATCCCCTTTGCCATTACAGGCAGCACTTAAATTTGTAATTGTTTTAATCTTTCGTTCCCAAGATCAGAAGACTAGTCTGGCTCCTTCTCAGTGCAAACTGCTTCCGGGGGCACGGGGGGGCCCGACCTCCCAACAGGGCAGAACACAACGAACGGACGAAAACAAACAAGCAAAACCCTGTTTTGCCATTCCGATCTCGCGCCTCCCGGGGACACCTACAAGCGGATCGCTCGGGAGTCAAAGCCCTTCCTCGCCGTGACGGGCACCGGGCCACGCCGTGCCCTGCCGGAACAACGACTGCCACTCCGGACCCCGCTCGGACCGCCCGTG
>VZRS01001525.1:4248-16701 GCA_013398055.1 Ifrita kowaldi
CCTTCTCCCAGGAGATCTGGGGATCTCTCGGCCCCCTTGGTTGGGGTCGACGTGCGGAGCCCGATGGTAGCACGGGCAGTTTTGGGGGCACTCCCTTTGCCCCCCAGGAGCAGGTGCCCCTGGGTGATGTGGAGGTGCAATGCCAGTAGGGAACGGGGACCCCTCTGGGGAGATTCCTTCGGGGAAGCCCCTCGGGGGCTCCAGCACGATGGGTGCCATGGTTCTGTAGGACCAACAACACGGATCCAAGCTGCCACAGCTGCCTGTGGGGCTAGGGCTGTGGAGCTCTGGTGACACAGTGACCCCCAAAATGCTCTGTCACATATTGGGTGGAGTGAACAAAGACAAAAAGTAGGTGCCGCTAAAATTTCTCTGTGATGCACTGATTCTTTCCCAGTCTTCATCTTAATTCCAGATACTCAACGATCCCAACATCTCTTCCCCATCCATTTGTCATGCTGAGAACTACTATGGGTAAAATAGGCTGCCTCGCTGCCCTGCAGAAATTGCAGGGTAGCCGCCTTTTTTAAAAAAAGATAAATAAAATGTGTAGTTCAGAAATCATAGGGAATGCAGGAGGGTTCGTCGATAAAACAACAGGAATAGTCCGGATTTTATTTTAGACTTCTCTTCCTCCCCCCCCCACCCCATTTTCATTTCAACCACTAATTACAAAGTGCAGGCTGGAGGCTCGGCAGTGGTGGAGCGAGGAAGGAGGAGACGGGTGCGGAGAAAACAATTTCACCAACTGCTTATTTCAGACTGAGATCAAACGAGGTCCCAGGTGCTGGGTCCCCACTGCCACCACCAGAGCATTGTCCCAGTCAGTGAAGTTGGTGTGTGCAGGAAATAGAGGGGACAGCCAAGGGCCAACAATTATTAGGGAAACGTAATCTTTTCTCGTGGTTTTCTGGATAAAAGCTCTGCCAGCCACACCATGGGCTGAGTAGCATTTGGTGGCTGAGCAGGGATGAGTCGTGACTGGAGAGGGTGAACTTTGAGAGTGAGAGAATCAGCTGTGGGAGTCGTGTGTGAATCAGCACAGAACCTCCTGATTCAGGAGGGGCTCGTGGAGTCACAGCATCCCAGAATGGTTTGGGTTGGAAGGATCCTAAAGCTCATCTCCTTCCATGAGGGAAGGGACACCTTCCATGTGTCCAGACATGGACCAGGTTACTCCAGGCCCCATCCAACCTGGCCATGGCCTCACCCAGGTGAATCCCTGTGATCAAGGCTGTGTTTTTTCTGGGAGTTCAGGGAATCTGAGCCCTTTTTTGTGAGTTCAGCGCTGGCCATGCAAGGCAGCCAAGCTGACCAGCGTCCTGGTGTGACAGTGTCTGTGCTGCTGGGCTGACTAACATCCATGTGGAGTGGGTGATCCATCTCTCCTCCTCCTTGTTAGGCACTTACTGTTAGCAGCCAAGCCCTGGAAGATGGTCAGGAGATAACCATCTCTGTGGGAGTGCGTGGCAGGGTGTTTATTTCCTGCACTGCTCTTTGTTGCTCCCGCTCCTGGCACGATGAGCATCAGTGGTGTGGAATGCTCCGGGAGATTTTCCCTGCTGCATGCAGGGAATGACAAAAAATGGGTCAGACACAGATTTTGGCATCAATGTGACCCCCGTGTCCCTCGGAGAGCACTTTTGTCCCATGTCACTGCACTGTAGCAGAGATGAACAGCAGTTTGTGAGCTCCAGGGTCAACTTTCCTGCATTGTCCTAATTTCTGCTAGATGTCAAGTGTGGATAATACCCTGGGAAAACAGGGATGCACCAGGCTTGTGCACCAACCAGCCAGGCTTTGAGAGCTGGTGGTTTATGGTGATGTGATGTTGGGTAGAAAACTTTCCATGGTGATGTCTTTCTGGAAATCCCTGGAGCAGGAGGCCTGAGACAGTGAAAGCTGTGAACTGGTTGTGAAAGTGTTTGTTTTCAGCATCATCCTGTGTTTGCCTCCGCGCCCCTGTGTGACCTCGTGTCAGGACTTCCTCCTTGTGCACAAGGAAGATAAATTGCACTCAGTTTTTTGGGGGGTTGCCCTGTCTTTCCTTTCTCTGCTGGTTCCTCCCCTCTCTTCCCCTCATTGCTGCAGTAGCTCCTAAAACTCTGATAGGAACAGCTGCTTCACTTGAACACATTCCTTTTTCCCTTGCATCCCAAATGCAGGAGCATTTAGAAGCTGAAAGTAAAGCTGATTATAACCAGACCTCACCGAGCCTCGTTATCCCTCGAGAGGAGGGCAGAAAGACGCCCAACTGGATTTGTAATGGGTTAGGATGTGACTAACAGCCTGAGCCAGCCAGAAACCTCCCTGTGCAGAGACACATCTTGGAAAACATCAATTTGTCAAAGCTAAAAGCTTGCAGGGGAATCATATAGGCTGGTTTTGTCAGGAATAGTTGGGTATTTTTTTGGATCTGAGATGAAATTTCAGGTCAAAACAAGAAACCCAAAGGAATCCCCCACCCCAAAGTAGTCGGCTGGTTGGTCCAGCTGCTGGCACAGATGTTTGGGGCAGGGGAACAGCTTTTAGTAGCAGCTGCTGTGACTTCTTGATGCCCATCACACCCATCAGGCTCTCCAGTCAGGAGACAGGCTCCCCACATGCATGGAGGAGCTCCAGTTCCTCAGGGATGCGCGGGCTTCTCGCACATTCTGACTCCCATTCATCCAACACTTGGGTGCAGCACACCACACTTCCCAAACCTCCCACTCCTCCCCAGCTGGGTTTGGGCAGAATCCAGTGGCTGGAAGCTCCTGTTTTGCCCGCTGCTGATCTGAGTCTCAGGAGCTCCTTGTCCAGGAGCCCAGGCTCAGGTTTATTGGGGAAACTGGAGCAGGTCATGCCTTGGAGCTTTCCTCCCTAATGGGGCAGATGTTTTCCAGGAGGGGGAAGGTGCCGAGTTTGCAGCAGGGAGCAAGGGATCTGTCGCCAGACACGGCATCAAAGACATCCCCACTCCTCCCGTGCCACCGGCACCTCCAGAGAGCTCCTAAACAGGAAACTGCTCCAAAGCAGAGCCCTCCCGCTGCCATTCCTGTGAGTGAGGCCCCTCCATGACGGTTGTGCTGTCTCCACGCTGGCTGTTGTGCTCTGTTGTGTTTTCTCTCCGTAGTAACGTGCCAGTAGCTCCCTGGGGAGTGAGGCCAGCCCATGGCAGGCAGCGAGCTCCAGTCTGGGACTCACGAGCTCTTCGGGACGTCTCGTCCTCTTGGCTCATCCCACACGCAGCTTTTGCTTTTTTTTTTTTTCCCACTGTTTGGCTCAGCAGCAGAAGACCTGAGTTGCCTCCTGCCCCCTGCTCCTGGGAGATAGGGCTGGCATTTGTTCCCTCCCCTTGCTCCCAGGGAATGGCTTTGCAGCAGTGTCCTAAGGAGGTGGGAGCTCAGGGGCTGCTCCAAAGGCTGGAGTGCAGAAATTGGCTTTGCAGGCAGCAGCCAGGGCCCTGCCCTGGTCCTGGGTGCACAAAGGGGTATCGTGGGCTGGGGCCAGCACAGGGGGACAGGGAGAAGGGACAAGGGATAGTCCTGCAGTGCTGCAGTACCCCCTCCCTGGGCAGGCACTTTGTGTGTGCCAGGAGAGGGGGTCAGCGAAGGATGGGCTGGAGGGGGGTGCCTGTGTCTTCCCGGATGCCCAGTGTGTCCCTTCCTCAGCTGGGGCTGGGGCTGGGCTCTCTGCTCGTTCCCCCAGGCTCCTGAGCCACCCAGCCTCGGCACTTGTGTCTGGCATCTGGGCTGAGCCTGCCACTGATCTTGCTGGAAACCCTCCATAGAGAGCAAGTTTAGACCTGGTCCCTTGTCCAGCTCCCCAGAAAAGCTTCCCTTTGCCTGTTCCCCCTGTGACTGGAGGGAGGGACAGAGGGAGAGCAGGGCACCAGCTGTGCTGCCATTGCTGCCATCCTGCTCCTCTCTGGCTGTGCTGATTTGCATCGACTCCACTTCCTCGCTGCTGGCCCCGAGGGGAGTGTCAGTGAGTCAAACACCACGGTCAGGCTCCCGGGGCTCTGCTGGCTGGGGCCTGGGCCTGCTGTGCCAAGCTCTGTCTGTGCAGGCTGATAAACTCCTGTCCCAGAGCCCAAGGGGGTGACACGGGCAGGAGGTGTCTCTTGTGCCATGTTTCGGTGGGGTTTCTGCTTGTGCCCCCTCTCTTTGGGGGGGATTGCAACAAACTGGGGCTGGGCACTCCCAGAAGGGTCAGCACTGCTTCCAGCTCCCCCAGCTTTCCTGGGAGCAGCCCCCCATGTCCAGGGTACCACACAGCACCAGGGCTGGCTTATTCCAAGCGATGGCTGTGACCTGCAGGGCCCACACCACACCCTATGGCACCAGTGTCCCTGGTTTCATGTGCTGCGTCACTGAGGTGAGCATGTGTGGATGTGATCATGCACTTGGCTGAACTGGGATGTTTTTTTTGAACTGGGACCAGTTTCCAGCAGCACTGACTCTCTGTGCAGGGCTGGTTGTAAAATCCTTTGGTCTGTGTGTGTTTGTCTGTGCCCTGGTGGCAGCCTGCAGCTCCTGTGCTGGCTGGGGATTTGTGATGCTGCCGTGGTACAGGGAATTTTGAGGAAAAGCCTGTGATCCTCTAAACACTGCTTTAACCTTCTGCTTTAAAATGCATTTGTGTGTGTGATACTTCTAAACAGATCATATATTAAAAAGTGTACTTAAAGAAAAAAGATCTTTTGTTCTGTTGTCAATATAGTTTTAAACTTCTCAAAGCTTCAGGCAGAGGCCATGGAAAGTTTTGGCCTGGGAGGATAGTGGGGTGGAAGGGCTGGAGCGAGTGAAAGCTGCTGTTATAAGATCATTTTACAGCCTTTGGTGCTGCCAACTCTGTCCTTGCCACTCCTGAGAGCTGCCACCAAATGCTCTGTGAGGGTGAGGATACCTCGTGCCTCAGCCTGGGCAGGTTTCCCTCCAGCAAGACAGGTCTGTACTGCTGGGGAAGGGCTTCACCTGCTCCCTTGGCTTTTTTGGGGTACCTGGATCCACATGGAGAAACATTGCAGTTTTCCCTCTTTTCTGTCTGGGGACACTCAAAGAGCTTGGCTTTTTGGTGAACCAGAGGCTGAGAGGGGCAGGACCAAAGCCTATAAATACTTGGTGGAATGGCAGGGAGGAAAATTATTTACGTCCACCCAAGAACAATGTTGGCACAAGAATGAGTGGGCAGAAACCAGCAGGAATAAACTCGGGCTGGAAATGCGAAGGTTTCCATACAGTGTAGCAGAATTGAGTGTCTGCATAAAAGGAGGAGGAATAAAAGCTTGAGCTGGTTCTCTTGAAACACAAAATTCCAATGGACTCATTTCTAGTTTCTCTGGAACACAGGGATGAGGCAAACTGGGCTGGAGTTGTCAGCTGAAATGCAGTGAAATAGAGTGTATTGAGCTCAGCTAAAGCAGATCCTGAATGCAGGTGAACTTTGCAGCCCTTCAGCCTTAAAAAACCACTGGAGGGAAGGGAAAGTTTCCATTATTTTAATTGAGCTTGTCTCTTTGATTGGGAACTTGCATTTCTGAAACTCACTTTTAAGTACAGAGACCTTCTAGAAATGAAACGTTTGCTTTTGCACTGAAGGCAGAAACTCAGGTTCTGTGGATTAAACCAGAGGGGTATTCTGACTCTCCTCTGATTTATACATGAGCTGAAACTTCTTTTTTCCTGTAACTGAGCTGCTGTGAGAAAGGTCAGGGTGTCGAAACAGGAAGCCTGTGTGTGTGTACATGTAAATTTGTGTGCACAGCCCCCTTGCACACCTGTGTGCGCTTTCCTGTGTCTTTGTGGAATTCACCTCCCCAGCATCTTCCCCAAAACATGTCTAGACAATGCTGCAACACCAGACCAAGGAATCTTGTCCTGTTTTATGTGCCACAACAAAAAATTCTGTGCTGGAAGAGAAATTAATTGGCTGTTACCTGGGTCAGCTTTGTTGTTTTCGCCTCTTCTTTTTGCTCTCCCCCACCATCAACACATCTCCTCCCTCCCCACAGCTGCTTTCCTACCCTAAACATGTTGTGCTGGCATCAGTGATTCAGGGCTGGGTCAAAAACTTGCTCCTGCTCCAGGGGCTTGGAAAGGCTGAGCAGACTTAGCTCTGCTCACACCTCAGGGGGACCAGTGAGGACATCCAGGTGTCACTGCAAGCAAAGTCTCAGCCCAGCACCAGAGCCATTCCCATGGGCATGAGGGATGCTGTAGCAGTCCCAAAACTGCCCATCCCCTGCTGTGGGCTCTCTGGGGACATCCCAACCCTCACCCCTCTCTCCCACCCCTCAGGTTGCCATGACAAGGCCGTGCTGCTCTACGAGTACGTGGGGAAGCGCATCGTGGACTTGCAGCACACGGAAGTGCCGGACGCCTATCGAGGGAGAGGAATAGCCAAGCACCTGGCAAAGGTACGACCCCAGGCACCCAGAAGGGCAAGAGCTGTTGCCATTCCAGCTGTGGCTAGAAATCCTGGCTGAAGCCAGGCCCCATCACGTTGGAATTGCATGTGTGCCCTGTGGGAATCCTGCTCTGATGGGAGATGCAGTGGCTGGCAGGGTAGATGGAAATCTGGGGTCAGACATTCCTGTTCCTTGTGGCAAGAGGAGCTGGGTAAGTGTCAGGAAATGCAGCCACTTGCCCAGGCTCAGCCCATTCCTCCTCTCAGCAAAAAACCCTTGTGCAGTGGCTGATGGATCACCTCACCTCAAGCTGGATCCCTCCTCTCAAACCTTCACTGCCCTCATGAGCCCTTTGCCTGCCTTGGGCTGTGCAGGGAGAGCTGAGGAGCCATGAGCACAGCAGCAGGGGGACTGTGGGGTGGTGCTTTGGGGTACAGCTGCTCCCTGGCCCTGTAAGCAGGGACAAAGGGGTGATGAAGGTGGCCTTCACAGGATGGACTGGGTCACGTGCAGCGCACGGGGCTGGATGTGTTGAGGGTTAAACTGGGCACTCTGTGGTGAGGTGGTGGCTGTGTGTGGCAGGACAGTAGTGCTCTCCCCTCAAGCCTCTCCCTCCACCTGCCTCACACAGTGGGTACCTGAGGGCAAGCTGCTGCTTCCCCCATCTGGGTGAGGGGTACAGGACTCCCACAGGGCTTCAGAGGGGAGTGGAGGCTGGGGGTGCTGGTTGTAACCCATCTGATCTCCGTTGGTTGCAGGCAGCCCTGGACTTCGTGGTGGAGGAGGACCTGAAGGCCCACCTGACGTGCTGGTACATTCAGAAATACGTCAAGGAGAACCCGCTGCCGCAGTACCTGGAACACTTGCAGCCTTAAGGCAGGACTGCTCCCACACCAGCACATCTGTCCCTGACTGTTCAACGCGGCCTTCGCTTCTCTGCAGTCTCAGGAAACCCCTTCCCACACTCGCAATTCCCGTCTTTTTTAAGCGTGTCCATGTGGTGCGTGAGTGTGGGCACGACCTCCTCCTCTCTGCCCACGTGTGAGCATGGCTACAGCCCCTGGGCCAGGCTGGCTCTGGGCACACATGGTGCCCCCCAGTGCTTTTCCCAAGCCAGGGGATAGAAGAGGGTGATTTTTCCACCAAACTCCATCGCAAGGCCAGGGGATGACTTGTTCTGCACCTCATCCTCTCCCCTCCGCTTGGTGACAGCTGTGAACTTGCTGGGGGATGTTGGTTAGGGGTGGCCATGGGGTACCAGCCCCACTTTCCTCCTGGCAGCTGGGGAGATGCTGTGGATTAAGCTTTGTGGGACAGAGGGAGGTGCTGGAGGAGCCCCAGCCCTGTGTCAGATTCATCCCCTGCTGCATCTGTTGGGCACCAAACTGTGTCCAAACCCACCTGCAATTCATACAAGAACATGTGGACCATGGTGGCACCTCAGGGGCTTTGCTGCACTGGCCGTGGAGACACTGGGATGGTGACACCTTCGAGCCGTGAGAGGAGCGAGCTTGGACTGCAGAGGCTGTGGCAGAGTCTGTGCAGAGGAAGAGACGTGGCTGAGTTGCAGATGCTGCTCTCTGGAGATGCCAGCGCCTGCCCAGCTTCTGTACACAACCCTGCAGTGGCATCCAACAGGGTCATGGACTGTCATCCCTGTCTCCCTGCCCTTGGTGTGGACACAGCCTGCTCAGGAGAAGAGACCAGCCCCACAGCCAGCCCTGGCCTAAGCAGTGAGGGGACATCCCACGGCACCAGGGTGGTTTCCTGCAGCTGAAGAGGAAGGCTCCCCCCATCTCCCTGTTCTCCATCTCTGCATCCCTGTCAGTGCCCCAGATCAGCCCCATCATCACATCCTAAGAGCAGCAGGGTAAGGCCTCCAGGACCTGCTCCTGGCCCATCTCCAAGGTTCAGTGCTAGAGGCACTTGTGTCCATGTGGATTCCAATGGCTTCTCCTTACAGCCTTTGGAAAGAAGCCCTGGCTCATGGCATTACCTGTCTGCTCAGTGGCCTCCTCACAGCTCCAAGCTCAGGGCACTGGCAGCATCGCAGGGACCTTGGCCAGCAGCAGAAACACCCTCATTCTGTGCTCTTACCTCCATGGATGATGATTCTGTAGCACAACCCAGCATTGCCACACTCAGATGTAGAGGTAACACCATGATGGTGTTACTGCCTGGTTCCAGCTTGCTGCCTGTCCTGCCTTGCCTGGGTTTTCCAGGGCCTGAGCTACACCCCAGAGCATCTCACACTGAGCTCTCAGGACTTTGTAGTGTCCCAGGGCAGGGCTGTGGTGACGGAGATGATGTTTTCAACACCCCCAGCCCTGAGCAGCTGCTGGGGGCTGCAGCCAGGCAGGAGATGGAGAACCTCTCACCTGGAGGCCAAATCCAGACCTTGCTTAGCTCAGCAGAGACTAAAGTTTACAATCTGTGCCACGGAGTGACAGAAGCCCCAGCTGAAAGGCAGCTCAGCCCTCTCCCAGAGCCCAGCACGACGTCCATGGCGGCAAAGGCAAAAACTCCTACAATCTTCTCTTCTGGTTGGGATGGCCAGAGATGGAGACCCTGTGCCAGGATTTCAGCCTGAGCTGTCCCTGGCCACCAGCTCGAGACGAACCCTTGCTGCCTGCCCGTGCTTTTGGCTGCCCATCACCAGCATAATGCAGCCCTCTCAGGCTTCCAAACTCCATCCCTGCCCTGCACACTGGAGGCTGTGAGACGCCTGCCCATGCCCACCACCTGTGCCAGGGGGCAGAGCCACCTTTGCCTTGTGCTGCTCAGAAAAGGCCTCGAGCTCAGCCCTGCTTCTGCTTCATTTCTGCCCTCTTGCTGCTTATTTCACCCAGGCTGTGACCTTTAGGGTGGCTTTAAGGGCCTGGGAAGGGGTTGCAGGTAACAAACTGAAGGGGCTCAAGAAGAAATGTGGGCTGCTAAATGTTCCTTCTTTAACATGCAAAACACGCTTCAACACATAGTTACAGGAGCAAGGCCGGCTCTGGTACTGCTGTGATGACCAAACCATCCCTGCTCTTGATTCCACGGTGAAGCTGAACCGTTTTCTCCCCTGGAAGCCACGATAAAACACTTGTGTCTTTGCCACAGCAGGGTTGGGTGCTCGGGAATGATGTTTGAGCCCAGTGCTGCGAGCCTCTGTCCTGGTTTTGTGCTCATTTCCACTGTGTGCAGTCTCCAGAAGCTCCCTGTTGTGTCAGCTCGCTGGAGGGTGTGCTGTGCTCACTGTCTGGGCAGTGTCCCAGCGTCCACGCCTGGCTCTGGAGCCCCTCGTGCTGCTCTGGCAGGAACCTCGTGCTTCCCGGCGCTGGATCACCCGTGGCAATCGCTGCCTTAAATCAGGCACAGCACACGGTTTTGCTGCTGCTTCCCTTCGAGGTGCTACAACCCCCCCAGTGTCTGACCTGACAGAGACGTGTGCCAGTGTTTGTGCCAACCATTTCTCTGCTGTATCCAAGCTCTGTCCCAGCCTGCCCTCCTCCTCGATGCCAGTGAATAGCAATACCCACAGGTCACCAGCGATGCCGCAGTCCATGGTGCTCCTGTGACCCTGCACGGCCGGGTGGGACCTGGCTCGGGGTCCCTCAGTGCTGGGTAGCCCTTCCCTGCCTTCCCACCAGCTGCCTTTTCCCAGCTGGTCTCTGCAGAAAGGAGCTTTGAGTCCTGTGCTGCCCCTTGGTGCTGATTAAGCCTGGAGGAGTTTGGGATCTTGGACTCTCCCTGGGCAACAGGAGTGTGGAAGTGGTTTGGTTGAATACTGAGCTCCCCAAACCCATTTGAACTACAGACCTTTGGTGGGTGGGGGAATGCAGGTGGCTGTCAAACCTGCTTCCACAGCCCCCAACTTGAAACACCCCCTCCCTCGTCCGCTCTCCAGCGTTGTCTTCCTCTGTCCAAGGTTTCCGTTCTGTTGGATTCGGTGGTTACGATGTGCCTTTCCTTCTCAGGACCTGTTACAAACGACCTTTCTGCTCTTGTTTATGTTTAACATTTATCTTGATCCCTCCCTCTGTCATACTATAAAACATGAACATAATGCATGGAATACAATACAATAAAAGTGTGGCTTAACTGAGCTGCAGTGGCTGTGCTGCGCTGAGGGGACCAATGGTCCCATTGCAAATGAACAGTAGGTAAGGGGTGAAATTATTGTATTTTATTTGAGGTCACAGGGCTGGCTGGCCTTGTGATGACTGTGCAGAGCTCAGGGTGAGCGGGATCACAACTGGTTCCTCACCTTTGCCAGCTGATCCAGCCCTGCTCACCTTCATCATTCCTCCTTGGCATTTCAGGCCAGTCTTTGGGAGTTGTCCTGCAAATGAGCAGACACTCAGTGTTTATGTCCACTGTTTTAAGATGGGCACGAAAATATTTAAATATCCAGCTGCTGTGCTTGTCCAGAGCAAGGTGGGCAGACAGGTGACTCAAGGGGACACAAGGCACTTCCCTCCTGGAGCCAGCACTCCTCAGGCCTGGGAGCACAGCCCGAGCATTCAGGATCCCAGCAGGGCATTTGTGTCACTTCCCAGTGCTGTGTGAGGGCTACAGAGGCTGAGGCTGCAGTTTGGATAACTCAAACTGCCGGGAAGGGTGGTGTGGAGAACAGTTATGATTTGATCCAGCGTGACAAGCGGCCCCTGGGCTGCAGCTCGAGCGGGCAGGAGCGTGGGGTTTGCAGCTCCCGGGGGACGGCACAGGCGGTCGGGATCTGTAGCTGGGCTGTTGCTGGTAACACACTCTGTTTACATTCCACATTCCAGACGGTCCATGCTCCGGCCTGTCCTAGCAATGCTGCACGTTCTGCCAGGCTGGGCACGCTTCCCAAACACCTCCTTGTTCCTGGAAATGCAGCCTTTACCTCCCCCGAAACAGATGCCCCCCAAAATACAGCTGAGAGAGCAGCGGTGTGGGAGGGCCCTGTAGGCTGGAAGAGCAGCCTCGGGATGCCTGGGAAGGTGGAGGCAGCCGGGGTTTGTTCTCTTCAGTCACATTACATCACTTGGGAATAATTTTGTCAAAAAGAGGGTTTTTCTAGGAACGGGAGATGCAGAGCCAGCGCCGCTGTCTCCTGACGTGCGCTGTCAGGCTGGAGGAGGGCTTCAGGAAAGAGGGGGGCTGCGGAGCAGGGAGCTGCTGTTTGTTAAGGGAAAACTTAAAATTCCTGAGAAAAAAGCTCCTCTTCTGGGAGGAATCGGACCGAGAGCAAGAGGGAGCCCTGCAGAGGCTCAAGGATCCTGGAGATAATCATCCAAGGACCCCGGCATAGGTCACCCACAAAACCTTCACCATTCACTCCTGATGGATCCACAGGAGCTGGGATACCTCTGGCAAGCCCACACTGCAGTTCTAGAGAAGCGTTTGGTTATAAACTTTATATTGACTTGATGATCTTGAGGTCTTTTCCGAAGTGATTCTGTGATTTATGCCTCCTCAGAGATGCAGCAAGGGAGCCTCCCATTCACTGCCCCTCTTTCGAGATTGATTAAGGGGGCGAAATTCACCCCAAAACGCCCAGCCTCTCCTCCCAGGGAGGCGCTGCACGAGGGGATCCTCCATCCCTAGTCCCCTGCAGGGAAGGAACCTCCCGGGTTTTTTGGATCAGGAACACGAGGCGACGCTGAGGCTGCTGAGCGCTGCCGACCCTCGGCAGCCGCATCCCTTCATGGCGGGGACGCGGGGCAGGCCGGGACTCGCCGCCGCGCTCCTCCCACCGGGTGGAAGATCCCGGGCGGCGGGGCCGAGCCGAGCCAAGCCCTACCAGGCCGCTCTTCCACCGGTGACGGCGCTGTGGCCGGGCGTCCCACCGGAGCCTCACCGCGGTGCCCACCTGGCCCCACCGCCCCCGTCCAAGGGACTACACACCCCAGAGGCCCCCGCGGCCGTGCGGCGGCGCGGGGCGCTGTGGGACTTGTAGTCCTTTCGCGGGCTCGGCCCCGCCCCGAGCAGCGGCCGCTGCCGCCCCCGCGCACTACATCTTCCGTCGGGCATCGCGGCGCGCCCGCGGGCCGCCGGCGGAGACATTTGCGAGGCGAGTGTCTCCAAGATGG
>VZRS01001525.1:16754-54304 GCA_013398055.1 Ifrita kowaldi
CGGCGAGTCCTCCAGGGTGACCTCCTTCTGCCGGGGCCGCGGCGGGCAGGGAGCTCGGTACCGGGCTCCGGCCTCTGACAGGGTGGAGGAGCGTCTAGCACAGGCTGGAAATACCCACGGAGCAGCCGTGGAAGTTTGGGAATCTCAACTTTAAAATGGGAAAAAGAGATAGAGGGAAATCTCACAGAATCAATTAGGCTCGAAAGATCTGAGATCATCGAGTCCGACCTGTGACCGATCCCCACCCCGTCAACCAGACTAGAGCACTGAGTGCCACCCAGTCTTTCCTTAAACACTTCCAGGGACGGTGACTCTGCCACCTTCCAGAGCAGCCAGTATTTAATCACCCTTTCTGTGAAGAAATTCTTCCAGATGTCCGACCCAAATGTTCTCCACCTGCTGAAAATGTCTGGTTTTATCCCGCATTTCCTGACGTTGGCATTTTTCTGTTCTGCCCCAGGGCTGACTGATGTAACTGGCAGCTGCTGAAAGCTGCTGCGGTGTTTTGTGAGTTTTCCTTTGCCCTGCTGCCTCACCTCGAAACTCTGATATCCCTCTTAGTTAGAAACTCTGATATCCCTCTTAATCTGTGTTGTGGCTTTTGCTTCACTTTGTTCCCTTGCTGTGGTCCAACAGTGTTTGCTTTGATGCTGTTGAATCTACACGGCCAAGGAGAGCCACAAGTAGCCCTGAAAATTCTGGCGCTAATGTGAGTTGCAGGAATGCTGCCTGTGTTCAGAGAATTCAAGAGTAATTGAACTGGAAGGGCCAATGGAATTCCTGCATCAGCGTGGTTTAAAAAAATAACTAAGAATACCACAGTGGTAAAACTGTCTGCACCCAGTGCTGGCACTGCCCCAGCATGGGAGGTGTGGAGTTTTCATGTGGTTTTTTCATGTGGCAGACGTGTCCTCCCAGCAGAAGGGAAGAAACAGAATATGGAAAGGAACACTTAATAACTTCAATTATTCTTCCAGGGTGAAAATTGATGCGGACTTAAAAAGTGAGTCATTACTGTGTAGCTTCATCTGTGACCTGTACAATAATCTAATCGTTGTTTGAGGTGATCTTTTTTCAAAGCCGTGATTGCTCTTGATCTTATGATCAAAAATGCTCCTAAACACGAGTCACTCCATGAACCTGCTGCATGCATTATTTTTCCTCTGCCAGTGAGAAGTGTATGGAAGAGAACAGAACAGCAGATCCTCCCCTGAGCAGCATTTCACAATCTCCGTCAAAAGCTGGTGGTTCTTTAGGTGTCACCCTGTAGAAATGTGACAGAGGAGGATAATTCCAAAAGGTGTTGGGTGATGTCAGCGAGGTGCTGCTCCTTCCTTGCAGTTGCAGAGCAGGAGATGTGGATGACTGGGCCTCTGCCTCTCCATCAGTGGCTGATCCCAAACCACACCTGCCCGTCTTGTTCGGCTGCTGCAGCACCGGTTGTGCAAAGGCAGCGCTGACAGACCTGATGTCATCACATGATGACATGTGCTTTTTATAGGGTGAATACAGTTTTCTTACTCTGGGCAGGATTCTTGTCCAAAGACACATTCCTTTGAACTGAATATGCTGATCCAGTTTTCCTGGTAACTGAGCTGCTTCAAGGAGTGTTTGTAGTTGTCAGCCAGCCGCTCTGAAAGGCATCTGTGTGTCGGAGGTGGTGTGAGGAGACTCAGTACTGAATAAAATCCTGTCTGCTGCGAGACTGGAACAGCTTTCATTTAAAAATATTAAAAAAAAAAAAAGACCAGCATATCTGTGGAGACTGAGTCCCTTCATAATCGACTTTATTGATACAGAGAAAGCTATAATTGGTTCAAAAGTGCTTTCCTTGCTAGGAGTGAATTTAAGGACATTAATTTCAAAGGATGTTGACTGTGAACTCCAGCTGGCTCTGGTGGTGAAATAATAATGTTAAACAAAATAACTAAAAACACTGAAGGGAACCAACTAAATATTTGTTTTTCTTCATTCTGGATAGACTCTTTAATGGAGCCTGCCTAAAGGGAATTGTTAATCTGTAGACCAAAACAACTTTTTCATACAGAACAGACACTGGATTGTGCTGGGTGTTTTTGTATAAAAGGCAGCCCGGTGCCCGCCAGAGCAGTGGACAGCATGTCGTTTGTTCCCCTGGGAGATGTTCTGACAAACTCTGGAAAGACCAGCTTTCATGTCATCACCACTGCCTGCAGTGGCTCCTCTGTGCCCTCATAGAGCTCTCCTTTCGCTACCTGCACTGCTCAGATTTCTGGTACTCTGCTTGCAGCAATGATTGACCTATTTCCATCAGCCTGGCTAATCATTAGTTGACTTAAAATTGACACCTCCTTCTTGTCTGGGGGCTGGATTTGTTGTTATGGTCTGGTGGTGTTTTCCTTAGAGTTCAGGGAATGTTGTTGTCCCTCCCTGAGGCTGCTTGAAGAGCTTCCCAATGTTCTCCTGTCCTTTTTCCTATTTGAATTTAAGGTGCATCTTTTGAATTAAAGTCTTGCTTTATTGCCTTGCATTTCCTGTTCTTCTTCTGCTTGAATGCCCTTCTTAAAGCCCCAGGCCTGACAGCCCTGGCTGAGGACCTGAGCCTGATAGATGGTGGGGACATTCAGCAGAGAAGCAATTCTCCAGGTGTTCAGGGTGGGATGTGTTTGTGCTTTCTGTGCACCATATCCTGAGTAGAAACATACACTGGGGAGTATGACTGGGAGGTGGAATATTTCCACGGAGAATTAAAGCCAGGCCACAGCTCATTTCTTAATCTTGAAATTAAATTAAATTTCAGGAGGGATTTATGTTGGAGGGAGGGAAGTTTAATGTTTGAATTTGTCATGCCTTGACCCTGTTGACTTCCTCCAGCTTGGCTGAGACGCTGACAATGCTCCCAGACATGCTCTGGCCATCTGTAATGTCCTTTTTTCTCAGATCTTGCACAGCCAGCACGAAACCCCTTTTGCACTGCTGAGCTGGACTGTGTGTGCTGCTTGTGACAGGTGTTATCACACTGCTGCAAGCCTTTCCTTTCTATTTTTTTTTAACTACTAATCAAACTGGTCTTCATTTTCAGTTAATCTGATTGTTTGGTGCTCCGAGCAAAACTCTTGCCCAGGAATATTCTTTTTTAAAAAAAAAAACTTTAACAAAACTTGACCTATGTGTTATGAGAGGGGCCTAAAAAGAACTTTTATTTTTGCCCAGAACTGTACCTCAGCTTTGTGCAGTTTAAGATTGTTTCCAAGTGTGATTTTGAGCATTTTGCAGAACTGAGATGGATGACTTGAAACACTCACCAAAAGTCTGTCTGGCAGGTGCCATTAGGTTGAGGGCAAAAAACTCAGGAGGCTCAGTCCTTCTCCCCTGCAAGTGGGCAGCGGTAGGAGGATGCTGAGGGTTCTCCCAGGATGTTTTCACCTGCCTTGGTCTCAGTGCTCTGTTCCTTTGTTTCTGCTTTTGCCACTTGGCACCTGGCAAAACTGAAGGTCTTTTGCCATGGAGTGACATTGTGCCTCCTCTTTGGCATGTTATTTATTTCTTCATCTATAAAGACTATCCAATTGAAGTTTCCATTTACCAGGCAGGCTGCTGTTTTCAGGAGCCTGCTTCCAAGGTGGAGGCAGAGAAGTGGAGCTGCTCTGAGGACTGGAACTTCAGAAGAGATTCTTCCCTGGGAGGGGGAGGAGGCCCTGGCACAGGGTGCCCTGAGAAGCTGTGGCTGCCCCATCCCTGGAAGTGTCCAAGGCCAGGTTGATGGGGCTTGGAGCACCCTGGGATAGTGGAAGGTGTCCCTGCCCATGGCAGGGGATTGGAACTGGATGGGCTTTGAGGTCCCTTCCAACCCAAACCATTTCAGGATTTGATGAACTGCTGGAGCTGCTATTGTTCAGCAGCTGCAGCACCCCTCTCCTGGTGCTCTCCCATATTCCCATGTTAGGAAGACAATCCAAATGTAATTTGAAGCTTGCTCTATAGCTAACACAGACACTTCTGCCCCTCCTGCTGCTGTAGCTCTGTTAACAATGGATTCCTTATTTATAACTTCAGCAATACCAAAATTTGACATCGTTGAGTTTTAAGTGATTTACATCTTGCTGTGCTGAATAGCTGAGGGTTCTGTCACATTCCCCCATCCAGGCATTCATTCTGCACCAGGAAGGAGACACTAAAATTTCTCAAATATAGAATGCCTGAAGCTGCAATAGAACAAATATTTGGATATAAGGCCTAGAGCTATTCCTACAGAACAGCTGTACAACTTTTTAACTGTGCCCTCTTATTTGGAGTGAGGAGACACGTCCCGGAAAATCATTTGATTGAATAATATTAACAACTGCTTTTAGGCTCTGATCTGTCTAGTAAACAGCCTGTCAGGCTTCTGAACACCTGGCAGCATTTTGTCTTCTGGCATTAGGTGCTCTCTGGTTATTTACTATTATTCTTTTAAGTAAAATGGAGTTTATATAAAATTCCCACACTGGATAAGTGGTGGATGCCAGCTCAGAGTTGCTTGCACAGCTCTGCATTTGTGTTTGTCATGGCTGGGGGTGGGTGACAAGCTCCAAAAGGCAAACTCCATGGCCTCCAGTGTTTGAGCAAATCCAGTTGCTTTGACTGGATTTGTTCGTGTGCAGCTGCTGTGTTCAATTGAAAGGCTGTGTCAGGAGAGTTGCCTCTGTGAAGTGCTCAGCTGAAACCTCCTCAAGCCCACGTATCTCATCTGTGTCTCTTTCTATATCATCTGAAATCCAAACAGTTTTCAGCTTTCCATGCTCCAGGGGCAGCCAGTTCTTGTGTGGAAATAATCATGTGATAACCCCACTTCTCTGTGCAGAGATGGAAATTTGCTGCCTGCCTTGTTGACTCTTCATGTGTCCTATTTGAGCAGATATCTTTTCATTTGTCATTTTTGGATTGGCTGTTTTGCCATTTACAGCTTCAGCACTGTGGTGCAGATTTATTCTGATTTTAGAGGACTCATTTGGAGAAGCAGCGCAGTCAGGGGACAGACTTTTTCAGGGATGAAGCTTTTGTGCAGTTCAGTTCCCAGTGATTTTTTTTCCCCAGCAGAACATACTTTAAATTCTGCTTGTTTTGGCATAGGAGGACTGTGCTTTTCTTGACTTTATTGTTATAAAGCCCCAGAGCCTGGCAAGCTAAAAAATTCCAGAGGAGATGGACAGTGCTGCCTCTGGCCAGTCTGTTGGATTCCTGCTGACAGGTGGCTGTTTGTGGTGTGGCTCTGCTTGTGCAATGATGGTGAAAGGAAAGAAGGGGTGTTCAGAGGGAAGAACAGGCAAGAGCTGAACGAGGAGAAATGAGGCTGATGGCTTAGTGCCACCTGTCCTGGTGCTGAGCCTGGAGATATCCCATGTAATGTAGATACTGAATTCCTAGAGTTAGCTCAGTTCCCATGGCTCTTGTACAGGCAGGGAAGGAATGGGCTCACTTCACTCATGTTTTCCCAGTGATGACAGGGAGATCTGGAATGACAACAACTGTGCTATTCCTAAGCCTCTGGGAAGTTCTCAGTTGAATTTGAATTCTGCTTCTCTATTTTGCAGACCCATCTGCATGTTCCCAGGTATTACAAAACACTGAAAGTGCTCCTTGGTAGGAAATATTAATTTTGTCTGGAGGCTTGTGTTAGCACTGGGTTGGCTTCCAGCTTGAAAATGCCTTTCAGCAATAGCTTTTCCATGAAGTCATTATGCCCTAGCAAGTGGTTTCACATAGTCATGGGTGGTGGTGTGCAGAGTTACCTTAAGCCTCTGTATGTCTTTTGCAATGAAACTGGAATTTTTGATTTGGAAGAAGCTGCATGTGGAGCAGCTGTTATCAGGGAAAAGAATCCTTGGCAGAAACCATGACCAGCTGTGTCCTTCGTGTCAGTAACACCTGCTTAACCAGTTTCTTGTTAGAAACTCCTTATATAGGTCCTGTCCTTAAATTTTTTTTTCTCTAAATATCTCTCAGTTCACTGCAGAACATCAGAGCCCACACATCCTGTGCTGAAAGGGTTAATTGTAATTTTCCAAACAATGTCTGACAAGCTCATTACCCTAAAGAAACCCCTGGCATACACGGAATTCAGGTGGATTTTTATTTTTCTTTCTACCCATGAACAGACCAAGGGGAAAAAGCACTGCAAGGAACTCAATAACTACATTGTAAGTTGAGTTTTCTTTGTAGGTTAAATAAATTCCAGCTGGACTTTTAATGAAACTGCTTATTATTGTGCTTTGGGAGAGGGAGGTGCCTCTCAGGTCCTGCTGGTTGATGTTTGCTGCTGTTACAAACACAGCTACGTCTGCAACAGCTTGTAATTTAACAATATTCTTGATTACAGCTGGCCACTGCTCAATCCCCTTTGCAGCCTGAGTGGAGCTGCACATTAAGGATAATGTTTTGCAACAGCAGCTTGTGAATGTGTATTTTTCTCCCTTATTTTCCAGTGCATGCACATAAGTACCACTGTACTACTGGAGCAAAAAGTGCTCATTCTGTTCTCCACATCAGCAGTGTGTTCCTGCCAGTATCATGGGGGTCTAAATGCTGTTGGGAGGAGGCTGTTTTGTCTGCTGTGATTAGGTCAGATGTGTGTGATTTTTTCTCCTGGTAAAGGAATCTGCTAGATATTTTTATCCTTGCGAGGCCACGTGTTCAGTTTTGCTCCGGTTGAGCACAAGTATGTCAGAAATAGTCATTTCTGCTTAGAAGGGAGAATTTTGCCTGGTTCTGATGGATAGGTTTTTACCCTTTCTCAGAGCAGGTAAACAGTCATAATCCTATTTCTTAGCAGTCTGTACATGAATGTAGCTGCAGATCAAAGGTGATGTGGTGAAGAGGGTGGAGGGAAGGTGGAAATTGATGTGACACTAGGTAGCTGAAAGCTGCTGCTCCAATACAAATTCCCTGCATACCCTGACTGGCAGTGTGCTGCCAGGTGCAGTGAGCAGCTCTTTCTTCACTGCTTAAGCCTGCCGGGGTTAAAAACGCATTCATGTCTTGCTTTGCTGCATCCCACTTCAGGAGAGGGAGTGAACCGTTCTGCCACAAACTGAATGCTCTGCTACCTTCTTCACCTTCCCTTTCAGCAACGTTCCTTGGCCATCCTTGTTGGATTTACCATGGATTTACTAGGCTGTGTTTAATACGGAGGACTAAATAGCAAGCTGCATCAGAAAGCAAATGTATTCATCTGGAGATGCTTCCTCTCTCAAAACCTCCCAGTGCAGCTTGTCCTCCTGATAAATGAGCTGCTTGTCTTGGTTTCTATGAAAGCTCCTGAAGTTTGTATGGTTTGTTCAGTGATGTGTTGTGGTCACTAACATGTGAGTGACACTTCTGCTCTCTCCAAAGAAACTGCTTGGGTATCAGTGTGAGGAACCATTTCAGGACTGTTACAAGACCCTAGTTCTCAAATTGTTCTAGATCCTCTAAGTTAGGAAAAGGTAAGAAAAATATGTTGCCTTCTTTTGGGATGAATTATTGTACAGCAGGAGAAATCAGCTGATGTGAAATGAAGCTTGAGTTGAAAAGCTGCTGGTTGTGAAACAGAGGCACTGACCTTGAGGGGCTGTCCTCACTTGGGGCACTTCTCTCCTCCTCTCCCAGCCGGGTGGGTGAACAGCCTGTCCTTCAGCCCTGTAGTCTTAATTCTTCGTTTCCCCTCACCAGGGTGACCTTGTCCTCCACGGACTGTTACATTGTGCACGAGATCTACAACGGGGAGAACGCTCAGGACCAGTTTGAGTACGAGCTGGAGCAGGCGCTGGAAGCGCAGTACAAGTACATCGTGATCGAGCCCACGCGCATCGGGGACGAGACGGCGCGCTGGATCACCGTGGGGAACTGCCTGCACAAGACGGCCGTGCTGGCGGGCACCACCTGCCTCTTCACCCCCCTGGCACTGCCAGTAGATTATTCTCACTACATCTCCCTGCCTGCTGGAGTGCTGAGCGTGGCTTGCTGCACCCTCTACGGGATCTCTTGGCAGTTTGATCCCTGTTGCAAGTACCAGGTCGAGTATGATGCCTATAAACTTTCGCGCCTGCCGCTGCATACGCTCACCTCGTCCACTCCCGTGGTGCTGGTGAGGAAGGACGACCTGCACAGAAAGAGACTGCACAACACGATAGCACTCGCTGCCCTGGTGTACTGTGTAAAGAAGATCTATGAACTCTATGCTGTATGACTTCAGCAGGGAAGAGAGAAACCCACAAAGACAAGTGTATTAAGACTCCCACAGTAACATTTTGTTTTTCCTCTTTGAGAAGCGGTGGAGACTGGGAAGGATTTGGTTTAATAGAGCTGTTATTTTTCAAATAACACATCACTGGTGCACCAAGGTTTTTCAGTTCTTCGTTACACTTGAGATGTGGATGTGTGGTGACTTGAGATCCGTATGTTAGGCCAGGGGAGTCCAATCCAGCAGCAGAATGTCGATGAAAGAGAGCAATAGAGAGAAGGGGTGTGAGAGCTGCTCTCTTTTTTTTCTTTTTTTCCTTTTTTTTTTTTTTTGGGAAACATTTAAGTATATTGTTTAATTGTATTACACAGAACCAGCCAGAAGTTATCATTGACCATTAAAGGATGAGAATTTCAAATGCTCTTGCTCTCTTGTCACTGTTATCATAGTCCCCTTTGCTGATGTGATTGCAGGGGGTCGAGGCTTTAGACCTGCTCACACACACACCTGACACTCCTCTTGTCCAGTGCATGTGGGAGCAGCATCTGTGTTACAGCAGGCATCTGCTGAAGGAATAGCTGTAGGGTGTCACTTTCCCTCTTGCTTGGCTAGTTGTGTTTCTTGGAAGAGGTTTTACCAGCTTTATACCTTTTTGGTAATTGCTAAACATTGATGGCTGGGGGTAAAGGTGTCCCAGTCCTCTGCTGCCCTGCACCTCCAACCATGACTCCTCTGCACAACAGAGATATCACTGTAAGTTTCCAGCTACAAACACATTCTGCTCAGTTCTTGTATGAGTTCTTCCTAAGGTGGATACATCTCTGAAATGCCTTGAGCCACGTGTGGAGCTGGAGGCTGCCAAGGTGGGAGTCCACCTCCTGACCACACAATTCCACTGCTTTTGCCTGGAACACAGGAGCTGCCTGCTCCTGCTGCAAGGTATCCACGTGACTGCATCTTGTAACTGTGTTACCTGAAATTTTAGAATTCAGTCCTATGCATTAATTCATTTTTTAGCTCTAAACTCAAAATCTTGTTCTTAGAATGGGAAGCACGTACTGTTCTGTGAGATCTGCCAGTTACTTTTAAAAGATAGGGGCTTGCTGTCTATGATCTCCTCCCACCACATGGAGAATAGGTGTGGCTGGCTTTGGCAGGGCCAGCTTGGCACAGCTTCAGGTGTTACATTTGGAATAGGACAGCAAAGGCCTGCAGTGAGAGCTGCCTGTGCACTGTGTGCTCCCTGCTCCAGTGGGAGCTGCAGCCTGACCTTCACAGCTGAAACACTGACCTTGGCAGGGGTCAGACCCCAAATTCTGCCCTTCTATCTTTATCTCTCCAAATTGCCACAGCAGGCATCAAGGATTCCCCCTGTCCTTGCCTCCATGGACTGTTCTGACCACAGGTCTGACTTGTGCTTCTCTGCTTGGGGCAGTTTTTGTGTGAGCAGGACCCACAGCATTGTGTGCTGGGCAAACTGGGTTTGCTGGGTGTTCTCAGCCCTTAGCAGCTGCACAGGCAGCTGTACCTGAACTCCAGTGGCTGTGAGACATTTCTGGGTGGCAAAAGCCCTTTGTACAGTGGCTGAGCTCTCTCCCTCCAAGGTTAAAAGAAGCTGGGATCCAGAGCATCTATTTATAGCAACGATGTACAGTTGCCTTGGCAGAGAGGAGGCAAAGAAAAGCAACTACTTCATCTTTCAGTGGTTGGGCCAGGCTGGGCAGGCTGCCCTTCCACTCTGACGTGTGCTTCCAAACCCTGCTGGATGGATTTGAAGCCAGTGGCACATCTGCCATAGCTAATACTGCTTATTGCTGCAGAAAGCCCTGAAAGGTCTTCTTGCTGTTTTTTTTTACTCAATGCAGAATAATTCTCAGGGTTGTTAGTTCCTTTCCTGCACCAAACCTCTGGCGTCCTGGTACTTTTTTGTGTTAAGCTTCCCCTGGTCTGGAATGATCAGTATGGTAGGCTCCCTAAATGCATGGCTGGCATCAGAGACTTGAGTTAAAAATTAGCAAGTTTCCTGGGGTCTCTTATTGCAGGAGGAAAGGTGAGAAGTCAGCCTAGCTATCCCAATGGGTAGGTCTGATTTAAAAACACACCTGTTACTCCATTCTGAGGTGGAGGGGCAGAGGGGCTTGTTTTCCAAGGAATCTCAGTGATAACATAGCTAAATTGCTTTTTAACATTCTGGTTGTTAGTCAGTCAGGGCTGTAACTGTATAAGGTGACCTGGGAGAATGAGAGAGGTCTTGAGGGGTATTTCAGTGCATGGTGAAATGGTAAAACAACTTCCAAAAATTCTCTTCCATGTGGGGTAGGGCTGTATTTGCTCTCCACTGTGCCAGTAGCTGGGAACCAACAGTGGCTGGGGACAAACCTCCCTTCAGAAGCCCCCAGACTTTGCTGCCCACCGTGGACATGCTCTGGAGTGTCCAACATTCCCCTCCTCACAGAGAGGGAATTTACTTCCAAAGGGAATGTGTACATTCTCAGCAACCTCTGCCTTGGAGCTGTAGTTCCCACAGTAACTACAGTAACTCCCCACACATAATTTTCCCTCAGGCCTGATGTGTTTCACCCTCAGTGCTCTGGATGGGAACACAGAAATGCAAAGCAGCCCCTCAGTCCTCCCTGGGTAGCCACGACCTGAAACACCAGAACATGGAGCAGCTGAAGGAGACTGGCAGGAGCACTGCATTTCACCAAGAAACTGAGGATCTGAGCATGGGAAACACAAAAGGAAAAGAACATCTTAACACCAACACTCCCCTTGTGGAGAGGGAGAGAAGGTAATGCCTTGCTTTCCTATCTTAGCAGGGAAAAAGGTGTTTATACACCTGAAAGCTTCAACTTGTCAATCCAACCCCAGGCCTTTCTGTGACACAGCTGCAGCCTCAGGCACAGGGAAGGTGGCAGAGGATCAATGTCCTGACAGAGCCAGCAGCATTATGATCATTAAACACATCTTGGTTCTCAGAGATCATTTATAAATCTGTAGTGGTTAAGAAAAGGCTTTTGGAAGGAGAAGGTCCTGCTGAGCCTGCACACCTGTATCAGAGTTTGTGTGACTAATCCTCGGTGTGGATTCACACTGTGTAAGCTAACAGGTCCCATAAAGAGGGCTGGGATAAAGTATGTTGTTCTGCAGCTACTACTGGTACAATAGCACCTTGCAGGGGTGTAAGAAAAACCAAAACCCTCCTGCTTTCCCTTCCTCTTATGTTACCTGCTGTGAGGAGCTGGAGTAGACCAAGGGATTAATTTCATAGCAGTGTAATTTACTTGTCATGAGATGTGCACTCCCAGGCAGGACATATGAGGCAGGACACAATGGAAAATGCTGGCAAGTGCATGGAGGTGGCCCGAGGGATCTGGACCTTGGTTCCTACTAGTAGAGTTTATTTCAATTTCAAGATTACTTCTGTCCTGTCTCTGTGCAGTAATTCCTTTTTCCTAGTGGTGCTGGTATTCCTCACGTGAGGAGAAGGGGTGAGGAATGGAACATGGCACCCCTTCAGGCTGTCAGGCTCCCTCAAACCTGTGATACGTGAACAGGCAGGTATCATTCCCCACTGGATGTGATCCTAATTAGCATCTGTGACTGCTTTAAAGCAGATGAGAACAAAGGGTCTGTCTGCTACACTCTGCACCCTACACACATGGGTTCTTCCCTATGAGCCAGAGAGTGCCTGGCATCCACAGGATCACACCTGCTCTGTGCTGCAGGTGGCCCAAGTGTGCTGCTGTCACCTGTGCAGTGTGTCCAGGCAGCAGCTGCCTTGCTATGCTGTTCTACCTGTTCAGTGCTTCCCTGCATTCCTTGGGCTGGGATTCACAGAGTGCTGTCACTGCAGAATTAACTGTCCCAGTCCATCAGCAGGGCACGATTCAGACAGGTAAAATGATGGTCAAATACACCCAAATTATACATCAGTTTCTTCTTTAAAAGTGGCACTGGATTGAGCTTAATTTATCAGATGACTTGGCACGTTAACAGGAAGAGGCTCTGGGAAGTGTCCCCACTGCAAGCAGCATGTCCTGGATCAGGCTGGAAGGAGTGGAAAGGAGACACTGATCACGAGAGCTCCCAGCTGAGGACTGTATTTCACAGGGGTGGGGAAAGCCAAGGTCTGCTCGTGTGAAGGCAGAACCAGGTGGGTTTTATTTGTAGTAGGCCAGTAAAGCTGAGCATGCCTGGAGTGAGGTGAGGAGCGTTCCAGCACAGGGGTTTCCCTGGCTGTAGTGTGTTCCCCTGACCCGTCCCCTGCAGCCTCAGCTCTCCCCCATTGTCCAAGCACCCTTCCTTCTCCAGCTGAGGTTTAGGTGCTGTCTTCCAGCAGTGTGAAAGAAACCACTTCCCAGTCTCCATGCACTGGTAAACAGCATTTTGAGAAAGGATTTTCCTGCAGGAGCACCTCCAGTGATGTCCCAGCCAACTGCAGGGGCTCAGCCTCTCCCTGCTCAGGTGAGCTGAGCTCTAAGAGCCCTTTGCTTTTCTCTCCTTTTTTGCTCTAGATGCCATTAAGGTGAAGAAGAGCCTGGGGCAGAGGTTCCTCAGGTAGACAGCCAGGCAGGGGGTCAGGCCAGCCACAAGCACTTCCTTCTTCTTCTGTCCCACTGCATTGAGAACCACCTGAGCCACCTCGGCCGCCGTCTGTCCCTGGGCCGTGGTCTTGTCCATAACTGCCAAGGGAAAGCTGAGTGAGCACCAGCACCAGCAGGTAAACCCTCACTGAGGTACCTTTCCTAGGAATGCTCTAACTGTACATGGCTGCTTGCTTTGGTTTTTACTCCAGTTGTGTATGGGAGCACAGGCAGGTGTTCCTCATGGTTGGCCCAGAAGGCAATAGTTGCTGTCTGGGAAGGCTGAATTTTGGGGCTTGCTGTTCCTACCCTGTATCCAAAGTTGGTTTTTGATCCTTCAGGGCTAACCTGTGTCCCCACCAGAGGCCATGTGTTGCAAACACACCTTATAATAACTTGGTGATGTGGAGATGCTTTAGAAATAGGGCACCGAGTGGTATCTCACCTCCATAGCGAGATCCATCCGCTGTGACAGCATTGAGGGACAGGTTTGTCTGGATGTATCCAGGGCTCACAACTGTCACTTCAATGTCATACTGCTCCACCTCTGCTCGCAGACAGTCAAAGAAGGCTTGGGTAGCGTGCTTAGAGGCAGCATCTGGAAAACAGGAACAGCACAGAGCACCAAGGAGAAGGAGCAGGGCTGAAGGAATTTTCACTTTCTGAATGGGTTTTTCACTGCAATGCAGCCACTTCTCAGCAAGAACCCAAGAGTTGTTTTCCAGCCTCTGTATTTGTTTTTGTTTACTGAATGGCAGCAACAGGTAGCGGGAGTGAGAGGCAATTTAGGAACACAAAACGTAAACTCAAGTTGAAAACTGGCTGGGATCTTCAGCTTAATATCACAGCCCTGCCAAAGCACTCCAGAGTGAACCCAAGCTTCTGATCCACTTCTGATAAAGGAGACCCAAAGCCTCTGGAAGGCAGAACTGGCTGCCCTGCACGTGCTGAGCACTGGGGACTTGCAGAGCAGGTTCAGGGCTTGGCTGCACACAAGGCAACACCAGATCACACAGGCAGAGCAGGGAAGTGTGGCCTAGGGCAGGATTTTCCCCCCTGAAATGGCTGAGCGACTCCTTTTGTTTGGTCACTACCTGTGACTGCCACCACCACGCCAGCAGCACCAGAGCCAGCTCAGCACAGGCTGCACACCCTGCAAGGACCCAGGCAAAGGCTGAGCTCCTGCTGCCAGATCCACGTGACTCTGGGCCCTGTGCAAGCACTCTGGGAGCTCCTCAGAACACACCTCCTGCAGCAATTGGACCCACATCACCTGCAAAACCCCGTGGCTCAGACATTCCAGGCTCTTCCCCAACTCAGCATCACTCCTGACCCACGGTATGCCATCACCACTGTACTTCTGGTGTTTATTTTCAGTGATTTACAGATGCTTGTGTGCCAAACGTTCTCCTCTTAGTTCATCCATCTTTTAAAAGGCTTTTTTTCAGTAATCCCACCAATATTTCTTGTCATAACTGATTTAGCATGAAGAGTTTGCTGGATCAAGATTGTTTAGGCTTTTGTTCTGGCATTGTTTGTACAATGGCGCTTCATAATTTATTAAAACAAAAAATTCCTGCTTTCTTAGAGGAGATAATGCAGGCAAATGACAAGGATAAAATACCATAAAATTATGGAATTATAGTAGCTGTCAAGTGTTATAGTCAAGGACTATAGTGATAGTCAAGGACTATCAAGCTGTTTTTAAAACATATTCTCCTTCTCCATCCCTTAAAAACTTTAGGACAGGGCTAAGATTTTGTATTTGAGAGTGCTGTCAGTGGTTTGTGACCCCATTGAGGGTGATGCACAGCTCTGCCTTCCCTGCTCGCAGCCAGTTCCGTGGAGAGCTAAATGTGGAAGCAGGAGCCAAGTGTTTATTCAGCCTGGTGCCCCAAATATGTCTTTCCCATCTTCTGTGGAGGTACTTACATGCAGATCTGAAAGGAATGCTTATTTTGCCTTGCACGCTGCTGATGGCCACAATGTGGCCTTGTCTCCTCTTGATCATGGAGGGGAGAAGTGCTAGCAAAGGACAGAAAAGACCCATTCAGACAACAGTCCTGCCATTGCTGCTGTCAAGAATCAAAGCTTTCAGAGCACTCAGAGATGCTGAAGGGAATTACAAGATCCCTGTTCAGTGCAGGGGTTGGGACAGTGCTTGGGATGCCTGACTGAAGCTGTGTCTGGCTGGGACGTTCACCTGTGAGGAGACTCCTTGTGGCATCAGCTGCATAAGGGCTGCTGTGGTAGCTCTGATCTCCCACAGGCTGGGCAGCAGGACTTGCTTTTCCTGCTACCAGAACATCTTCCCATTTCCTGCAGCTGACACGCTCTGGGCTGAGCTTTCTGTGTAACCAAAGCTTCCTAGGAAAGCTGCAGCTCCATTGGAACCCCCACCACGTTCTCCTGTCAGTGTCCTGTCAGTGCAGACAGGATAACTGGACCTCTTCCTAAGTTCCTGCCAGGCTAGCGTCAGGAGATGGAACCAGGTATCATCTCCAATGGGGTACTTCCCATACAGTAATGCCCAAGCACCTCCTCAGGCCTGCCCATAACCCCAAACCTCCCCTCTCACCCTGCGCTGTACCAGGTACAATTACAAACACAAGTCAAGCTGTGCTCAGTTGTGCTGGTCTGCAGAGACATCAGCCAAATCCATGTGGTACCTTTGGTGAGGGCTATAGGTCCAAAGTAATTTGTTTCCATCACTTTCTTATCCACATCCAGTCCTGTGTCCACGATTGTGCCTCGGAAGCTGATGCCAGCATTGTTGATCAGGATGTCCACGTGACCCAAGGCCTTCAGGATCTCCTCAGCAGCATTTACCACAGTTTTGGTGTCCGAGAGGTCAAACACCACAGTGTGAGGTTTGTGTCTCTGTGAATGAAGTAAAGTTAGCAAAATACAGTTCAGTGCTGGATGTGGCAGCTCATGATGGGATTCCCCAGCTCTGGAAGCACAGGAGCAGGGCCATCCAGGCCCTGTGCAACTACAGTGCAGCAGTTCCTTGTGGCAGGAATACGTGACACAAGTAGGTTGTGCTCGTCTTTCTCTGCTCCTGCAGCCTGTTCCTTATACCTGAGCCTAGGAAAGGGACAAGGGAGATCTTCCTCAAGTACTAAAGTTTCCTGTTGTGTTATTAAAGGAAACACATCTGGAAAAGCCAAAACGTCACCCATGTGTTTTCTACAGAAGCCAGCAATACCTTTCTTAGCCACCGTCAGCAGGCATAGACATAAAAAAATAAAAGCCAACAGAAGGAAAGTCACTTTTCCAGATTCAGTGTATGAGGTACAGGGTGTAAGGGGTCTGGGCACTCTGCCCTCATGTGCTTTCACTTCCATTTCTAGCCAAGATGGCTTATTTTTGTGGGGTTTTTACAAGGAATGACATGCCATGTACTCCTATATCAACATCTATCCCTAACCACAGAGTTGCATTTTTCCTGTTGCTCAAGAGAACAGCGTACAGGCAATTCTGTAACTTCTGTGACAACCCAAGCAGAAATCCAGGCCACGTGAGCCCACAGGCCTGTCCTTGTCCCACACTCACGTTTTTGCGGTGATTCTTCACGGCACAAAGCTCCTGCACCAGCTCTTTGAGCTTCTCACTGTCTCTGCCACAGAGCACCAGCTTGGAGCCAGCTGCATGGAAAGCTTTGGCACATTCTTTGGAGGAAGCAAGGAAGAGAGAAAAGGAAGCATTTGAATACCAGACAAAGGACAGATCCATATCAAACCTGGTGATAGCTAAAACTGGTAGGGCTCAGAGGTGGCTTTATTGCTGCTGTGTGATGGTGAGGCTGATTTACAGCGAGGTCACGGCCACATCCCGCTCTCCTGGGACTGTGACAGACACATGATAGTGGTGAGGCAGCTCCTGTGCTCACAGATACTGTGCTGGTTAGACAGTTACTGTGCTGTTTACACATTCTCCCCCTCAGATGGTCAAATCTGCCTGTGCCTCTTCATTTTTGACTTTATGCCCTTCTTAAGAGGACTGCAGTTACCTTGTGTGTGTTATCTAACACAGCAGGGCCTGGTCTTAGGAGTTTCAATTTTAATGAACACCTCCAGAGGTTCTGGAAGCCTGGGATTTAATGGCTTCATCAAGGTGATTCTCTTCATCAGGAAAAGGCTGGAGAAGGGATGCCAGGCTATTGTCCTCCTAATTGCACGTTCCTGTCCCCTCTGGGAGCCAGAGGGACAAACTGCTTGTTTGCACAAGGGATGACAGTGGATGGCAATGAACACACAGTACTTAGAGGTGGTCTGGTGTAATAATAACTAGGAGTGAGGGGAGTTGTAAAAGATCTTGCAAGTGAGTCAGTAAGGGAGGAAGCTCTACTGTACAATGTTGGAAGTCTCCACACCCAACAGCACAGACAGAGCTCCAGCTGGAAGGTCTCTCCTGGAATACTAATTTCCTCTCTTCTTGATGAGAAGTACAAGATCCTTTACCACTCCCACTCTTTGGCTGTGGGAGGCAGAGAACCCGTTCATATCCTTTGGCCAGTTTGTGAACACCCCTGTCCTTAGGGACAAACTCACATGCAAAGGCAGCATCAATTAAAGCTCTATTTGTTCTATAAATGTACTCATCCTAATGAAGGGCCTTGATAGTAGAGAGCACCTTGTCTTCTCTTCAAGCAGCTTTTAAAGCAATTACAGAAAGCAGAATTAGAGAATGTAGCCATTGAAGCAAAACATAAGTTTTAGTTGGAAAAAAATACTCCCTGGTGTTAATAATGCCAAGAGTTTGAATTTAGACTGGATAGAATTGTACCATGAGAGGAAAGGTACCTTAGCTTGAGGGTGAGGGACAGGGAGAAGGAGTGGTAAGTTTGGCAGAGCAGCTGGAAGTACAACAAACATGAATGCAGAACACCAGTTCTGGGAGGTTTTAAAGAAGCAATTTGGCTTCCTGGCTTTTTCAGGATTTAGAGGAAAGACCCCTGACAGCACAAGAACAGCATCTAATTTCTTGCTTTGATGAGCTCCAGTTTATACAGGATGGCTAAAATTTTCTGTAACAAATGCTGAAGACGTTCTTGCATCCAAACCTGCACTGGCTGTGGTTATAACTCAGCTGGGAGCCACGTCTCTCAAAACTCAGATCAACAGGAACTTTCAGCTCATTACTGCTTTATTCCAAGAGCTGCTCCTGCCACAACCCCCTGCTGGTCCTGCCCTTGGTGCCCTCCTTTGTGTCCATACCTTTCCCCAGGCCGGAGGTGGCCCCTGTGATCACCACCACTGCCTCCTGCAGGTAGGCTCGCATCCGCATCCACTGCAGCAGCCGGAACAGCGCGAAGATCCCCAAGCTGCCAAAAAGCAGTGGGATGATGACTGTGCTTGTGAAATCCATGAGCTTTCCTTTCTGAACTGTCTTCCTAGAGCCACAGGATGAAAGGAAAGACATCATTTCACCATGACGAAAACGAGCAAAGGCTTGAAAACTATTTTGAAATTATTTTTCTTAACCCTGCCTTAGACCACCAATAAACCACCAAGATACCTCTGTATCTTCTGCAGGTTTCCTCATCCCTTCATTTAGGCTTTGGAAAGTTCACATCAGTACCCAATTTTAAGTATTTAAATAGTAATGTGAACGTCCCAGCAGGACATCCTGTCAGCTGTCACGTAACAAACTTGGGTTCAGGGATGCTGTTCCCGTGTTTTGCCTTAAATTTACCCTCTCGTACGAAGTGTATTTGGAGTGGAAGTTCCTCGGGGCTGGGATATTTCTCCACATTCTTCTGATTGTATAAAACTGCTCAGATTTCTCTAGAACAGCCAGTACCACAGTATCTACAAGCCAGAGATCAGTTACTGTGCATTATCCCAGATGGATATAAGCCAGTCTGTCTTTTGGAGGCTCCAGGTTTTCTCTCTGAGCCAGTTATTTGCTTAACACACTGAAATCTCATCCTGGAATTGGATTCTGATACCAAGGCATAGCCCTAATCTCCTTGCTAAGCCATTCCTTCAAGGGAGTAGTTTATATGACAGCTTACTACAGGGCCAAAGAGCAAGTGGGACTTCTGTGAAAAGGCCACTAATTTTCCTTCTGTATATCCCTGAGCTTTTATCAAAGCTTGGTGTAAGAGTGGAGTTAATTACAACTCCTTCCTGAAATCTTCTGGGTCACACAGAAAGTCAAAACCAAACATCAGTGTATTCACCCTTCCCTTCTTTCTTGTGCAGGCAGAGTTTGAACTCTTGCAGTCTGAACTGCAAGACAGGCCTTTACTGGGAAGATACTGGGAGATTCTGGGCACACAACTTGTGCTCCTTCAAACAAAGGGACAGCATGAGAAGCAGAAAACAAGAGGTAACTAAGGCAGAATTCAGTGTCATTGAGTAGGACTGAGCTTGTATGGAACTGAGGGGATGGCAGAGGCTCTGCATGCCATGGAACAGAGCTAATGTGGAAAATATCAGGCTCTTCCAGATATCCATCAGGGGCTTGGAGAGAATTCCTCAAATAGCTGCTCAGTGAACAGCTTGCTGAAATAGTAGTGAACTGAGTAAAGTAAGTATTTCTGGGGGTACAGCTGGAACACAATAAAATAACACATAAAGACAGCTCTAAATAAACTTGGCAAGGTCTAAAAACAAAACCATCAAGTTAGAACACAGCTCTTCTTGGGGTCCTTTGGAGCTTCCCATTCCTGAACTAACTCGTGTGTGCACGAAGTCCTTCCTGGTGTGATCCACTGTGGATAATGCAGGGAGACATCCGGAACTGCAGCTCCCCCAGGCACAGGGAGTGTGCCCAGAGTGGGAAAGCAGAAACCCAAAAGGAGGATTCAGCTCAGGCCATTGCAAAGCATCTTAATCCTCCAGCCCTGAGCTGAGGGAGTGCACACAGGGTGTATTTTGTACTGGTTTGCAGCCATGAACTGGTACAGTTGATTTGACGTGAGAAAATGGATCTTCCCTAAAATAATTCCTGGGAAAGAGATGTTTTGACACAAGGCCACTGGCCTCTTCAGGCTGGATGAGAAGGTTCTCCTGACTAATTCATGCTCAGCTGGTCATTGAAAGCAGCTGCCTTCTTTATGATTCCCTTTTTTTGCTCTCTCAAAGGTCTCTTGAGAGTCAGAACACGAGGTGTGGGCAGGAACAACAGGTGCTGTGCTGACATTGGGCTTACAGGACATTCTGGAATCAAAAAAAAATCTTCAGCCCACGTTTAGGCCTTTTCATTATTTCCAAAGTGGGAGTTGACAGGTGCAGTGGCACTTCCTTCATGAGGCACTGGAAAAATCTGGCCCTGCTCTGGTTCTGGTTTCAGTGAAATGCAGGTGAAAAGGTAACTGGGAACAGAGGGCTTTCCTGACACCTCTCCTAACTACAGCACACTGAGATCTGAAAAGTATGTCCAAGTCTTTTATTGTTTTTCTTTCCTTTTTCTCCATGTTATACACAGGAACTGAGAAGATTGTCCATCTCTGCCTGAAGGCTGCAGCAAGGCAAGAACCCAGGCACGAGCAACAGCCTGCTTTGGCAGCTTCCAGGCTGGAGTCTGCATCAACAGGTAACTCCTCTGGGGAGGGGAAACATGGGATGGGGAAGAGAAGGAAGTGGAGCAAGAGAGAGAAGGATTTGCCAGTCAGAGATGTAGATCTCTTTATATTAGGGCATGCAGATGCAGTACCTTCTTCCAAGGTGCTCAAATGGCCTCTTAACAAAAACCCAGAACAAAGAAAATCTCAGTTCAGTCAGAGAGAGAGAGAGAGAGAGAGAGGAAAACCCAGCTGAATAAATTATTTGGGACAGAAGAACTTCTGTAGCACTTCTGACCTACAGCAACAAGTTCTGCTTTGATTTCGTGACTTGCTTCTATCACAAATCCAACTTTAGGTAACATTTTGAAGTAGCCAAACAGACACCCCAGAGCAGCTAATGTGGTGTCACATTAAAAACGTGGGCGAGGAACACGTGGGTTCCATGTTCCATGCCTAATTTGAGGTGAACTGAGTATCTCAGACCTCCTGCTCAAAGGTCTGAGACCCCCACTATCACCTTTGTTCGATAATTTGGGTATTCATGCTGGAAAAAAAAAAAACCCTGTTATTAAAAAGTAATGTTTATAACATCAGGTTATCAGAATGAGAGAAGCCACTGCTCATAAACTGGTTCAAATCAAGTCCTGTAATTCCCAATTCTCCATCCCAAAAGGCAGGATTGGAACATGCAGGTTATTAGAGAGCAGAAATAAGAACACTGATAATGTGAGCAAATACAGGTGATTGGAAACTTTTTGAAGGCTTCCCATAGAATAAATCACATTTATCCAATTAAAAAAAAACAAACAGAACTTTCCCCCTGAAACAAAAACTGGATGTTATCCTATAAAAGCCAGGACAATGGTTTCTGAAGGAACAAGGATATTAATTAATAATGTCAAGGGTGCACTAAAGGCAGCAAAGATGAGACCAGGTCCCAAAGAACCAAACCCCTGAAAGCTTCTCCAAACAACACTGATTCTGCAGCTTCAGGCTCCCAGAATCACATTGTCCTTTACGTGACGAGTGGCAGCAACTGGGAGGCTGCATTCCCAAATCCAAAGGTTGGGGGGATAAAGGGAAGGGAAAAAAATCTGGTTTTCCTAAGGAAAAAAAGCACAGCCCCTCTAAGCTTGGGTGAGGAGTTTAGTGTGAAGAAAGCACAATGTCCTACCTGAGAAAAGGGCTCACTTGCAGTGACTCTGAGCTGGAGGCTCCCTCCGGTCCCGGAGCAGGACAGCCCTGACTTAAATTTGGAAATGGCAGCAATCCAAGCAAATGTGCCGAGTCCAATGCCAGCTCAGCCACGGGCTGCCTCTAAAAACAAACCTTGGGAATACAGGCTCTGACCTTTCCAATGGAAGGGGGAGAATTTAACCCCCAGACTGAAAAGATAGAAGTGACCTCAAACTTCTGAAACCAGTAAAACTCCTAAGGAGGAATGCAGCAAGTGACAGAGCTCCTCATTCCAAACAGGAAACAGGAGAAGGAAAACAACAACCCAACTGCAATTCTCAAAATTAACTTGCCACCCAGGCATTACCTGAAGCATCACCTAAGGAAACTCTTTGTTGTATCACAGCAGTCATTCAATGGATCCTGCCTAAGTTCTTCCATAATTGTTATGCAAAACAACAACCTCAACCCACGGTGCAGCAAGAGGGAAAAAAATATGTTTCCAGCACCCAAAAATCAGCCTGGACTTGAGAAATTATCTGGTCTTCCACCTGCTCTAGTGGAAGGTGTCCCTGTCCATGGCAGGGGGTGGAATGAGATGGGATTTAAGGTCCCTTCCAACCCAAACCAGTATAGGATTCTATTAAATCGTCTTGTCAAAAATCTTCCTGCCACTTTTACTCAATTGCAAACTGTAATTCCAACCCTCCCACGCGGAAATCCTCTATTGGTGTTCGGGACAGAAACAAAGGTGGCATGATTAGAAAGCTGAAACATTTGCTGTTCCAAAGAGAGCATTTTGCCGACATTTACCAAGTCAAGAACTACCTAAACCACCGTGCGAACATGACAGCTGGCTGTCTCCCTATTCATCTATAATTACGTGTTTAATGTCGGTAGAGCGGTGAACTCTGTCCTGGAGAGCGCTGGGTGTCCCTGCGCACACCAGCGCCGCCTTCTCCCAACCTCTCCCGCACTTCCCAGACCCCCGCCCCTCTCAGGGCCGCACCCGCAGCCCCCCGGCCCCTCCCGGGTGTCCCCTGTGCCCTCCTGGCCCTCCTTGTCCCCCCGTCCCCACCTGGTCACCGCCGTCACCATGGCCACCGCCGGAAGTGGCGCCACCGGCACTTCCGCCCGGGCTCCGCTGCGCGGCCGCTCCGCCCTGACGCCAACCGGAAGTCGGTGCCGGAGAGCAGCTGCCCTCACCTGTCCGCCCGCCTGTGCAGCCCGCCTGGGAGCGGCGTTGCCAACCGTGGGTTCCGGCCTCTCGGGATTCTACCCCCGGGTGGGGATTGCCCTGAGCCCCAGAATCCCAAAATCCCAAAGGGATCAGGCTGGAAGGGACCACTGTGAAGCATCTGGTTCAGCCTCCCTGCTCAGCAGGGCGATCCCAGAGCACGGCACAGGACTGCATCCAGACAGCTCCGGAATGTCCCCGGTGAGGGAGACTCCACGCCCTCTCCGCTCTCTGTTCAGGGCTCGGGCACTGCACAGGAAAGTTTTTTCTCACGTCCAGGTGGAACTTCCTGGGCATCGGTTTGTGTCCATTCCTCTTGTGCCCTTGCTGGGCCCCACGGAGCAGATCCTGGTCCATCTCTGAACCCTCCCTGCACATCCTGAATTCCCATCTGCGGTGGTCACTGTTTCACCTGTTCCTTGCTGATTACACCGACCTGAATTCTGTCCTCTTTGATTTCTCCACATGAAAAGTGAAGATGCAGGAACAATCACAGAATACGCTCAGCTGGAAGGGACCCACACAGGTCATCAAGTCCAACTCCTGGCCCTGCACAGGACACCCCCAAAATCCCGCCCTGTGCCTGAGAGTGACATTGGCACGGGACAGGACTCTGGGCAAGGTGTGACTGTGAAGAATAATGGCAAATTCCTGTAGTAGGAAAAAAGAGGCATTTCTACAGAGCCTCTTTCAAATCAATGACTGGGGAACACCTGATTTCTCTGATTTTCCATGAGCTCTGTGCAGAAATGGGGCCTGAATGTGCTGCAGGTTGTGCAGCTTTAAATCCCCTCGCTCGGGTGCTGGCACTGATAAGGGCCATAGAGCGTTGCCAGGCTGTAGCACAAGCCTGACTCCAGTGATCCCAAAAGCCCAAAGTCCAAATGTGTCAGGACTCTTGCCCTGAGCAATGAAAGGCACTGGGAGCTTCTCCACCTCTTTGTGAAGGTGTCTGTGAGCAGAAGGCACACTTACAGAGGCATTCAGAGATAGTGAAGTGTTTTCCAAGGGCAGTTAATCCCAGATGTCTTCCCCTGTGAACAGCAGTGGGATAAAGGACAGCTTTTTACAGCAGCTCTTTGAAAGATGGTTTTATCATAAATTTTTATGATAACTTTTTTCTGCTTCTCTATTCTAATAAGGAAAACACTGAAATTAATTCAAAGCTTTAACATCGGTGCATCATTAGTAAGGGATTGATATTTCAGGGAAAAAGGCAGAAAATAATTCAAAATCTTCCTTAAAAAATCACTTTCTGAAAGAAAGGATGATAATGCACTTTTTTGACTTCAGGGACAATATGGAAGGAAATGGAAGAATCAATAATTTTATTTACACAAATGAAATCGAAAAATCAAACCCAGAAGAAGGCAGTTTATGTTATGGCAGCCTTACTGGAACCTGTAGTTGGCGCTGTCTTCTGAAAATCAGAGCTGGAAAAAGCCATTTCCGTCCTTCTTTCCCACCCAAGCAGGGCAGGAAGAGCTGTAGCCTAATGCACAGGACAGCAGTTACCTGAGAGCTCTGCCCAAGCTGCTCTGGTCATTTACCTGGTATCTCCCAGGTGTTTATTTTAACAGGGAATGGTCTGTCCCCAGACTGGCAGGAGCTGGGAGAGTTGACTGAAACCAAGTGCCCAGTGAGTCACACAGCAAAGGGTCAGACTGGAGCTGCAATTGGAGAGGGAAAGTCAGTGAAGTAAAGCTTGACTTTGTTGCTTTGATTGGGATTCCATTTTCTTAGGTTAATCTAATGTAATTAGCAACAAATCCACCTCTGATTTAAACCTGCTCATTGACACATCACACACTGGATGAGGATTAGATGATTTACTTATGTCAACATGTCTTTGCTCTCAGAAACATTAGTGGAGAATCTACCCCAAATCTAGGACTGGTTTTGGAGACTGTGCAAGCCCCAACTGGTAAATGTTGGTATAATCTAAAACCATGCTTGTTGTTTTTATTAGCACTCAAATCTCTTCTCTTTTCTTTCTCACCGTGTCGGGCCACAACTGCATAGGGCTGGAATCCTTTTAGCATGTTAACACTTTCTTGACAAGCATCCTGCTGTTCTATCGCTGCCCTCTTGCAGTGCAGGAGCTCTTTTTTGAGGGGGAGAAAAGAAAAAATCTCCAAACTCAATGAACTGTTTGCACTTGAGTTTGGTGACATCTGCTTTACTGCATTACTGAGTGCGGATCTGCAGCCTTTTAACTCTCGTCTCTAGGGCAGCAATTTTGTGCCCTAGTTCTTGTGGGCTCTCATTTGTCACCTTTTTTCTCCAGGAGTATAAGATGTAGTTTCTTGCTGTAAGAAAAGCTTTGGCTGCTTACCCTAAGAGACAAGATCTGGGCAGAAATCCCCCCAGGGTAACAAAACTCTTCCCCAGGGAAAATATCCCTGAACTAGTTTGAACTGAGAGCTCCCAGTTTCACAGCGCCTTTGGCTGGAAGATGTAAATGTTCAAAGGGCTGTGGTATGATTAAAGATTTTCTTGTCTCAGCCTCTCATACAAGGGTGCAGACTCTCCTCCTCCCCTCCCTGCTCCCATAATTGGGTTTATAGGGTGAATGAAAACATTCTAGGGTAGTAGGGGGAAAAAAACAGACCTGGGATGGAAAACAGAAAAATAAGGGCTTCTCGGGGCTTTTCCAATTCTTTGCCCCTGCAGCTCTTTGCAGATTTGTCTGTGTCTCTTCCAGACAGTGACCCAAGAAGATGGTTGTTTTGCCCCATCTTAACTTTTGCCCCAGTTATAGTTCTGGTTTGGAACTGGGCTCTGACTCAAGGACATCGAACTCCTTTCAGAGAACTCTTTCTGGATACTTGGTCACTGTTTTTCTCAGCTCTTGTCTCTGGGAGAATTTTGCTGCAGGTTCGGTTCATTGCGGTTCAGTTTTTTTCCACCACCTGAGTATTATTTTTCTTTTCCAGCTATTTTCTATAAGGTTTGTTTGTAATTACGGTCTCCTCCAGAGCCTGCACTGCAGCATTTCCAAGCCCAGTGTGAGAACAGTGTAGACTTAGTGAAACTGCATTTCTGATCTGTGATCGTGCTGCAAATCCCCAATCCTTGCAAATAACCCAAAAGCTGGGGAAGAAGGAGAGGAAGCAATATCCTCTCCTCCTGCAGCTAAAGATCCCCATACTCCACAATCATTTTAATGGAGCTGAATGCTTCCAGAGGAGATAGTGCTGTTTTGTTGCACACAGACATGGCAAAGCTGAGGTACCATTTCCATAAAAATATGCTAATTGTGTCTTTTTTAATTGCTGAGGGGACAGCTCAGGCCCCCTGTACAGAAATATTTCCTACCTGCAGCTTCACTGCTCTCAGGATATCCAACCCTGTCCTTCCCTGCTGCCTTCCCTTTTTGATTTGGAGTAGGAAAAGCAAGTAAGGGCTGAGGGCTGGGCCCCCAAGAGCTGTAAAGCCGCAGGCACATCTGCAGAGGAGTGGAGAGCCCACCCCTCTCGTGGGTTTTGGTGGGTCAGGAAGGAGTTAAATGACAACAGAGGGAGAGGCTGTGCTATTGTTCAGGCATCCCTGGGTCCAGGGTAGCTGATCTCTATTCCCGGATCTGCCTCTGGCTTCCTGCACGACCTTGGACCGCTCACTTACCTTTTCTTTTCCTTAGCTCCCAAACTACAGCATGGAAATCCTTCTCTTCCTGTGGTGCCTCCTTCCCTGCGGGTTTCAGGGGGGCTGAGATTCTCTGGTGGGAGATGAGGGGAGGAGAGGAACGCGTTTCCACTGAGAAAGATTTAGGGAGAGGGCAGCAATTTTGGGGGCATGTTCCTGTTCGTTCAGGTCCAGCACGGGCTGTGCATATTTGGGTGATATTTGCGGGTTTTTAGCACCAAACCTGTGGTGAAAGGCAAATGTTGGTGCAGCTGCCCAGAGCGCTGCCAGCTGCAAGGAGCCTGTTCTTCACTAGATGGTGCTTTGATCAAAGATTTGGATAACCGCAGCTCTTTCTGCACAGAATTTCCTAATTTTTCTTCCCCAGTCTCCATTCCTGCCCCTCTTTCTGTGCTTTAACACCACGGGGGCCACTTAATCATGCTGGATATCGAACAAGGCTAATCTGTGGTACTGCAGGCTCCAAGCACCCACCAGTCCGCCGGGCTCCCGGGCTTTGGGGTTTGAAGTGGGGATCAGTGCTGCTGGGCTGTGGCAGAGAATTGAATTCTTTCCGTGTTTTCTATTCCCATAAGGAAAAGGCTTCAAAGAGCAGGTCCCCTCCCCCTCTCTGCTGGTGAAGGGCATTTAGGGAAGCTGGGAAAAAAAATCCAGCCCTGACAGACGCATTTATTTAACAAATCACTGCCTTTCCCTACCTTAGCAGAAGACTGGGTGTTTTTTAAAAAGGGGATTGCTGCTTTTATATCCATCTTTGTATTCAGGAGATGGTTACCTAGCCAAGGTCATTGCAGCTGCATGCCAGGATCGAGCAGCGAGCCACCCTCCTCTTCCTTGAATGAGCACTGCTTTCAGTGGGGCTCCCCCAAGGAAAAAATGGGAATTAGGCTTGGATCTGGCCAGCGCAAGATCCCAAGCTGCTGCCGGGCAGAGAAATCCACAGGAACAGCGTCCCCTTTTCCAACGACAGCAGAGGAGATGAATGAAGCTGTAATCAAACATTTCCTGTGCAGACATGCACGGGGCTGGGCTGTGCTGTGACAGCCTGTTCCCGGCACTCCAATCCGGCACACACAGGGAGAACCAGGGGCTGGGCCCCCGCCACGTCTCCCTGAGGCTGTCGCCTCCCTGGGGATGGTTCCTGCAGCCTGGTGTCCCCAGTGCCTCGGTGCCAGGCTGCTGTGCCAGTGCCCGCGGGCATCCCGGCGCTCCTGCCGGCTTCCATCGCGCACAGCTCCCTCTCCGTGCGGTCTGGCAAGCATTAATGAATGGGGCTGGGGCTGGGGCTGGGGCTGGGGCTGGGGCTGGGTGGCTGCTCCGACCCCACAGCCACTCACAGAGTGACAGTCCGAGATCTCGCTCCTGTCCCCGGCACCGCACCGGCCACTGCTGCCACCGCCAAGATCGCGGGTTCGATCCCCGGATGGGCCATTCACGTCTGAGTTGCACTCGGTGATCCTTGTGGGTCCCTCCCAGCTCAGAATATCCTCAACTCCCAAACTACAACATGGAAATCCTTCTCTTCCTGTGGTGCCTCCTTCCCTGCGGGTCTCAGGGGGGCTGAGATTCTCTGGTGGGAGATGGAACGCGTTTCCACTGAGAAGGAATGTGATTCTGTGCCTGCACATGTGCGCTAAGCTGGCCGGTGCCCGCAGCACGCCGCTCCCCACATGCAGGATGTTGTGCTCGTGGCAGCGATGTCCCCACAGCAGGGACACGGCGATGCCGGACTGCAGTGTGACACAAAACTCCTCTCGGGACCGGGAGCTGACACGGATTTCTCTGTCATTCCCCTGTTGTCAGCGTCTCACTGCACATGCATTTGTTCATTAGTAAGATACTGATGCTGACTAAACCCTGACCCTGCATCACACAGAAATGCGCCCAGAACTGCGGGGTTCGGACTCGTATGGAGAATGAGAAGTGGGGACAGGGCATTTCCTCACATCTATTCCATCTGGAGAGCAAACTCCTCTCCCAGTCCCTCCTGGCTGACAGGGAATTGCACCACCGGCGTGTGCAGATTTTTTTTGTTTTCCCCCCGAAATGTGCTTGGTTTATTGTTTTCCTCCGATGGAATTTGCCAGCGTGTCCCAAATTATGTGGTTCTGAAATTTAAAAGCAACATACCTGTGTGGGGGAGAGAATGAGTGGTTTTGACTGTGCAAGCTGGCTCTTCCTTCCCTCCTCCCTTCTCCCCACATCCCCATGTGCTATGGAGCCAGCTGCTCTCGGAATAGTTTGGGAATGAAATGTCACCATTTGAAACTGGTGAGTCACACTTTTGGGAGGAGGGGAGGAGAGAATCTGAAATCTTGCCGTGTAGCAGAGCGTCTCCTGGTGAGTACAGAGAGATTTTTAAAACCACAGACTCCCTGATGATGGAGTTGAGGGGCTTTGAACAGAGGCTTCTGGGTGTGTCCGCGCTGCTTTTTGCAGGAGGATCTCAAAATCCTCTGCAAACTTGAATTTTCTTCCCCAACATGCCCACTGCAGCTGGATGCTGGTGCCTCCTCCAGCAGCACTGGGTTGTATCTGTCTGACAACACACCTACAGTGACTCTCTTAATTAAGTCTCCCGCACTGCTGCGAGGTGTGTAATTACAGCGAGACCTGACTTAAGCATCCACTCGAGGGACTAACAAAAAAATTTCTTTACCAGAGCAGGGAGGAACAGAACTTTACTGAATCAATTTTTTTGGATATTTTAGGGGAAGTTTATTAAACAAAGGAGGGTAATTATTCTGGTTCTTCTTTCTCCCAAAATAAGGATGATGCCTTTAATATACTGAGCATTAACATAATCAGGGTTTTTTTCCCTACCAAAAGGATACTTGAGAAATTCTGTCTTTTAACAGAGATTACTATTAAAAAAGTGTCAATTAGTGCAAATGGTGGCAATGAGCTTGCAAAACGAACTGTTTATCAGAAGCTCAGCAGTTCTCCCTCCCTGGCCAGTGATAAGATTTTTTTAGTGAAAGGGCAGCATTCAGGATTGCAGTTTTAGGGTGCTATAACCACCCATTTTCAGCACTCTACCTGGCAGTTTGGCCTTGCAGGTACCAAGAATGGTGTGTCTGGAGGTAGCTGTAATACTAATGGTGTCTCCCAAAGAGCTGTAGCAGTTCCAGGAGGATGGATTTTGGCTGTTGCTGCCCCAGCCTGCTGTCAGAGGTCTCAATCCTGCCCCCGAGGTGGGAGCTGGGCTGTGCATCCCCACACACAGCCCAGGGTGTTAATCTAACCCACCAATTATTTCAGGTTCCATTGCTATTCCGAGCACTGCAGTGACATGGAGAGGAGATGTGCCACCCATCCTGCAGCCCCTGTTTGTGCAGGAATGATCTCCAGCTGAAGGACAGGGGGAAGCTGAAAATAGTAATATCAGAAATAGCCCCCAGAGGGGCTGTCAGCCCTCGAGTCCCACCTTCAGTGGCATTCTGAGTTCATGCTGTGAGTAAAACTCCCAAATTGCTCACCAAGCTTGCAGCGAACTTGGTGGGGATTTTGCAAGCATAAGCCCTGGAGGGTTTGATGCCATCTCTGTCTGTTTTATTTGGAAGACTGAGCTCGAAGTGAGATTTTATGAAGTGTGCATTTCTATCTCAAATTCTAGATAGTGTTAACTAGAAACCCACATCCTCCATTGTCACTGGATTTGACAGCAATCACCCCTGGCTGCAATAATTTGCTGCAGAGCCTCAGATTTTCTTTAATACAAAATAAAACAGCCTCAGAGACAGCCTTGAAAAGTCAAATCTGGGTGCTATTCCACGTGCATTTTCTCAGCAGAAAAGCCTGTTTATTCTCTTAAGTGTATCACTGTTGCCGTTTTTTCTTAACTCAGACTGTCACAGTGATTTTGCACTGCAGGGCTCCAGAGTCCAACCAGCAACGCTGCAGGAGCTGGAAGTTGCAGCAGCAACGTAGGAGTGAGCCGAGGAGCCAGGTAACAAAAGGGAACCCCTCTGGGTACCTGCTACACCTTCAGGTGTGAACTCAGAGCTATTCCAAACCAGGAACTCCTAAGAGATTGGAATGTCAATGGATCATCAATTCTGAGGCATAATGACAGCATTTTAGTGCTTGATATTGTCTTACTTCTGTTTGTTCTAGCATAGGTGTTTGCCTGGTAGGTTTAGCTCACCGGATTCCTGATGGGGATTCCCTTTAGCCTGCAGTTTCCTGCAGATAACTCCCATGATAACGCTGGGTATGATCAGTGTAAATACTCCCTATGGAAAAGCAGCTTATTCTCAGAATGAGGTTATTGTCCTTTCAAATAGAGTAACAAAAGACAAATTTACTGAGTATACAACTCACTGAAGTGCTGTGTGTTTCAAAGATACGTGATGATTTCTTTAAAATTCAATGGATTTTTGCCCAAATCAAAGGATTTTGTCTCATCACCTACAGTGGGATTTCCCAGAGGGCCTGAGACAACACATCCTCAGCCTTTTGGACCTTGGCTAAACTGATACATGTGGAATGTGTGGAAGTCTTCCCAACAGGAACAAGCAACCCTGGAAGGCCAAGATTACCGCAGATCTGGCGGGCGAGGGGAGAGAAAAAGACAACTGAAATGACGTTGGACATTCATTAGCAAAGCATTGTCAGAACACAATAGAAGAACAGACAAAAGCCAGTCCAGATTCTGTGGTATTTCCTAAAGGGCTCCCTCTGGCACATGGCTATTCCCTGCCAATCCTTCTGTATTGTCTTTGATAATGAATAGAAGCTGAACAGATGATTGTTGTATTGTCCACTAAGTGATTCATTTACATTAAATAGTGCTCCAAAAGTAGGCTTTGGGTGGACTCTTTTAGTCACTTCAGTTATTTATTTATACAGTTTAATTACTGTCTTTTAACTCTCCACTGTAATAATTATTTCCTGATTGCTTCAGCTAAATTATTCCTCTGAAGTCAGTGGCCCAACAAGCCCTGACATGAGAAGCAGCATCCCTGCATTTTCAAAGGTGCTTAATTTTGAATGGCCCCCTCTAGGGAAGTGCTCCTGATTTGGGATGGTGCTGAGATTCTTGAGAACCTTCTGTTTGTGTCATATCTTTGTTACCTAAGCTTTAGGTTTCTGTTTGTGTCACATTTTTGTTACCCTGCTTCAGCAACTGCCTTTACCTGGTGATTAAAGCAAGCTACGCGTCCTCAGGATCTCCCTGAGCTTCAGCCTTCTTCTGGGTTGTGTGGCATCATCATAAACCCAGATGAGACCCAGCAGACACAGAAATAAAACCATCCTTCCCTCTGCATAAAGCCACAAAGCACTGCCGGGGTTTCCCCTGGTGGCTTCCACTGTAACCCTGCAGCGCTGCTCTCCCTGTGTTCCTGCTCTCCCAGGGGCCCGGATCGCTCCGTGCTCAGTGGAAGGCAATGGAATCAAGCACTGCATTAGCAGCCCCATAATAGCTGTGCTCAGTGGAACCCAGCTCCCTTCATTAATCCAGAAAATGAGTTGTTTTCGTACATTTGAGAAGCTAATTATTTAAGTGCTGGGAATTAAGGCTCATCAGATGCTGGTGACTGAGTTTGGTTTTGCATCCCAGGGGATGGAAGGAGACCGAGGGAAGCTGGTTTTGCACAGGTGAGCAGTACAGCAACTCACCAGTCCTGGAGCTGGGAAGAGATCCCTGTCTACAGATCCCTAGCTCAGTTTAAAGGCACAGGAAAGGCACAAAGTTAATTTCTGGGCAATAGAGCAGCGATAGGGGATACACATCATAAAGTCACCCCAAGACAACCTGATGCATAAAAGCCCCTCTCTTTGTGTATCTCTGTTCTTCTAGACATCATCCAATGACTCAGAGAAATTGTGGATGCCCAGTAATGCCCAGAGAAGTTATGAATGCCCCATCTCTGGAAGTGCTCAAGGCCAGGCTGGTCTAGTGGAAAGTATCCCTGTGCATGGCAGGGGGTTGGAACTGGATAATCTTTAATGTGTCTTCCAACCAAAACCATTCTCTGATCCTATGAGTCTGCCCATTCAAATAGACTTTTTAATCACCACTGATCAAATAACTCTATAGTTTTACTTTTTCCTACCAGGAAAAGGTGTTCTCCACTTGAGGGTGATGTAACCTTTATATTTTGCAATAAATCAATATTGCCTTGTCTCAGGTGGGTTTTTAGAAAGGGAAACAAGCTCACACCATTTGTTCTCCTATAGTCAGTTGTCCTTCAGTGTTACCTTTGACCACCATACTCAGAGAAGGGTTTCGATAGAAATGCTGCTCCCTGACCTAACAAGGGACCTTCCAGTGCCTTGGGAAACAGAAGATGAACTGTGTGAAAACCCCCCTCGTCTGTGAGAAACCACAGATGAGGCCAGATCTGCTGTTCTAAACAAAGTTTTTACAACAGAATGACTTGTAACAGTAGATGGGTGCTTTTGACATTCTTCCCAGAAACTGACAGAAAATCTATTGATGCTATTGCCAATAAGTATAGGCTAAGGAACAGGGACTTGGTTCCGATACTGTCACTGGATAGATCCCCTCTTCATTACAAGCAGCTTGCCAAGAACAAATGATTCAATTTTTATGGAGATAGCCAATGTCCTGTGTTCTTCAGAGACTGAGGGAGTGAACTGCTCTGTGTGTTCAGTTGAAGCCAGATGTTAAAGTATTGTCTGGATGTAATTGGCTTGACAAATAGCAGGAGTGACATTTTAGCTCCATTCAAGTCAGTGGCAAAATTCCTGTTGAGTTCAGCTGGGGCCAAGATTTCATTCTCTGACAGTGCTGACGGGAAATCTAACGAGTGATCTTCAGAAAAATAAGCACAGGCGTTGTGTTTTTCTAGGACTAGTTTCAATCCATGGGCCATGAATCCTTGGAGTCCTGTGCACTGCTTTGAAGAGGTCTGCAGAAGATCTCAAAGACAAGGAATTTTAGTGTCAGTACCTTTAAATTCGCTATACGGGGGTCCATGATTCCAAGGGAGAATGTCAGGAGCTGATTACCAAGTTCAGAATCAGCTTGATCCTTGAAATCCACCTATCTGTGGATTGACATCCTTGGACTGACATTATCATTCTGGCAGGATCTGCACAGCTGAACCAATCCTTTGTCACGGAATGTTGTGGATTCAAGAAGCTGCTCTGTCTCCTGTATTAAGACTGAACTACATGGAAATCTCTGCTCTGGCACCTACCAGGTGCCGTTACCACTGAATTGGGATGAAAACAAGGCTTTTTAGAGAAGCTGGTGTAGCTGGGACTACACAACCCATTTGGTTTTGTAGCAAGGTCAGTACTCCGTCCCCAAGATAAATGACAGGTACCAGTGTTTCCCTACAGACCTTCAGGTGTCTGAGGTAACTCAGCTGAACTTTGTAGGGAATCAGAAGCAATCAGCTTCAGGCAGAACCACACAATGGATTTTGCCTGTGATATCTCCAGAGCTTTAAGCCCTGCAGCCAGACATACAACCTCATCTGCTTTAAAGCCTCTGGATTAAGCAATGGCAGTACTACTTAGATGGAAGTTCAAAATGCTTGGATGACAAAAGGCTTGAGCTCAGGGGAAAAAGAAAATCACTGAAGATTAAAAATAGGGTAATTTTTAAGAGTTAAAAGTGGTTTTTTTAGGCTTTAAAATATTCTTCTCTGTGTGTTTTGGTAAGCAGAGTTGTTCTGTAAGTTCTTTCCTTTTAGAATGTGGAAGAACTTGTATTTTTCAGAGTGCCTGAAAAAATGCAGGAGAGGTACTGAGGAATCTTCACGTATTCTGTATTGGTTATTAGCATGGAGAGCCCCTGTGCTTGCAGGAGCAAAGCTCCTGAACATCCCCCTTCAAATCCACTTGCGGAGCCAGGGGCTTCAGCCTCTTGCAGGTCCAAACTTAGACCAGCTTCACTTGTACTCCAGGGTTACAGGAGGAATCCTACCCAAATCCTTGATGTTGCTCACACACCTGATCAAAGAGAAAGGTTCCTGTTTACCTGAGAACTACGAAGGACATTTTAACACATCTCACGGCAAAGCATGCCCAAGTGATGAGGTAACAGTTGATTCATGGCTATCCAGAGGAGTCTAGAAGTGCCACCTTGGGATGACATGGATAGAAGAGACAGTTACTTTGCTTTTCCATGTGAAGAACGCTGCTTCTCCCCAGCTGAGCTATCATGGAATGCAGATGACTCTCTGGAGGAAGACTTTGCTGCACATTTGCAGTGTGTTTTAGCTACTATCAACATTTATATTCCACTGGCATTTGAGGGTAAGCACTAATTAGCATAATCATCAATGCTTTAAAATGAAAAATTCCTCCAAGAGACACAGGAGGGATCGAAACTGTTTCCTTCCCCCAGAGGCAAATCCTTTCCCAAGCTATCTGCTGCACCAAAAGGTTTTATTCTAGAAAAATTCCCAAGCTATGCCCAAGAGTAAATTAAACTACAGCAAACTTGTAAACTCGTGTGTGTGTGCAGCAAGCCACCCTGATTTGACAATTACTACCTCACAAAATGTTGTCACTATTTTCCACTCCTATTTTGTTTTGGCTGCCACTCTGTGCTGTTGTGTCACCTTTAGTGTGTGGGCTGCAACAATGAAGAAATGTTTGTAGAGTTGGAAGTTTTTATACTTCATAGGAAAGATTCTGGTGTATTTACAGGACAGAAAGCAAAGGGTTTAATGGCACATGTAGAGTTTTGCCTCAAGCTCCCTAAGTCAGGAGCTGGCCTCAAAAAAATCTCAAAACCCACTGTTTTCTACACTATTCCAAAGTCCATTTTTACTCTGGTTCCAATTACCACAATCTAGCTTGAATAAACCCCTTTTTATGGAGAATAAGGTGCCAAGAAAACCTTGGGGGAACTTTAAGTTTGAAAGGTAACGTCTATACTTTGGAAATGTCCCCTAAGAGTTGATCTTAAAATTTCCACATTGATGCCTTTGGGAAGTGACAGTGGGTCTCACCAGGTGTGGTACAGGATGGGTGTCCTGCATGTGGGTTCTTTGTGGCTCAGAGGATTCTCCTCACATCTTCAGCAGGGCTTCAAGTGATGGGCAGAAACCTCCAGGACAGGAGTACTGTGCTAATTGCTCTGGAAATGGCCAGAGAGAAAGATCAGTATTTTTCCAAAGGAAATTGATCTTTGAGAGGGAACCTAAAAAATGTAGGTGTTTCTTAAAACAATTGCATTTAAACTCACAATTCTTGTTATTTCTGCATAAGACACCACACCCTACAGGGAGTAAACACGGGGACTCTGCAAGACAGAGTGGCACAGAAATCTCCGTGAAAATTTCAGAGTCTGCAGCACACTGAACATATGTATTGTCTCCTTAGTATCCTGTTTTTTCAGCAAGATGGACTTAAATTTCATTGGCAGAAATTCTCTCTTTTATCTTTATCTCCTGTTTTGATGTGGTAGCCATGGAGAAAAGCCCCAGATTAGTAACAGTTGGTTGGTGCAGAATAAGAATAACTTTCTGCTTCTATTTAGACTGTAGCAATATTGGGAGTTTTGCTTAATTGGAAGTACTCAGAGAATAATTATTAGATGCTGTTAGGACATTAATCACCCATCCCATTCCCTTCTATCCACCTTGAGCTGGTAATCCCTAACTGCCCTCTTTTCTGAAGAATGTTTAGGTGGTTTTCACAGGGAAGGGGCCGGCTCTCTCTGACTCTTGCTTTCGAAAACTGGTTAATTCTCCTGGAAGTTGGGTTAACACAGGAAGAACGTGGAGCACCAATTCCTGTTCCCTTTCCAAGAGGTGTAGGCTGCACTGTGATGACTTAATAGGTCTAATGATTACATAGGGTCAAAGAGAGGGTACAGCCTCCCTCCAGATTTCACTTGTAATCCTCTGAAACATTCAGCGCAATTTGTGTACACAGCGGGATAATTGTGCCCTTTGCTGACTCTTGGCATCTTTCTTTTCCACCTGTGGGGCAATTCCAGGTTTATCGCTGGAGCATAATCCCCAGACTGCATGGAAGAGGGATTTCTGGGAGAGGCTAACAAGCAGTATGAGCCAGGAGATGGAACAATTGCAGGTGTCCCACGCAGAAGGACAGTGTGTCCTGCTGCTGCCTCAGCCTGGGGGTACAAACCCAGCTCTTTTTTTAGCCCTACTTTGCCACCAAACCTTCTGGTTATATACAAATAATAAACTAAGTCTCCTATTACCTACCTTGCTTTCTTTTTAAAACAGCAGCACCTCTGGAGGAAATGGAAAGTCCTCAGGTGATTGTCACAAATTTTTGCCTTTTATTTCGTGCAAGCTGCAGCAGCAGGTCAGGAAACTGGACACTATATGAAGATCTGCAAGGTGAAGATTTCAAGGTTACAGCTCCCGAGAAGTGTGATTAGCAAGCACTGAAAAATGGGATTGGTGAAATAATGTGGTGGCACTTCACCACTTATTTCCTTGTTGCACAGTGTTTGCAGTGCTTGCCTAAGAAGCCTCTGCAAAGCCTCCAGTCTCTCTCTTCAGAAACCACAGCAAAATTCCTATCCTTTCCCTCCTGCCTCACTCCATTATGTAATGCTATAGTGTGTGTGTGGCATGCAAGCTGAAAACTATGTACAGATTCCAACATTTTTCACTGTCTTCCCATTTCCTTGTATAGGAAAAAGCTTAAGTAACACCAGTTCTGGTTATACACCGCTTTTGTTTCTTCCCTCTGGAAACACCAGGATGCAGGCTGGCGGTATGGAGGAACCATATATGGTCCTGGGAGCCCGTCGGAGCGTGGCGCGGAGCTTCTCCCGGGAGCCCGGCGATCCCTCTCCCCTCAGAAGATCCCCCTTCCCTCAGGAAACCACTGAGGGAACAGCGAAAGCGGGACCAGCGGATGTGACAGCAGCGCAGGCTGCTGGGGGACCGCCCCCTCACGGCCGCCGCCAATCCGCTCTCCGCTTGCAACGTGACTGACGCCCACCCCAACCAATCATACCGCCGCTCCCACCACATAGACCCCACCTCTTGTCTCAGTTGGTCGGATAACCTGTCAATCATCCGAGCCGTCCCGCCTCTTTCCGGCGGGGGAAGTGCTAGGTAGGAAGGGTGGAGGGGGAGAGAAGAAAGGAAAAAAAACCAATGAGACGCTAGAGAAGGATGGATTGACATGTAGGCGGACCAATAGCCGCGCTCCTTCTCCCCGCCGCTCCCTCCCTCGCGGGCGGCGGGGCAGAGGGGGCGCTCCTCCCGCACCCTCCCCGTTGGTCTATCCCACTCCGGG